>CM065398.1:13382500-13967500 GCA_033060915.1 Euryodendron excelsum | reverse complement strand
AAATCATGCATATACTTCTCAATTGGATTATTGGGGGCTTACCCCGTATTGTTAACAAATTTTTGGGGGATTTCGATGGTATAGAATCTCCTGTTGAACAATAGGTTTTCGTGTGCACACCAGATGTTTGTGAAAATGCCCCAGTGACTACTTGGCCCTAATTTTGGGTTCAATTGGACCCCAATGCATTGTAGGTAATCTGAAGTGAAGAGTTGAAGCCAAGGCATAGAAGCTTCACACCTAAAAACTTTGATCCATGGGTTGCCCACTAGGTTTTCGATAGAAGGCTACAGTGGCCAAGACCGGTTGCAAGGAGGCTATTCATGGCTTACTGAGGTTGGGGTTGCTGTTGTAACGAGGCTTAGTGCTTAGGAGGTGCATTATCCTCTTAATTGGGTATCAATTTTGCATTAGGCATACTTTCATGCCTCTCGATAGTCATAGGCCGAAACAAACACATCACCTAGGCACACTCTCATGCATTACATCTGTACGTTGAGTATGACATGTTATGTGCATTGCTTGCATTTGCAGGGTATTGAGAGATGAGCACTACGAAAAAAAGGGTAGCAAGGGAGATAAGCCAGGGGGCTCAGGTAAGAAATCCAAAACAACAGGATAAAGGGAAGGGGAAGACTATTGCTGACCTAGGTTACGGTGACACCCGCTTCACCAAGAAAGTAAAAGAGAAGTTTTATAACCGGGTGTGGGTGAAAAATGGGGCAGTCATCGAGAGAGAGTTGCATGTAGACACATTTGAGGACTTAGGTTTTGGTTTTTTTCGAGACTTCACAAACCATAGATAGGTTGGTTTAGCGAATTTCAAAGCCGAATCCATTCTCGCACTATGCCAAGAATTCATGTTGAATATTAAGCACAAACCAGTGGTAAAGAAAGGGAAGGAAAAGATGGTAAGCTGGGTGAAGGGGACGAAGTTGGGAGTAACTCCAGACACCTTCGCTAAGATTTTTGGTATCCCTTAAGTAGAGAACCTGAACTTCGCTTTTCCGGATGTGGGGCAGCCTGATTTGGCTACCATTTCCCAGAACTTACTCCTAGAAGGTGACACATGGGATGGAGAGGTACAATGTAATAAAATGCGCCTCAAGGATAAGTATCTCATCCTATTTCTCTTTTCCTGTCATTCGTTATTACCTTTAAAGCGCATCGTGGCTATGAGCATTACGAGGGCAACTCTATTGTGGGCTATTGGTACCGGGAAATCTATTGATTTTCCCTGGATTATGTTCATATCGTTGTGTATGGCATGTAGTTCATCAGATATTCAGGGTTTCGTGCCATTTACGAGGTTTCTGACTGCATTATTTAAGAAGCATGGGTTTCTATCCCGGTGGATCTTATTAGGTTAGAACCAGAGAAGCCGATTGTTAAGAGTTCCTTGAGTCGGTCAGAGGGATAGAGGAAGAAGAGGAAGTTAGCAGCAGGGGCACTGAGAGCACTAGCTATTGGGGTACAGAAGTTGCAGGTGTTGATTACAGGCCTGAGGACTGATTTAAAGACTCAGATGATGGATTTCAAAACTAGGATGACTACAATAGAGCAGCAATTGGGCCGACACATTACTCTGTTGCAGGAGATTAAGGGGATGCTCATCTAGATGCAGTCTGATGATGAGGATGATGATGAGGGGTAGGGATTTAGTAGAGTCTAGGCCATGTTGTCATTTTCTTGTGTCTGTTATCAGTCTAGAACTCTTATAGTCTCAGCTAGGTGGGGCATTAGATTCGTGAATGTTTTTGGATGTTTTTGTGGATCTTGTTGATGGTTTTTTTTTATACAGTGACTTGTTTGTTTTTTTTTTTTTTGGATGTAATCATTTTTGGCTAATGTTGGATATATAAAACCTGGTGATATCTTTTTGAGATGTTTAATGCCGAATCATTTTTTTGTAAGTTATTGAAACATGTTTATTTTCCAATTCACTCTATATTGAATGTCATCCAATGTTTTCTGGTGCCTTTGAATTTTATTTGGACTCTTCGCATTCCATGGGTATATTGTCAATATTTCTTTTGTTGTGGATGTGTTGAGACTTCTTAGGATTAGGACCATAACTAGATCGTTATGTTTTGTTTTCAAAGACAGTTGAACTTACTAGTGACTTTGTATAGTATGATGTTTAATCAGATTATCACGTTGATTCATTCTTGCATTGCTTAATACTAAACTGTCTGTGCTGTATAGAAAGAGAAGATAACTTACACTGAGCACGAGTCGTGTTTTTGAAGTGAAATTAATGTAGATTTCCATAACTACTTCCATAGAGTAGAGATGTCCACCTTGTACAATTTAGAGCCATGAATTATTTTTATAAGTGATATTACTTATACTCAAGGAAATTTATTAAGCTTCATTGTCTGAATAGCTTCAATATGTTTGAATTTGGTTTACATGTTATTGTGATAAGTTGGAATAGTTGACACTTTTAACATGGTTGAACTGTTTGACTTATACATGTTCCGAATTCCAGTACATTGAGGCCGAGTCATTTATTTCTATCCTTTCTGTCATTTTTTTCGGTAATTGTGTATAAATGATCTCAAAAAGCATGTAAATATGGAGGTTATCTTAAATTTGGGGAAGAAAAGATGTATTGCATGTCTTTTGAGAAGTTATGAAAAATCAAAGGAAGAGAAAGAAAGAAGAAAAATAGTTGAGAAAGTAAAATAGAAGTTCAATACGATAGAAGAAGTTGAAAAGCTTATGAAAAAAAAAAAAAAAAAAAAAGAGAAAAAAAAAAAAAGAGAGAGAGAGTTTGAAGTGTGTGTTTATTAACTTGGTATGTGTAGTGGCCAATGCATATGTTGAGATCTATTACCGCTTGATACTCTCTACTTTCTTGGACTATTCTATTATTCGTATGGCCTCAAGCATCTAGAAGTGTATAAGTCTTTGAGTTCTTGCATGTAACAGTCATCATGTCAAATTTGTAGCTATTACATTAACTGTAAGCATTCCTTTCATGAAGCTATGCCAAGTTGATACACTTCATGTTTTTGCAGTTTTTGAAATTGGATTGTTTTATTTGCATTATTTTTACACTTACTCGTATAACGAACAATTAAGGGAAACCGGTGTGTTCTATTGTTGAGAGTGTATAACTCGTGAGTTTTGAATCAAAGCTATTGGTTGTTGTTATGGGAGATATGATAGTTGATCTTTGGGAATACGACGTTATTCATACACTTGAACCTCTCAGTTGTATTGCATTTGACAGTTTTATAGTTAGCATGACATGAATGGGTTAATTTGAAATGCTTGCATTGTACTGTGTTGAGAAGCTGTTGTTGAATTGTTTTTGATATATTCCATAATATTGATGTTTGTGGATATCATCCCTGGAACCCCTCACGAGACACCACTCGCTCACTATGGGTAACCTAGGGGTTTAAAGGCTTGATGCATACGCTAATTGCATTTGGGACTCTTTCAAAAGGAGATATTATGTTTTGTTTTTTTTAGTTTTGCTAGGGACTAGCAAAAGGTTAGTTAGGGGGTATGATTGAGCTGCATAAGTGCAGTTCAATGCAACTAAACTGACCTAAGTTAGCTCTAGATTAGGTTAATTATACCTTTTTAGTGTATGTTGTACTAAGAGTCATATTTTGAGTTCATTGTAGGTAAATGTTGATAGAGAAGAAGATTTGGAGCCATAAAAGTGATCCGGAGTGTGGGCACATATATCGAGGACTATTGTTGGGATTTGTCTTAGAAAATGTGCAAGTTTTCATCCACAACTCGGAATGGAATGAAAGATGCGCCATTGAAAAGATCTCGCAAAGTTATACAAGTTCACGTCTAATGAGCATTGCGAGAAACGGACTCCAAAAGCCCTGAACTGAACTGCGAAGAAATAGGGGAAGACAGTTGAAAATTGTGAAAAAAATGCACTGGGCGTTCAAATGGTGAAAACAAGAAGAAAAGTGGCATTTGAACGGTGACTGGCAACTTTGAAGAAAAATGGTGATTTTGGCCTTTGGGTTTGAACTCCCATAAGATGGTTCGAACGCTCAGAGACCAGACAAACAAAAGAGAAATTTACAGGCTTGAGTATTCGAACGCGGATTATAAGAGGAAAGGGACCGTTCAAACGATAAGAAGGATTTTGGAAAAAAATTTTCTATTCCTACTAGGACTTGACTTGCGATCTCTATATATATCCCTTCGATTTTCTGTGTAAAGAGGACGATTTCTTGAGGGATTTTATTGCCTTTTAGTCTAGATTCATAGGAGTAACCAGGGTTTTCGGTATTCTTGTAATTATTTCCATTAAATTCAAGTTTTATTGCTTTAATTCAAGATTTTATTCAAGACTTCATAGTTTTCTACAATTAATTAAAGATTCGTAGTTTTGTTAGTTCATTTATAGTTTTTATATTCCAGAAAGTTTTTCATACATAGTTAATTATTTTCCATGGCCATGAGCGGCTAAATTTCTTAAATTAGGATCAATTATAAAGATTGATTGGGGTTCGAGGATGAACAATGGAGGTAAGGTTGATTTCACTGTTATATCTTCTTGATTCTTCTTTTTCTTCTTCTTCTTCTTTGCTCTAGATACTTTCGAAAACCTGGGCATCCTATTATGTTCGGTAATACTTATGCGTGAATACCACACTCAGTATATATGCTACCTTGTAGCGTTTGTGCATGAGTTGGGTTCGGTATATGTGCTATGCGAATTGATGATGCACGTCCTTGATTATAACAACTCGATTTATTCTAGAAGTTGAAGATTGAAAGATCTATTAGTTTTAAAGTTAAATCTTCCGAATTCGAGACTTACGACGTAGTCGGAGGATTTGAGTTATATGAAACCTCCATTGGGATTCCGAGAAACTCGGTTAATTGGATTAATTGATTCTGAGTCACTTCTTTATAAAGTTTCAATCAATTGTAATTGCTTTCATAGTTTAGATTTAGTTTAAATCTTTCGAAAAACCAAATACAAGAATTTTCTTTTCTCTTTTTAGAAGCATAAGTTAAGGTTAAGTTAGGGTTAAGTTGAGTGTTAGAGTTTTCTTGTGATTACCTTGGCACTTTTCCCTGTGGGACGATACTTGTACTTTCGAGATTCTATATTGCATCTCGACTCATGCACTTGCGGTTGAGCACCATAGATTTTGGTAGCCATCAAGCAGTTTGGACAGGCTTAAATGGGTTCAACCCAAACCCGCCCAATTAACAAATGGGTTGAATATGGGCGAGTCACTAACAGGTTAGTTTAAACCCATGAACCCAAATTTGACGCTTCTATATATTGTCTAAATTTATGTAATTTATTTATAATTTTATATTATTTTTTTATTTCTTTGCATAATTTAGACTTATACAAAATTATACTTCATATAGAAATTATCATGTATTTTTTTTGTTAGATCTTATTATTCTCGATTCAATGTCATAATCCTACAAACCCCACTCTCTGCATTTTGGATCGTAGCGAGTCTATATATATATATATATATTCTAATATATAAAGAGACTATCCTTGGAAGCTGCATATCTCTTTTATTTGTCAAAAATACCCCTCAAAACTTTTTAGATTTATTTCAGTTTATCAGTTGAAACAATTAAGGGTAATTTTGACCATTCAAATTCCTTACAAAATTGAATGTCAGTTTTTTCCATTTCTCTTGTTTCTATAACTGCTGCAAGTGGGAGAGTTGCACATGCATCATATTTGCCGCACCCTCTAGTATATATAATATGTATATATTTGTTTTCCTTCCCAAATTATTGAATGTTGCTACTGCTACAACCAACCATTTCTTTTTTTTTTTTTTTTTGTTAAATAACCATAGCCAAATTACAAAATAGTAGAAATTGAGAGAGCGAGAGAAGCCGAACCATTCGTTTGCAATGCGAATCATATGCAGATCATGCTATTAAATATACAGATAGAAAAAGGAGATGAGAATCAGCGTAGCAAGAAAAGCAAAGGCATTTGCTTTTTTCGTCACTATGTGGGGTTCGATTAGGTTAGGGGCGGTGGTGAATGGTGACTCATGGGTGGAGCAGTTTCCTATATATATATATATATATCATTCATGCATATATATAGTTGACATTTGAACTTCATTCTAAATAAGACTTTCACATTCTGAATCATGTAGCCCTTCAATATGCATCTTCCAAATCACAAAATAAGAGAAGAATTATATACTCCACAACATCTATATACGGTATAACCACCCACCACCATATACATGCTAGTAAAAACTAGAGATTCAACCTACTATGAATTGCCATCATGGTCTTTGGCAAACTTTGAAATGTGTAGTACTTCACCGTGAATAAGGCAACAACAGCAAGTACTATGTTTTTTTTACAATATTTTAGGCAGTCCAATGGATATCTATGTCCAACTCATTTAAACCTGTTTATAATTGGGTTTGCATGATACAACTGAATTAAGCTCATTAATAAACTTGGGCGGGTTTGGATGGGTTTTAATGGGTGAAATTGGGTTAGTTCATGGACATGGGTTGAGTTTGCTAGACCTATGCAAAAGGCAGATTTTAGCATCAATGATTTCCTTTTTTGCATTGAAGGGGTTTGTAATTGAGTTTAGTTTTACTTGGTTTTCTTTCTTGTAGTTGGCTCCTTGCCAATATTTGGTTTTCATTGTTTTCTTATCCCTGAGTTTTGGTTGTTAGTCTCCTTTTCTGCCAAACTTTAGTTTGCTTGTCCAATTTTGGTTTCTTCCCTCTACTCCTTATATCTCTTTTTCATCTTGAATAAATTTGATGTTCAAAAAAAAAAATTTGAAGTAATTGGATAACATAAAAAAAGAGACACTAAAAACTTTTCCACGTGGAAACCTAGTATGAAAAAAATTATGAGACCAACACGCAGATGCAAGCAAGCCAAGTATTATAGAATTAGTTTATAGAAGGTAACTTACAACCTAATATTGATTCATCACGAATACCGTTTGAATTACCATGAACTTTAGTTATAGCCTCTTTGCTCAACTTTTCGATTTCCTGACTTCGCAACACTTTGACTATAGTATCAAATCACCATAATACTTCTCTTCGCCTTTGGAATCCACCAAGATGAACTCACACAAAAAGTTCTTCAAAATTCAAGTTTGGGCTGATCTAAACCCTAAGAGAAGAAATATTGGAAACTCTCTTTATATCCCTCTGAGTCTTTTCTAAATACTTGTATTTTTTGGTATTTACTCTCTCTAGACAACCCTGCGTATGTTCACTCTGTATATCTCTAAGACACGACTTATTTTCATTCATCTCTAAAAACGTAGTTCAAATAATCCTTTATCCTTGTATATTTGTGTTTGGTTTAAGACTCCACAAGATCTGGTTTTTGAAGCAAAATAAGACTCTTGTTAGTAATTATCACACTTGACCATTCCTAATTTACTTAAGCAAATTTGGTGCAATATTCCAAACCTTTATTATCTGAATTAATGTGAATTTCTCTAAATTTTGTATTATTCTAATGTGCCTTTGGCTCAAGATAACAAATGGTAATACATGTTGTAATATATGCTCTTAGTGTGAGACACAAGAATTTATATAATGATCAACTGGTACCTATTATTTCACAGATTTTGAAGATAGATTTTATTATCTCATTCTGCATGACTTAAAGAACATGATTAATGTTTATGATTAAAATGTCATGTAGCATATTATTACTGTTATTCGTGAGATACATTATCTGAATAACACTATTATCTTTATGACATATTGACATATTTGATTATGATGACTGTGATATATTGATCATTGAGACATGCAATATGTGGTGTCGCATAACTCATGATAAGATAATGAGAATGTTAATTTTAAAGGTTGAACTAGAATTATGCGATGTTGGAACATCTAGAAAAGATGGACTTTCATATATAAGATAATATTGGAAACTGTAAAATAATGACAAGCATGAAGATGTAAGCAAGTAGGGATTATTCCTCCCTCAAGTGAAAAGCCCGGAATTGAGTCTTGGCCAAGCGTGTTTAGCATCCTCAAAGACGTGTTGGTCCACTCGTACCACAGATGAGAGTTCTAGAAATAGAGTTGGTAGATGGCACCATGGATTAGAGATTTGAAAGCCATTGTTTTTCCTAAATTAATATATGACAGTGAGTAAGGAAATGTGAAAGTTGGAAAAGATGTCTTGGATAACGAGATGATATAGCATTGAGCAGAATAAATGGTTAGAAAATTACATAAAGAAATAAAAGAATATTATTGTATTAAAGTGAGAACAAGGGACTATCATATACATTGCATTCACATTGCATTGCTGTTATATTTGTTCAAATGCCTATATCCAACTTTGTATACTATTTGTTATATGCTTGATGTTCCAGACTACTAGGCGTAAGCTCACACCCCTCCATGCTATGCAGGTTTAGGTTTGAACATGAAAATAGATGTTTTTAACAAGTTGGATGTTAGCCAGACTTTTACCGTTGTATATTAATTTGGCATTATGAGTAATCTTGTGTTTTATTCTATATTCTGGTTGTATTTTAGAATTTTGAAAGTAAGATTATTGTTAGTTGAGTGACACGTAATTGCTCTAATATGCTTTTGAGCTATCTTTAACTAGACTTTACAAATTTTCTTTTAAACAGTTGAAAATTTGATTTATTTTTTTATTAAATTAGCTATTTTATTTTAAATCATCCCCGAATTTTGAGGTGTGACACCTAATATTTTTGAAACAATATTGGTGTTCCTTAATAGAGTTATTGGTAGACGACATTAACAAACAAGATAGATTTCTTTTTTTTTTTAACTTTTTGTGATTTGCACATATTACTTATGTTAAAAGATATATTATAAGAGTATAAGTAACACAACGATATATTTTGCCACTTTCTCTTGCTTTTTTTAGCACATTTATTATCCCAATACCCATCACCTCCACATGCATTACACTTCATTTTGGAACGATAGATCATTAAGTTGCCACTACCCGACCTCTATCCACTCTCTCTCGGTCACTAAATAAAAGCCATCGTTGTTAAACCACCAAGGAACCCATCATCTTCAACTACTGTATTCACTTATTCCATACAAATATACAATTGGGAAAGACTTAGAAATAGTTCTTTACATATAAACAGTGTAGCTGGCCATTAAAAGATCGTCACATCGGTAATTAAAGCCAACATCTGTGGGTTTATCATTAAATGTGACAACTATGATTGGACAAGATAACCACATTATCTACTGTAGCATTAATTCGGTTTTATACAAATTTTCACATATTATATATGTACATATATGTGGAAAGTGAAATGGGTTAACTAGATATAGATTGAGGCATATATGTGTTAATATGCATGGGTTATGTTTATTATCTGTCATTCCAGTTTATTTTTCATACGTAATTTTCAATTTATGAGAATAGCTTCAAAACTACGAACTCTATGAGAATTGCGATTATCACCATGTTAATGAATGTCACATACCATGGTGTTTCCTTTTTCTGTGTCCATCAATAACCATAACCTTCATCACCATTATCCTTAGCATCGTGTGATGAGTTTGGCTTAAACCAATTGAGATTGAATTGAATCATTTTGTGAGTGATTTTGATAATTAAAGTAAAACACAATGTAAATGTAAAATAGTAAAAAGGTTGTTCTGTGCGATTCTTGATTCTGTGAGGTTCATATAGTTGGGCAGTACATATGGATTCTCAATTTTTTGTAGCTTTCTATAAATAGGAAACATAAATTCTTAATTGTGAGGGGATTAGAACTTGGACAACTTGGACATCAAGCCAACTTTAGTTGTATTTGGGTCAATTAAGTATAAGTTTCTAGTTTAAGTAGTCATAATACAAGATGTCCAAGTTGCAATACAAGTTGTTACTAGACTTGAAATTTTAAAATGTCATATCTCTTAGCTTAGTTGTCCATGTAAGATCTATAACACATGGATTTCATGGAGTTTTTTGTGAGATACCTAAATATGGACATTGCTTAAGCAAAAAAGTAATAGATCGAGTGAACTAAAAGTTGGGACAAATGAACTTTCTCTATAAGCCAAAACTGAAGATTTAGAAAACTTAGATTAAATGATGGATCAATGTTGGCTTGATCCAAATGTCACGCTCCAAAATTCGGCCTATGCGGATTTAGGGTACATGATAGGCAAGTAGCAAGGCTACCCAAGGCCGCATTACATAAACCGGTTGAACACCTATGCATATTCATTTAAAATGATACATAAATGCAAAAATAGAATTTTTATATCTTAAAACATTACTTGTGTCATACATGGCAGAGTTGTGCCTAATCCAACACATAAATGTACATATAGGCATATTCGAGGCCACCACAATTATATCATATGTAATATTACAAACATTAGGGTCCAGCCCAAATACAAATAACATAATATAGGCTCGTGGGTTGTAGCTCAAAATTCACATATGGCCTCCTCTTAGGGCCTTCCGGATTGGCAACCTAAAAATATTTGAGAAAACGTAAACTAATGTTTAGTGAATAACAATGATGCACGATCATGAAAATACCATAGACTAGCATTTATCTCTAATGTATAAAACAATAAATAAACATTTATGCATATAGAGCATGAACTTGAAAACGTGAAAGTATAGGCTTTAAATCATAGATAGCATAAGTATCATATTGAAACACTCTATCGTTTTAAAACATAATATCATAAATGAAAAATGCGACATATCTTTGTTCATGATAAAGCATAATATAACTTATCATAAACATTTGAACATATCTTGGTTCTTGTTCTAAAAGTATAAATGTGCTACAATTTGACATATGAGGTAGACTCCATAGTAACCCTCTTAGGTCACACAAAGGGCCTTTAGGCCAAGAGACATCTCACACCATGTTGATAGTTTATTTCACGTCTCCTACAGTAGGACTATCGGGCGAATTTAAGGTCTTGCCATGAAAAGACCTCGAGTTGGCACCATATATTGGAAACCTTGCATCTCTTTCATGTAAACATTCTAATCCATGGGTTTTGATTCATAACATAAGTCTAACTTGCATGCATTTCAAGTTATGACATTTATAACTGAACATAAACATTGATGCATTGAAAATATATAAAAAAACATTACATGATATGGAGTTGAACTTTAAACATTTAGAAAATAATAGGGTTTTACTCATGACATATCATTAATCACCTCTATCCTTGAGGATTGGTGCTAAACAATGATGTTCTTACACATAGAATACATAGAAGCATCAAACATAAAACCCCAATACAAAGCAAGAATCAAAAAAGTGATATTTAAAATATTGATCCCTTAACACCAATTCATTTAATGCATCTCATTCTTATCAGAAAAATGAGACTACATTATAGGTCAATTTTACTTGAAAATAGGCTTAAAGACATTTAATTTGATAGGTTATGGGTCAAAAATACATTTTAGGTGAAAAAGTTATGCCCCATGAAAAATGGACTAAAATTCTTAAAAACAATGTTACTGATAGAAATATTAGGTCAAATTTAAAATTCAATATCTCCTAATCTATAAGGAATTAAAGTACAAACTTTATATGAGTAAAAAGGTCCATGAGTTTTCTTTTCAATGCTTCAACCGGTGCATCAATCTGAGTTTTTTAGAGTAAGTTATGTCCATTTTGCGAAATAGTGTTGGAGTTGTTAGGCATCAGGTCGTTGGAATGTCCAATCCACCATTGGAACGATAGGCAAAAGTGAAAAATGCAAGTCTCTGACCGTTGGAACGACCCTCCTAGCCGTTGGAACGATAAGCAAAAGTGAAAAATGATGGGGAGGGTTCTTCAAGCCATAGATTTCCAAATCCAAACTTCTCCAAACTCTACTAAACTCTACTAATGCTTCTAGGATTCAAAGATTGACTCAAGAAGACTACAGTATCTTAAAATGAAGCTAAACCAACAAGTAAATCACAGGGATCTAGGATTTTCAATCTCCAAACTCAACATGCACAAATTTAGGAGTTTTCAACCCTAACTCCCAATCCATCTATGGAAGCTTACAAACTCTCAAAATCCAATTAATTGGGACTCAAAGAAGTCACCCAACACAACTACAACACACATACACACAAGCATACACAAGGTTTGGAGTTCACACCTTTCTCTTTTAAGCTTTTCAAGCTCCAACAATGGCTTCTAAGCTTGTGTTGAGCTCTTCAATCTATTCTCTTCTCTTCTCTTCTTCCTTCCTCCTTCTTCCTTCTTTCCTTCCTTCCTTCTTCTTCTTCTTCTTCTTCTTCTTCTTCTTCTTCTTCTTCTTCTTCTTCTTCTTCTTCTTGGCATTTGTGTGTGTGTGTTTATGTATTATGGGTGTGTGTAATTAGGAAATACACAGGAAAACTAATCACGTGTGTCTCACACTAGGAGCATATGTTACAACATGCATTACCACTGGTCATCTTGACCCAAAGGCACATTAGAATAATACAAAATTTAAAAAAATTCATATTAATTTAGATAATAGAGGTTCAGGATATTACATCCTACCCCCCTTAAAGAAGTTTGGTCCCTAAACTTGATACAAACCATCATTCAAACAAAAAGGGATAATATTCCCCAATCTCATCTTTGCGTTCCCATGTAGACTCCTCCCATGTGTGGTTTTTCCATAAAACTCGCACCAATGGAATGACCTTGTTCCTAAGAACTTGGTCACGGCGATTAAGAATCTCGCTTAGTCCCTCAACGTAGCTCAAATCTTCATTTACAGCTAAAGGATAGTGATCAATCATGTGCATTGGGTCATGAACATACCTCCGTTGCATAGAAACATGAAAAACGTTATGAACATGCAAAAGTTCCATTGGAAGGGCAATACGGTAAGCAACGGGTCCAACCTATTCAAGAATTTCAAATGGCTTAATGTACCTTGGACTGAGATTTCCCTTCTTGCCGATACGATTTATCCCCTTATAAGGAGATACCTTTAAGAACATATGGCTTCCTTCTTCAAACTTTAAGTCCCGTCTTTGCACATTTGCATAACTCTTTTGGCGACTTTCAGCAATTTGCAATCATTGCTGAATTATCTTGATCTTTTGGTGGTTAGTTGCATAATCTCTAGCCCAAGAATCTTTCTCTCTTTGACCTCGACCCAACAAATTGGAGATCGACACTTCCTCCCATAAAGTGTTTCATAAGGTGCCATCCCAATGCTTGTGTGGAAACTGTTATTGTCGGCAAATTCCACTAATGACAGATTATCCTCCCAACTTCTTTGAAAGTTAAGGACACATAACTGCAACATGTCTTCTAAGGTCTGAATGGTCCTTTCTGATTACCCATTTGTTTGTGGATGAAAGGTCGTGCTAAACTTCAATTAGGTACCTAAAGCCATTTGCAAACTCTTCCAAAATTTTGACACAAATCTCGGGTCTCGATCTAACACTATCGAAACTGGCATACCATGCAATCGAATAATCTCCACAATCTAAAGGGTCACATACTTCGATAAGGAGTACATAGTTTTCACTGGCAAGAAATGTGCCGATTTGGTGAGGCGATCAACAATAACCCAAATAGCATCATAACCCCGCGGCAATCTTAGCAGTCCCACGATAAAATCCATGGTGATATGCTCCCACTTTCATTTCGATATCGATAGAGGTTGCAGTAGTCTTGTCGACCTTTGATGTTCTGCCTTGACTTGTTCACAATATAAGCATCATGTCACGAATTCGACTTTCTCACTCTTCATTCCTGGCCGCCAAAATGTTTCTTTCAAATCTTGATACATCTTCGTACCTCTTGGATGCATAGTGAACTTCGTGTTGTAAGTTTCCTCCAAAACTCGCCTCTTGACTTCGATTATGTTTGGATTACATAAGCGGTCCTTAAACTTTAGAGCTCCATTCTGCAAGGTGAAGTCAAGATTCAATTTTGTTCCCAACTCTTCATAAATCTTCTACAAGTATGGATATTTAGGCTGTTTTTGCTTTACAACCTTAATTAATACTGGTTGGGCGATCATGGTGGTGAGCATCATATTCGTGCTTGGCGTGATAATCTTAATCTCTGCTCTTTCCAATTTGATGAACAAGAGTTGTTATCACATAACCAATCATGCTAGGTTAGCGGTGGTCTTCCAGCTCAAGGCATCCGCCACGACATTGGCCTTGCTTGGATGATACTGAATAAGGATGTCGTAGTTCTTGATCAACTCGAGCCGTCTTTTCTGTCTTATGTTTAGCTCCTTCTGTGTGAAAAGATACTTCAAACTCTTGTGGTTGGTGAAGATCTCACACGTGACTCCGTGCAAATAGTGGCGCCAAATCTTCAAAGCAAACACCACATCTACTAATTCAAGATCATGGGTCAAGTAGTTCTTCTTATGTGGTCTCAACTATCTCAAGGCATATGCAATCACCTTGTTGTGCTGCATAAACATACATCACAGTCCTCTATGCAAAGCGTCGCTGTAGATGAAAAACCCGTCAGTCCCAGAAGGCAAGGCTAGAATTGGTGCGGACACCAATCGTTTCTTTAGTTTTTGGAAACTTCGTTCCCTCTTATCGTTCCATTCAAATGGGGTAACCTTTCGGGTGAGCTGCATTAAAGGAGTTACAATCTTGGAGAAATTCCTCATAAATTTGTAGTAATACCCAGTTAAACCCATAACACTTCTGATTTTGGTCACGTTCATCGGTCTTAGCCAATCCCCAACGGCTTCAACCTTCGAAGGATCAACGAATACTCCATCCATGGCGATGATGTGTCCCAAAAATGCCACACTCGGTAGCCAGAATTCACACTTCTTCAATTTGGCATACAGCCTCCTATATCTCGCAAAGTTTAGAGGACCATCCCTAAGTGGTGCTCATGCTCTGCAAGACTCTTAGAGTATACCAAAATATCATCAATAAACACAATAACAAAATATCAAAGAAGGGTTTGGAAACCCGATTCATCAAATCCATGAATGCAGTAGCTGCATTAGTAACTCCAAACGGCATAGAAATTTATAGTGACCATATTTGGTTCGGAAAGTCATATTTTCTACACCGCTAGCCTTGACCTTTAGTTGGTGATAACAAGACCTCAAGTCAATCTTCGAAAATACTTAGGCACCTTGAAGCTTATCAAATAAATCATCCACTCTTGGTAATGGGTACTTGTTTTAGATGGTGACCTTGTTCAATTCTTGGTAGTCAACATACAATCTCCTGGTTCCATATTTCTTTTTCACAAATAACACGGGAGCAACCCAAGGTGAGACACTAGGACGAATAAATCCCTTTTCCAACAAGTCTTGGAGTTGGACCTTCAACTCTTTCAACTCTAAAGAGGACATACAGTAAGGAGCTTTGGAAGGGTCTAGTATACTGATTAAGATCAATATTAAACTCAATTTTTCGATCCACTAAGGAACCAGGTAACTTAGATATCAAAAAATTCCTGGACAACATGGATATCTTCCAAGGATTACAGAAAAATGCGTGTGTTAACAACGCTACACAAGAATGCACGATTTCCTTTTTGAATTAAACGGCATGCTTGTATGGATGAAATGAGATAGGGTAGAGGCAATACACCAACTCCTTCAAATACAAGCCCCGAATGGGTAGAAGGATGAAACATAACTCATTTAAGTTCACAATCAATGATAGCACAATGAGAGGACAACCAATCCATTCCTAAGATGACATCAAAGCCGTGCATTTCTAGAGGTATAAGGTTTACAAACATGGGCACATCATTAACAAGAACCTCACAAGAATAATAAATCCTATCACATAAAATGGAATCCCTGGATGGCAGCGATATAGTCAAAACATAATTAAGAGGTACCAGAGATATATGTAAGTATTGAGCAAAAAGGTATGAGACAAATGAATGTGTGGAACCGAAATCAATAAAGATGTGTACAGGTTAAGCACATATAGGAAGTATACTTGACACTACAGAGTCGGTGGTTGGGGTGTTTCTCGGGGTAAGTGCGAAAGCTCAGCCTTGCCGTGGTTGATTTTTTCTCCTATTAGATGTAGACTGCTAAACTGAGGCTAATGTCGATGCCCTAGATCCTTGTGCTCTATTCTTCTTCGAGCAGTCCCTCACTTGGTGCCCAACTTGGCCACACCCATAACAAGCCTTACTTCCTGAAAGACATATGCCCAATGTTTTTTCTGACAAGTAGGGCACGTTAATGTTTCATTTGTCATGCCATCACCTTAGCCCCTCGTGTTCCCCCATGGTGTAGATGAATTCCCACCGAAAGATTCCGAACTCTGTCTCTTTGAACTTTGTCCTCTATTTTGGTCGCCTCCAGTTCTCTTCTTATGTTTCTCTCGATATTGAGCCACTTCAATAAAGGCCCTCTCGGCAATCACAGCCCGTTGCATAACTTTTTGATGAGTCTCAAGCTGTAAGATTTCCACTTTGCTGTGAATGTTTCATCATAATCCTACCTCAAACTTCCTTGCCTTGTGGTTCTCTAACACATATCGTGACAACTCCATAAACTTGGCATTGTATTCTGCTACCGTCATTTCTCCTTACGTCAAGTTAAGGAACTCAATGGTTTTCAGTTCTCTAACAATCTCAGGGAAATATTCCTCATTAAACACTTCTAAGAATCTAGGCCATAACCACTGTGGCTCTGCTACCTTCTTCAGCGTCCACCAGACTAATGTGGCGCCTTCGAAGGTCAAGGTGGAGAAAATCACCTTTTGTTCGTCTGTGCAAGGCAGCACTTTGTACACCCTCTCAATTCTCAAAAGCCAAGACTCCACGGCCATGGGATCAAGAGTCCCCTGAAAGGTCATTGGCTTCAACTGTTGGAACTGTTTAATGGTGACACGGGCCACCGCTTCCACCCTTGGTACATGAGCCACAAGTGGCTTTGGCATGTTGGTGGTGTTACTATGAGTATCTTGGGCTACTTGAAAAAGCCGAGCCAAGATCCTCTCAATACGGTCCATATAGTCTTCGAGCTCTCTGGCTCTTCGACGACCTATTCCTTTTGGTGGCATGATTAGCTCTACATAATTAAACAAACAATCAAGCATATAACATATCACGATATATAATACACCTTGGCACATCATTATATACGTAGCATACATATACATATATATACATGTAGCATATACAAGTCAACCTAGAATTATATCTAAACATGAATCAATCTTACAGTGTCAACTTAGTGCTCTGATATCAGGCTATCACATCCCATAACCCGACCTATGTCAATTTAAGGAACATGACCGGCCAGTAGTAAGGCTAACCAAGTCCGCATTACATAAACCGAGTAAACACCTATGCATAATTATTTAAAATGATACATAAATGGGAAAATAGAATTTTTATGGCCTAAAACATAACTTGTGTCATACATGGCAGAGCTATATCTAATCCAAAATATAAACGTACATAGGGGCCTATTCGAGGCCACCAAGGTTATATCATATATAATATTACAAACATTAGGGTCCAGTTCAAGTACACATAACATAACATAGGCCCGTGGGCCATAGCTCAAAATCTACATATGGCCTCCTCTTAGGGCCTCCCGGATTGGTTACTTGAAAATATTTTAGAAAACATAAGTTAATGTTTAGTGAATAACAATGATGCACAAGTATAAAAATACCATTGTAAGTACCCCATTTTTGCCCGCTCGACAATCTCCGGCCTGACCGAACTCCTTTTCAAAACTCTGTAAGCACATTTAAGCCCAAATCAACTTTCAAACCTCTATCCAATCAGTCAACTGCTTCTTGGGCCCGCTAAGCCCAATAGAGGCCTAATAACCAAACCTGCCCTTTGGTCTTCCAGGCACGTTTTGAAAAAGTTTAAAATCCCTTAAAATGGTAAGTCCACCTTTCCAAAGTGTTACTAAGCAGTTAGGCGTACTCCGCAAGCCATTTTGTCCAATTTCAGTCCCATTTTGGCTAACTCTAGTCAAAATGACCATTTTACCCATGAACGCTCCAACACCGCACAAATCCCACTGAACAATGAAAGACTCTCCCGGAATCATCTCTAAATGACCCAGCATGCTTAACATAACATTCTGATCCATTCCTAACCCTTTTCAACTAAAACTAGCCAAAATGACCATTTTGCCCCTAACAACCCCAATGCGCCCCAAAACAACACCGGTCCTAGAATATTGAATGGTGGGTCTTGTCATATACCCCTGTTTAACCTAAGGTGGACCTTACGATACTAAGCACCCAACTTAAGGAAAGTCCCCTTAGAGCGTCTCAGAGACGCTCCACCAATATTGCATTTTCTCTTAATTCCCTAGTTATAGCGCACAGTCAAACAACTTGAGAAATGCATAAACCCGGGAATTCCCAAAAGCTCATTCATAGGTCTTTCCATCGATATGGCTCGATCGGATAGATCGCCTCCCGAAGCTCCTCATCGCGTGGCTTGAAAATTACAACTTTCAACAACCCCTAAAGCGTCTCACAACTTGAGAAATGCGTAAATTAGGGAATTCTTGAAGGTATTTCCAGAGTACTTTCCATCGGTATGGTCCGATCAGAGAGATCACTTCCTGAAGGCCTCGATCACACTACATAAAAATAGCTACTTTTGAAACCTTAATACGCTCCGCAGAAATACAATTTTATGTACATTTCCCAAGATGATATCTCACACTTCCGAACACCGTTCAAACTTTTCAAAAACACGGCAGTTCACGATAAACCCTAGGAGAACATCATGGATGTAATCAATTCTTTTGAAACCTTCCCGATTTGCTCAATTATTGAGACAAAGTTTAAACGAACACTCTCGGTGATGGAGCGTATGCTACATGTGCCCAGATTTTGATCAAATCGACCAAAGTTCGATCAATAGTCAGGATTTAGCCAGTATAATGGGTGCCACGTGGCATTCCGGCAATGGAACAGTATCGGCGCATGTACTACATATGCTAGGGCAAATTTTGGCCAGGCACATGTAACATATGCGCCACACCTCTCCCAAGTTGCCTATAAATACTGGCCTCCCCCTTTGCATATTCCAGAACCGAAAATTGATGCGAAGCTCTGTTGAAACTGCTCCAGAACCTCGAGTCTCAATATACATCCCACTCCTTCAACACTTAAGCTAGATTTCACCTCCCCCTTATCCATACACTTCACCTACATAGCCCTATACACCATAGAACTCCTCCTTCCAGCCTCTCAAGCCTACTTGAAGCCATTTAAGTTCAAGTCAAGGCATCCATAGAAGATTACAAGTATATTGAAGGCAAAATGTGGTATTTTTTTTTACATTTTTGTCTTCCCCCACTCCTCTCTTCTCCCTCCTAGCCTCCTTAGGCTATTCTCTATTCTCCTTTCTTGTATGCTTGAAGCAAGAGAGCTCCTAGTTCATGCCTAGAGAAAAGTTAGTGAGAGCTACCGTGTAGGGGGATTTCTCACTAGCCTACTTTAAGATGGTATGGCCTTGGAGCCCCTTGATTATATGGTGTAGCCTAAAGCCTTGTATGTATTCATGACCCCCTTGCATAATGCTATCTTATTCATGTCTTGTGTGTTTGGCCTCATTTTCATGTTTATGACTATGTTTTACGAAAGTTGCACTATTCTTATTTGCATGCCATTTTCAAGCTCAAAATTCCTTTCAAAATGGTTCTAAGAGTTGACCTCTTGAAGCTTAGGATGAGATTTTACGAAATCATGCCTTAGAAAATCCCCCACTAACCTCCTAACTCGCACTTTTGCATCTTTGCATTCCCTCTTGCATAAAAATGGTTTTCAAACTCTCTAATTCTTAAGGTTTCTATTCTCTCAAGTTTAGTGGTTGGAATGACCCCATGGAACCCTCTCTTGAGTGGTCTCCCTTTTTATATTGGTCATAGAAGCCCTAAATTGTTAGAATGATTCCCTTCTCTTTTTATTCTTGCGCAAAAATGGTCATCAAACCCTTTGATTTCTAATATTTCTATTCTCTCAAGTTTAATGGTTGGAATGGTGCCATGGAATCCTCTCTTGAATGGTCTCCCTTTTCATTGGCCATAGGAATCCTAACTTGTTAGAATGGTTTCCTTTAAAAATGGTTCTCAAAATCTTCCTCCCAAAAATGGTTTTCAAAAGTCCATTCTCTCCATCTTTACATTAAAAATGGGTTTCTGAAAGTTGTCATCATTATGTTAATTTTTGAAATCCCTACTCTTGTCAAGATAAAGGTTGTAATGGTCTTAAGGAAACCTTCTTTGGAATGGTTTTCAAGCATCAACCATATAAACCATATTCTTGGCTAGAGTCAAAATTTTCATGAAAATGATCTTCAAAATTGCCAACCAAAGTCCTTTGCATAATATGATTTCTAAAACTCTTTTCAAAAATGCATAAAACCACCTTTAAAAACCATCTTCCAATCCAACCCTAGGTTAACTTGACCCTAGTTATCCAACCTGAGGTTAACTTGACCCTAGTTGTCCAACCCTAGGTTAACCTAACCCGAGTTAGTTAACCCCAAGTCACCTTAACCCTAGGTTAACCAAACCCTAGTTGATTAACCCTAGATCACCTTAACCTTAGGTTAACTTAACCCGAGTTAGTTAACCTTAGGTCAACCATAAGCCTAGGCCAACCCAACCTAGGTTATTATACTTTAAGGTTCCAACTTATGAACCCCTTTTAAATAATCTTTCTATTTAAAACTATCCTCGTAACCTATTTTTCCAAAACCTCCTACTCTCTTGAGATTTCAAAAATCGACTCCATAACCTTTTCAAATACTCCTACACTCTATCTTTAAATCATTTTTAAAAACGTTTTTAAGAACTCACAACCCTAAGGTGTCCCTACCCCTTCTATGATTAGGGATTCCAAAGGAAGGTGATATATTAAGAACAACCCTCAAGGCTGACCACATTAGAATTCCGAAGTTCTTGGTGTTTTCAAAAACCACTTTCAAAAACTTTTCAAAGACCAATTTACTATAACATTCCAAAATCATACCTCCAAGGTTAATATAACAGTACCGCAGAAACTTCAAAGTTTGATTTGGCCACCCTAGAGTTCGATTCAACCAATGCACATTAGACGTAAAGTTATAGAGCTTGAAGTCTTCTTTCTAATGAGCAAAAATCAGCTCAATCGGATATTGGAGTAAAAGTTATGGCCAAAATACCGAGACAGGTCTGAATTTTTATGAACAAATTATTCGCCTTGAACTCGTTTTGATTATTCTTGATTTCTTTTCGCCTTTATTAGCTTATATAACCTACAAAGCACATACAAAAAATATTCAAACAAATATCTAACTAAAATAAGATAATTAATTACAATATAAGTCTAACAAAGTACAAATTAAGGGCTTGTGATTACACTTTTTGGGTGTAATCAACAACCTAAAATGGTGCGGTCATAGCTTCTATTTCAACCTCAATCCCCTTTTCAAAAGTTTCTATCAATTCAAAGTCTCTATCTCGAACCCTTTCAAAACTCTCATGTTTTCAAACTTACAAAACTTGCATCATGCATCATTCATCCGAAAAGTAATGACCAAATTCCATTTTTCAAAATTCTAAAGTGGATATTAAGTGGATAATGATAACTGGTTATTTTAGTGAGTGAACAAAGGGTGATTAGACATGTAGGTATCGAAAGGGCGGGGTAAGGTGATGATCTTAGGATATCTTCCCTACACGTAACCAACTCCCGGACTATAGATTTCTGTTTTCGAATGACCAAAATGGAGTTACTTTCTAAAAGGGCTTAAAACTTTCTAAAGGTTGCCAAACAATCTATTTTCTTAAAAACCCTCTCACAAGGAAGTTTTTCAAAACCTTTTTTAAAAATCATAAGTTTAATCTTTGGATTATACTTAATTTTAGGCGCCCTAACTCACCTTAATCAAGTTAGATGGTAACTCTCATTTTTCTAGAAAGCCCTTAATCCAAATCAATTTCAAGTTTAAATTTAGTTGCACTCCTCCTCCTAGGAGGATGGGTTCTAATGACAGAGTTCCGTATTTTTTCTAAGTCGAAAAGACTTGGACCCAAAAATTGGAATGCAACAACCATAGACTAGCATTTATCTCTAATGTATAAAATAATAGATAAACATTTATACATATAGAGCATGAACTTGAAAACGTGAAAGTATAGGCTTTAAATCATAGATAGCATAAGTATCATATTGAAACACTCTATCGTTTTAAAACATAATATTATAAATGAAAGATGCGACATATCTTTGTTCGTGATAAAGCATAATATAACTTGTCATAAGCATTTGAATATATCTTGGTTCTTGTTCTAAAAATATAAGTGTGCTACAACTTGACATATGAGCTAGGCTTCATAGTAACCCTCTTAGGTCATGCAAAACCTTTTTAGGCCAAGGGACATCTCCTAAAATGTCGATAGTTTATTTCACATTCTCTACTGTAGGACTATCGGGCGAATTTAAGATCTTGCTAAGAAAAGACCTCAAGTTGGCACTATACATTGAAAACCTTGCATCTCTTTCATGTAAACATTCTAGTCCATGGGTTTCGATTTATAACATAAGTATAACTTGCATGCATTTCAAGTTATGACATTTATAATTAAACATAAACATTAATGCAATGAAAACATATGAAAAACATTACATGATATGGAGTTGAACTTAAAACATTTAAAAAGTAATAGGGTTTTACTCATGGCATATCGTTACTCACCTTTATCCTTGAGGATTGGTGCTAAACAAGAATGTGCATGCACATAGAGTACATAGAAGCATCAAATACAAGACCTCAATACAAAGCAAGAATTATAAAAGTTGAGGTTTAAAACATTGATCCCTTAACATCGGTTCATTCAATGCATCTCATTCTTATCAGAAAAATGAGACTACATTGTAGGTCAATTTTATGTGAAAATAGGCCTAAAGACCTATAATTTGATATATCATTCGTCAAAAATACATTTCGGGTGAAGAAGTTATGTCCCATGAAAAATAGTCTAAAATTCTCAAGAACAATGTTGCTGATAAAAATATTAATTCAACTTTAAAATTCAATATCTCCCAATCTATGAGGAATTAGAGTACAAACTTCATATGGATACAAAGGTCTATAAGTCTACTTTTCAAAGCTTCCAATGGTGCATCAATCCGACTTTTCTAGAGCAAGTGATGCCTATGTTACTAAATAGTGTTGGAGTTGTTAAGCATCAGGCCTTTGGAACGGCCAATCCACCGTTGGAACGATAGGCAAAAGTGAAAAATGTAGAGGAAGGTTCTCTAAGCCTTAGATTTCCAAATCCAAATTTTCCCAAACTCTACCAATGCTTTTAAGGTTTAAAAATTGACCTAAGAAGATTACAATATCTCAAAATGAAGCCAAACCAATAAGTAAGTCAAAGGGATCTAAGGTTTAAATCTCCAAACCCAACATGCACAAATTTGGAGATTTTCAATCTCAACTCCCAATCTATCCATGGAAGCTTACAAACTCTCAAAATCCAACTAATTGAGACTCAAAAGAGTCACCCAACACAACTACAACTACAACTACAACTAGAGTTCATACCTTTCTCTCTCAAGCTTTCCAAGCTCTAACAATGGCTTCCAAGATTGTGTTGAGCTCTTCAACCTCTTCTCTTCTTCCTTCTTCCTTCCTTCCTTCCTTCTTCTTCTTCTTCTTCTTCTTCTCTCCTCTTCTATGATAGGTGTGTGTGTGTGTGTGTATTACAGGTGTGTGTAATTAATAGATACGCATGGGAATTAATCTTCTGAGTACGTCACAAATACTAAAAAGATATTAAACAATATTATTTTATGCAAATAAAATCTAGAACATCACTCTATCAAATTCAATCTGTTGGATCATATTAAAGTTTATCATCAAGACCAATATATCAAAATTTTGTAACAATCTGATCATGTTTGATAGTCGAACCAATAAAATTGCATTTTTAACCATTCATTCACGACCATTCTAGATCATTACTTTTGATCAGAATTTAATCAAACTAACATAAAAAATGGATTCAACACATCAGAAAAACCTACGACTTATGATCAGAATTTAATCAAACTAACATAAAAAATGGATTCAGCACATCAGAAAAACCTAGGATACGATATTTTAACTAGTTCAAAAACCTGTTCGGAAAGGCCCAACTAGGCGATCGTGCACTATAGCTATAGTGGGCTTGCCCATAATAGATTTTTCGGCTAGTCACCACTTTTTTTGGATGACCCAATCCCAATTCTCTCTCTAAAAACATGTTTTTATCTTTCTAAAGTTTCCAGTTGCTCTTACCCTTTTTTTTGTCCATTCTTTACTTCCTTTCTCTCCTCCTTTTCTTTTTATTTTCTTTATTTCCTCTTTCCACTTTATTCTTTCCCTACACGACTCTAGGCAGATGCAGCAATGCTCTAGTGCCCTCCATTCTTTCCCATTGGTTCTCCTTTGCTTCTACATCTCTCCATCTATCTAAAACATTCAAAGACCCAAACTCTTCATGGTACACAACTATGAACACATAGATATATATACACAAACAGTAAAAAATATATAAATTTGCAGAGTCATATATTTCCTTTTATTTCTTCTTTATTCTCTCTTTGCTTCTTTTTTTTTCTCTCTCCTAATCACATTTCGACATTCACCTTAGGACCCACACTCATGTGCCTACATATATAGTTACATACACATATATATTTTTCATGCCTAACATATCTTAGTATCACCATGGAACTCCCTTCTCCCTTATAATAACAGTTTCCCCCATAGCTACAACCTTGTGCCACCACCTGCTTGCTACTTACGAATCACATGCCTACAGACCAATATAATTACACCCTTGTTCATGTATATACACACATACATTCCTTCAAACACTTAGCTTTACCAGATACAAATACACAACATCTCCAAGCAACCTACACTATGTTATAAACATAAGTGCATAACCTGCACTGATATATACCCATCTGAAATGGTCATCACTGTCCACAAATCCCACGATCACATACAGGCAAAATGTTCATGTGTATCCAACAGTATTCGAATGTATGCATGTCTGTTACATGAATTCTTATATATATATATATATATGTATATATATACGTGTAAATCAACAAACGTCAGATAATCTATCAGTCCGTGAAACTATATGGATAAGCAAGCACCTAAGAACACATAAAGGATTTTCCATCACCCTACTTGATATGACGCCCGAAAAACTCGACGGAGTGCTCCAAAACAGCTGCACCACTCTTTTGATTTCTCTCATGATCTCATCCTCTAAGTGGTAGCTCTCCCTCTAAGTTTATGTTTCTAGGGTTTTTCCCTCTATTTGTGTAGAGACATATATACAAGACAAACCCAATAAAACCTTAATATTTAATGAGGTGTAGCAAAATTATAAAAATACCTGGATATAAGTTAAAAAAATGCAAACGTGTCCACATGTCCAAATAAGTGCCAAGTTATGAAAATTTTCATTTAATAAATCACTAGTGAACCCCATTATCAAAATTAATATTTATTTTATTTTTTAATAATAAAAATCTGAAATTTCACAATCTACCCGCCTTAAAACAATTTTGTCTTCAAAATTTCCGAAATGCACTTAAGGTCATGAAAATATATTTTTTGAAAATAAGAGATATTACATTAGGGGTCATTACAAAACTGAGGGGCATCGGTGTAATTCTTCCTTTGTTCTCTCAAGTATAATTTTATTAAACAATATATCCACAATTTGGCAGAAATTGATTAAATTTGCTATAAGTAGTTTTTAGAATTTAAAATTTGATAGGTAATGGAAGACTACATCATTAATAATCTAAAACTTACAGTTTAGCAAGCCTTTTGAAATAATTTTTTTTCATCTTTAGTGAAAATTTTTTCTGTTTTAGTGAATTTTTTAACCAAAAATTGAATTTCTTTTTTTTTTTATTTTATGAATAGTATAAGCTAAACGCCCCGTAAAAGAAAATTAAATTTTTGTTAAGAAATCACTAAATGAAAAGAAAAAAGATTTTAAAATGCTGGCTTGAGAACAGAAAAAAATAAAAAAAGAAGAAAAACCCCGTTAAGCATTAATTGCTTTGACCTTAATCTCAAATTTAGTTTCACATTTGTACTAATTGTACTTGCATATATATATATATATATATCTATATCTATATATATTTATTTTAGATATATTTCCAGTGATGTGATATTATTTTGTCCCAAAACTCTCCGTCCCGCGACTGCAGGTGTTTTGGTTTCTTTGGCCCCTTTCGCTCAGCCTCGAATTGATCGAATCCATTCCCTCCAAATCTAGGGTTTGTTCAAAGTGTTGATCTCTCCATTTCTCCACCGGATTTAGCGACATCTACCACTTTCGTTTCGCGTTTCGAATACTAAGGTTTAGTGTGAAGATCGTCAGCGACTAGCATAGAGTTGTGATTGAAGCGTCAGGGCTACGGGAGTTTTGGCAGATCTGAATTTTACGATTCCTTGAAGACCATTTCGTTGTTCAATTCAAGATGTTTTGGCATATGACGGGTTTGTCCGCTACGTCTCCGGTAAGTACTCATCTTGCTCTCTAGATTCATTTTTTGCTTCAAATTTGGTGAGTATTGAATTTAATGTGACGTGGTTGGGGTGTTTAATTTACCTTCTGTTTGGTCGCTGAGAAAATTGAAAGAAAGGGAAGGGAAGGGAAGAAAGTAAGCTTTTAATTTGTGGAGTGCTGAACATTGGAAAATGCAGTACTATATTAGTTTTAAGCTTGCGATGGTTGTAGTTTGCTTTTGAATTTTCCATAATTTAATGCAACAGTGTTAGATACTTAGATGTCTGAAATTATGTCTGGTCAGATTTGTATATGGATTTCTAATTTCCTGTTGGAAGAGGAATGGTCTTTTGCATTTTCTAATTCACACTATAAAAGCATGGCGAGAAAGGATTGTTGCATATGTCGTCATTAAGCACCAATGCCTTGGGGTTCGGAAGCCTTCTCTTGATAGCCTTGTTTTGAATTATGCTTATCATTTCAATTGGCTATGAGATTGACATAGGTCAACTTTTGGAAACTTAGAATTATGCAGCCTAAAGTTGGGTTTATGAACATTTAGGACTACTGTAAGCTTGCGAGGGTTTGATACTAGGAGAAAAATTTTAGAGTTTGTGAACCAAAAAGGGTTGGAATTAGCTTGAACTTTAAAGTCACAGGTTGCTGGAAATTCTGAAAGGAGCTTGTTAGGGTGTTTAGGCATTGAACTAAAGGGCAAAAGGTTGGGAAAATGCTGTGAACTGCAACCCGCTTAGAGTTCCGTAGTAATCATGTCATATGATAAGGTTGCTTCACATATCATGCAAAGTGTGGAAATCTTTTCTCCAATTCTCAAAAGTCAACACCATTTAACTGGAATATTACATAGTTATCTATTGATTACTCGGTCTTCCAGCCACTGGACTGTTCAATTAGGATTTCAGAATACAAAAAATTCTAATTTTTTCTTTTTTTTTTAAAACCTTTTTAACACATCATAGACTGATTAAAGATGACATATCGTATCTTATAATTTATGCCATAGTAAGACCCATGTGTCATTACCATTGTTTTTGTGCCCTATGCACTGTAAAATTAAAAATTAGCAAAATACCATTGACCCATAAAAGTCAATATATATAAATTCTTTTGATAACTAATATAAATTTTTATAAAGAAGGTACAAAGGGAGTACCACTCATGTACACAAGGAAAATAACTGAACTGTACTTCTCTCCAAAAGAAGCTATACAACATGTTCAAAACATAAATCCCCAATGAAGTCCACAAAAGCAAAAGGACTGTCACAAAAATGCCTTCAAGCCAAAAATGAAAACAATACAAAATGTTAATCTAAGTATAATAATATCCAAAGCAGTCTCCTCAAAAGTGTGCCTATTTTGCTCCCTGCAAAGGCACCACATCAAGCACAAAGGAGACATGGTAAGCCTTTTTAAACCTCTTCACACGATATCCCGCTCCCCAACTATGCATAATATGGACCACCGCATTTGGAATAGCCCAATTAACACAAAAATGGAGAACATAAGACTCTATAGATCTCTTGCAACATCACAATGCAGTAACAAATGGTTAATTGATTCTTCTGCGTACTACACATGCAACACCAATTGGGGAGCTCCTTCCCTTCTTATCTAGGGCATCAATAGTCAAAATAGCATCCCTGGCTGTCATCCAGATAAAGGAGAGCTAAGAAGCATAGACACGGACATGAGACATGGCGATTTTAAAAAATGAGGATAGGAAATATGGCAAAAAATATGTTTTTATATATTTTTGTTTGCTATGTTTATGAATGCAACATTCACAAACCACCATAAATATTGAAAAGTAATACTAATTCAACATGAAAATATCATTCAATCTATAATTTAAGCATTATTTGACATAAAATAAGATGAAAACAAGTTCACAATTTTGATAGTTATAATTCACATTGTTTTGTTTAATCGTTGGATCCCAATTTATTTTCTTCAAACTTGTAATGTGTTTTATGTGTATCTAATCTGAAGTGTGTCTAGTTTTAAAAATATTAAAAACAATGACACTTGGAAGTATGTTTGACACGTGTCTGGAAGAAGTGTCCGATGAGTGTCGGTGTCTGATATGTGTCTAACACCAATACAACACCTGATTGGACTGCCCCTTGTCCTCTGGCTGCCCTCGCTACCTGGACATCCATCTCCATCACCCTCCTCTAAAGGACCAGTAGCTTGTGCTTTGAAATTGAAGGCCCTTCTCGAGCTTGAGTCTTACTGGACCCCTCTAAATTGAAACCCTCCCATAGACTATCCTTATCCCTATCCAAACGGATCCTATAAAGTTTACCTTAGGGAGCCCCTTCACTAAAATCCAACCCATCGCGAGACCCAATCTGCCTGGGCCTATGAATGGCCCTAGTAACCAGATTGGGTCTCTTCCCAAAATTCAGCCCACTAACTTGATCCACCATATCCCTGCTTGGCCCACCAACCAATGCCTGTTTGCCTTTATCAACCTACTTAACTGCACCAGACCCATGAATTGTACTCCTTTATATTTTTTCTTGCTCGTCACTGCACAGTGCTACCTCATTACCTCACCACATCCTTATCTTGCTTCTGTATCCCAGCTGTCCCCCACCCCATATTCATTTGCATATTATTTACATAACCTAATCTACTTGATGTGAAGTCTAAAGTAAAAAATAATTCCAAACTGTATTGGTTTGTATTTGTAGAAAAACTATTCATAACATAAAGCGAGTGCATCCTTCCCAATAATGTAGTATGATATATATGTATAGGTACCTATAATTGCTACGATAGAATCCAATCCAGCCTAATATGTAAGGTTTCACTGGAGTGTAGATAAGTCGAAATTTAAAATTAGAGATGGCATTAATTGCTAATGAGAATCATAAAAAACAGATAAGTAAAGAGAGTGGGCATTATAAATTTTCATACGATTCTTATTATCACAATCTTGATTCTTTCTTCTAGATTAGTATTAATGAACAATCCATGAGCCAAAGTTAATGAAGGATGCATCTCATATTCATTATTTCTTTTTTTACCAGGTATGATAAAAGTAATTATTTACACAATAGCTCTATTATCTAATGTGAAAATGCAATATAGAAACTGTGGTTGTATGGTCTATATTCTGATTGACATCAGTTGAACAATTTATTTACCCATTTATCTATCTATATTTGTCATGGAGGTTTATAGGAAATAATGATTAAATGCATATATTACTACATCTTAATGGTTGGCTAAAGGAAGACTAAAATATAAATTAGCCAAGCTAAAAAAAAAAAAATATAAAAGGAAATAATTGAGGAGTAGATTTTTATTTAATTAGATTAGATTACATATTTTGTAGGAATAAAAAAAAATATATATATATATATATTTATATTTATATGTATATGTATGTATTTAACTTATACTAAATATAAATATTTTCAGATTTAAACTTAATAATAAAATCGGAAACTTATCTAAATAAAAAGAGTGGGTCAATCTTAACTGCTCCTGTGACGGGGCATTTTGAAAATATAAAAGAGTAGAGGGTTCCAAGTAGGCGCCACATAGGAGAGATACAAAAGTTTAGGGCACACACTTTTATATACATATGAATATTAGATAATCATCATGCATAACATAGATTTGGAAGGAGGAAAGCATTATAATACTAATAATTCTTAACATGCCAAACTTCCCTATGTGGTTATCAAAAACATGAAAGGAAGAAAATTAATTGAATTCCCTGTTTGTTCCCTACTTTTAACATTCTTACAGAAGTTTTATCCTGATTTGGGTGATTGTGTGCTGCGTTATTGGTCAACGGGAAGGCATTTGAAAATTATTTGGATGAGTTCCTCAAATAACTCATTTGAGTGGGGTAGGAGATTGGATGAGCTTTCAGAATGACGTATGGTGTGGGTGTACCCCTTTTAAAGTCGCTTTTACCTATATTATACTTACGTGGGGAAACAGCAGACAAGCAAACCTTGGTGGTTACTTACCTTAGACATGAGTGTGATGGGATGAGTAACAATGCCAAATTTACGAGGCAGTAGTGGAGTTCTTTAGGACATTGTATAGGGTGGATGGCGTTGAGGAAGGGAGTATGACATTTGTTGGACTGTTTTGGTGTTGTCTAGAATGTTTGTTTCAGATCATTTTATAGTGAATATCAGGCTTCCACAGGAATTTCCTTACAATTGACAATTTGATTAAGTGGAAATAAGAACTGTAAATTTTATGCTGCATATGTAAATAGAAAAAGATGGAAAATGGGCGCCACCTAAGTACACATAGGAGCATGCAAAGGAAACCCCTAAGACTTGCTAAAGAATGATCTACTTTCTCTTTGGCCAAGGAGACAAAAATTTCAAATATATATGCTTCAAAACGACCAAAGAATCCTCTATGCCCTCGAAAGAGTGTTGACCCTTTCTCAGCATGTATGTTGCATTAAGCAAATGGAGCCACATTTTAAGTCTTCCTCTCTCCTAAAATATATGGTACACTCGTGTTCTAAAACTGTGAATTTGGCGATCCAATGCAATTCCAAATTATTTTCCTATTTATTTCATTAAAGTTACATAAGGAGGGAAAAAAATAAAATACAATGAATGAAAAGCATGCGAGAATAGAGATTTGGCATAACAATATGCGAAAATAATGGGTTATAATATTCCTAGAAATGTGTTTTTACATGATTATTTTGTAAAAAATAGATTATATTATATTGGATGTCTAATTCTTAAAAGAAAGTTAATCTACAAGTACCTTAAATTCTGAAAATGTAATTTATACAAGTCTACCCTTATCGTACCACAATTTAGAGCACGTGGCTTACCACGTTTCCGTTCTCGTTTCATGTACCTGAACGATTTACGTTCTAGGTAACCTAGCTCCAACCACTAAGAACCTCTGCCACCACTATAGGGAAACCTTATTTGGATGATTTCGTTTTTCTTGGCTATGTTTTAGCTTTCTGAGAGTTCATTAGATTAGTGGCAGAGGTTCTCCAGTTTCGTGGGATAAGTAGAATTTGTAGCAGGAGGATGGCCTGGAATATAGCTCCTCATTGTTTGATGCAGTGCTTCTGTGGGAGAGCAATTGTTGCTTTTTGATGGGGGAGGAAGAAGTCATCCATTGAGGCCACGTTTGGTTTCCGGTGGGGATAAGGGGCGATGGGACTTACACATGGCCGTGGGAGAAAAGGAGGATTAGGAATCCCATGCGACAAGAGTTAGCATAACCCATCATATGTGGGATACTTAGCCTATCTTTGGGATGGCCAAGATTGGAGCAGAGATTGTGTATGGAGATGAGATAAATTATAGCACTACCTTCTTGGAATATTTACATTATAGCTAATTATATAATTGTATATAATATGCATTATATATTATGTTATACAATAGGTCCCACTATTGTTTTGTTGTTTTGTACAGAAGGGGCATTGTTTCGTAACTTGCGTTCGTTCTCCAGTCACCCAAAATTCTCTCCCAGCCCCCATGGGATATAGTTATCCAACCAATCTGGGGGGATAAGGCCCTTATAGCCCTCTTTATCGCATCTTCTATTTGTGCAGCAAACATCGAATAAATGGGTCTCATGAATGTCACCTCCTAATCCCCAACCCAGTGCACATATAATTCAGAGATATGGAGGGGGGATAAGGAGATCATATCTGTGGGACCCATTTATCTCACATTTGCTTGCATAAATAGAAGATGGAATGCCCCCAAAATCTAATATACTAATATATAATACAAAATATATAATATTATGTTCGATTCTTAATCCCCCTTTATCCCATTAGAGAGTCCTATATTCCTATCCCTCTTACCCTATTTGGCAACCAAACATGGCCTAAGTCCTATAATATTACCTCCTTAATTGTTTTTATTATTTTTTTTAATAGAAGTCTGGATGATTGAATTCATTTAGGGGGATATAAGGTTCTGTTGTATGTGTCTTGTGCATGTGGGCAATTTCCCTTTTACCACCTTCTAGTAAAATTGAATTTTACATGTGAACAAACATAATCATGATTAGTATCCAAAGAGAGAGGAGTTTAAGATAGTGTTATGCACTAAAGAAACCATTTAGCCCCCATCTACAAAGGAATTGAAAATTGACGAGTTATTCTCAAGCTTTGCCTCAGATAACATAGAAGTTGAAGTTACTACGACTAAAAGAATACTACAAGACACTGCACAAATTATGTTTCCTAGTAATACCCCCCAAATGACCTCTAATTCCTTTCTTGCAGAGGAACAAAAGAAGGTAGAGGTTAGTTATTTTAAAGAGCATAACCTTAAGGCAACTAAACTCTGATAGGGCAATTACTTTTTAAATTTGACGGCTTACTTAGGTTTTTCATGCTGCACCCTAACTTTGTGAGGGGTTCATAGAAAATGGATGTTTGGCGGCTGATAAGTTGACATAGTGCACGATAGCTAATCGCTAAAGGCATTATAACATGATTGTGTGGTGTAGAGAAGGCATCATCTAAAGTTTTGGTAAGTTTGGATTCAATGTTACAATTTGTAGAACAAAATACATGATGAATGACCGTATGGCAACATTGCAGATGGTGAGATGAGGTGAAATTATTACGTGAGGTGCTTTATACCTGATAAGGCAAGATGTAAGCTTTCCTTCTCCATTTGTATTTATCTAGATGTTGTGGGTACACGTGTAAACCTCACCTATATGGCATGCTAGGTCGCCGCCACGCCATTGCCACGTCATCATTATCTCAATGGGTTTGGTCCCACGTGTCATCTTTTTAAGGTGAAAAAGAGCTGACACGTGGGCTAGTAACATGCCTCCACATGCTCCCCTCTGGGATTGAGCCTTGTCAACTGAGCTTAGGTACCTTTACCTCAAGCTTAGAACTAAGGGACATAAAGTGGTTTCTTAGCCTGCTCATTTGGGATTGTCGAAGCGCCCCATTATCCCTCTAGCTCGCAAACACATGCTCCATACCCCTGGATTGGCAAAGGGATGCCCAACTTGAGTGTGTCTCTTCTTTACCTCTAGTCCCTTATCCTCAAAGTTCTCTCCAATTTTTATCCCTAGGGTATGATGCAAAGTCATTTCTAAGGTTAGTTCCAGTTAACACCCAAAAAAAACACCCTAATGCTTATGATAGCCTAGGTCAAGAGTAGGGCCTAGGGACCCTCTCAAGGTTGGTGTATCATGGGGCACTTGAGCGACCCCATGACCCTTGCGAAGGACCTTGGAGAATATATGGCTAGAGTTGAGAACTCGTGAGGGTGTCTCATCTCATCCTCCTTGAAGCGCTCGCACTATTATCGATTTGTGAGAGAGAGAGAGAGAGAGAGAGAGAGAGTGTAATGCAGTCCTAGGTTTGGAAAACATGCACTGTGACGGTAATGGGAGAACTCTATGAAATAATTGTCAATATACCCCAAAATTCAGCAAGTATGCCTCCAAAAGAAATGAACAGGATTCAGGTAATACGAGCAGCCAACAATTTGCAGAGTTAAGAACAAAATAAACCAGTTCATTAAAACTTAGTTTTACCATTGGAGGATATCAAATCAAGTAGTTCTCTTTACATAAACCAAAGTTTGCTTTCAAAACTTACCTGACACCTTAGCCAAGGGGATTAAGGAGACTGCGAAAGGATTGGGAAGTTGTTGTTGCAGAAACTATAACATTAAAATGGAAAGCATCTGACCGTAGTGCTATAAAATAGGATCGTGGGCCAAACACAGCTGGAAGTAGCTGAAAATGCAACAGCAAGTGTAGAATCGCAGCATCAGGGAGAAGGAAGCAGCAATTAGCAGAGAGAAAACAACAGTGAGAGGAACGCAGCAAGGCAGCAGAGAAAAGTCTCAAATCAGCGGAACAACAGAGAAGAAGAAACACCAGAAATAGAGAGGAACCAGCAGTGGCAGAGAGAGAGAGAGAGAGAGAGAGAGAGAGAGAGAGTGGACATAGCATTGAGTAGGCAAATAAGGGCCCACTCACGATTCTAACATCTAAGAGGGCTCAATAACTGGCCCACTCACGATTCTCCATTAGGGTTTGACATGGCCGAGCTGGGTCTACACTTTATAATAACAAATGGTCTAGTGGGGCTCATGCCAAATCTACATTCCCAAGCTTGCGCAGAATAAAAATCAAAAATACCATCGCCACCCATTTATCTTGAAATAGTTATATTTACATATATGTGTGATTTTGATTGTGTCTATATGCATGTGTTTGCAAGTATGTATGAGGTCCGAATTTTTAAATGAAATACTTTTCATTTAGCATTAATGGAGACTAAAAAGAAACTGGACATAGCATTGAGTAGGCAAATAAGGGTTCTTACCCAAAATTCTTGAGAGGCAGATTCGTATTAAGATGGTCTTGCTTTCAATGCATCATTTTATTTTCAGTAATATTTTGCTGTGTTTTTCTTTCTCTCAGTTGAAGATATATGCATCCATATGCGTATGTATATATGTGTATTTTTGTTTGTGTATATATAAATGTGAGAATAAATACCTATGGCAATGAACCCATGACAACGGCATGTGATGAGGAGATGAATCCCCATGACCCTTTGCAACCCTTCCAGTGATCCCCTGCCTTGCTGCTTGGAAGCTCCTCGACAGTCATGTCTCTCATGCATGACGACCTCTGTCTCTTATGCATGACGACCTCCCATCAGTGGCACTAGGCACTGGAGAAACAAATCAAATTTCTCCTTCCTCTCTCATGGTGTCAAAACCAGCGCCAACGAGTTGCTTAGCAAATGTAGAGGCTGAGTTCAAGATATAATGGACCAAAGTTTATGTCAAGGCTATAATGTAAGAAGTGGAAACTTCTGCTTTGTTGGAATCTGTGCTCCTACTTGTCAAGATGGAAATTATGGGGAAGAAGACCCAATTCTCCTTTCCCCATCCTACTTCTCCAGAGATTATTAATCGTAAATAAAGAAAACCCACCATTATTACCACCCTAAAATATAAAGTGGAATAGATACAACTTATAGATAGGGTTGGGCCTTAAGCATACTTCTCAAGCTCAGCCTGTAATTATAGTCGGGCCTACTAACTTTGTCGAGCACGGCCCTATAGGTTAAAAATGTGATTTTGAGCCCTATGAAGTATAAGCGGGCTTTGTGGGCGATCGAGTGAGCCTTTTAGGCTATCGGGTAGATGTCCGGTCTAAGAAGCACGGATACGGACATGGGTACAGATACGACCACAGATATAGACACGGGACACAGCATTTTCGAAAAATGAGGACACGGATACGGCAGGGACACGGCAAAAAAAAATATTTTTATGCATTTTTTGTTTGTTATGTATGTGAACATAAAATTCATAAATCACCAAAAATAAGGTGAAAATAACTAAATAAGTTCACAATTATAATACAACTACTAACAAGTTAAGGATTTGAAGAATTGGATTTGGGCGTTTTATGTTTTGGTATTTTAAAGTTTTGAAATTTATAAATTAGACTCTGTTTAATACTTTTAACAATAATATTTTAACTCCAGCGTGTCCCAAAATGTGTCCAATAGTTGGACATGCGTGTCCCCGATGTGTCCGATAAGTGTCTACTAGGAAAAATATTAATAAAAATATTGGACACACCAATTGGCGTGTCCGACACGTGTTCCGGTGTGTCCGAGGAGTATGTGTGTCCAACATGTGTCCGACATGGATACGGCACCCTAAACGGAGTGTCCATGCTTCCTAGTGTCCAGTTCTATCCTCGATCCACTGATGTAAAACTAATTAAATCTAATAGAAGGGAAAATAATACATATAATGAAATAAGAAGAAATAAGAGATTTGTAGACAGTTAAGAGCATAACAGATTATACTCATAAAACCAAAAAATATAACTAGTGCTGGTTTATTAAAATGGTTATACATTAAAATTAAAAAAAAAAAAACTTATCAGGAGAATAAGATTCTACGTAGAAATTAAAAAGCGCCATTAACTTTACGTAGTTGATCAACAAAATTTGTATTATAGAGGTCAAACAAAGTTGATGTAAAATTAAATGCAAGAAATAACAAAAGAAACATTATTGCTCTCTTTAGGAATCAAAGGAGAAACTAAATCCTGATCACTTGACCCATAGGCCTTAGGAGTCAAGGCCTAAAATTTTGCACTCTTGATCATGGCTTGAGAGGAATATGCTCAATATTGGTTTTCTTATTTAAACCCTTGAGTCATGCCTCAGACACGGTTTTTGAACCTGTTGACATCACAAATCTATTCTGCATCTTCCATTTCCTTGAGATTGATTGGGGTTCACCGTGCACTGAATTTGTGAGCTTGCATGGATGTGCTCAACCATTTATATGTTTCTCTGTGGAGAAATGTAGACAATTGTCTGCAACTACCTCTGTTTATTTTGTTTAGCTTGTTGATTGGGATTTTCAGTTACAATTATGTGGTTATTATGCCCAAATTTGATGGCAATAATTTTCTTTGGAATTTGTAATAGAGGAGAAATTTGATATAACAAAATCTATCCATTTTTATTTTATTTATTTATTTATCACTATATGTTCATTGCAGGTTGAGACTATTTTGGATAATGAGAACTTTACATTGGAGGAGCTTCTTGATGAGGATGAAATAATTCAAGAATGCAAAGCTCTTAATAGCCGCCTTATCAATTTGTAGGACCTCCACATGCTAACACTTCTTTTACCTTTTAGTTTCTCAAGCATGTAACATTTCTAGTTGGCACCTTGTTTATTGGGAATGTTTCCTAATTCACTCAAATGCAGACATTTCTTTACCATTTAGTTGTTTCTCATTCTTTTCCCTTCTCTCTGTGTTCAAGCTATGATTGGTTTCAAGGATGGTTCCGTGGCAGGACCATGTGATAAGCAAGATGTCATTGTTTGGTACAATGCATGCTGATACTTGTGGCTTGTTGATTATCCATTTTAACTTTCACTCACACGAATTTTGTATAGGTACAGGAACAATTTTTGTATACATACAGAAATAAAAGGCTGTAATAATCAATAATATAAATAAGACCTCGTCGATTCTGTATGAGAATGTCGAATAGATGGTGTATAGATCATTACAGTGCTTCCTTTGGTTGCAAAGATTGTTGTAGTACCTTATACCAGAGAGATTATAATTTTTGGGCAACTGGCTAATAAACACATGCTTCAATTTTCAGTTTACTTTTTATTGGTTGATGCAGTTATCACTTGCAAACATGCAAATTTTAAATGTTAATATTTTTGTCAGTGTCATCTTTCAACAGAGTAATAGAATTGACCTCTGAAAACCACAAATGTTTTAGGTGACTCTAAGAACACTTTTAAGTCTGTCTAATTTGTATTGATCCTGCTGATTACTCCATTTTTCTTTTTTTATTAAATTTTTGGAGAAGAATATTGAATTCTCAAGCCTTGTTCTTCTTCTTCTTCTTCTTCTTCTCTCTCTCTCTCTCTCTCTCTCTCTCTCTCTCTCTCTCTCTCTCTCTCTCTGCTAGTTATTTTCTTGGAAATTTTTTAGGACCCATGCATGTTGTTGTGAACCTTAAATTTGTTTTGGCTTCAAAAAATGGAGGTCTTGACTATAATTTGTATGATATTTTTATTGCTAATTAGGAGGGGGATATGATCTAGATTGACCTAGAAAAGCAAGGAACAATGACCTAATCCAAGCTTGAAAGGTTGACTTGTTGCAGGGAGCAAACATTCTAGGCTGGGGGAGTCAAGCAATGATACGAATAATTTTGACAGTGATCAGAGGTTGCCATGCTTTTAGAACCCAATAAATTTTTTCTTGAACACTGTCTATTGAATGAAGATGCTAAATTATTTGAGGAAGTGCGAAGAAAAGTGAAGCTTTGCAAGCTTTGTTACTCCCATTAATGCCTGTGCTGCCGGAATAGAAAGCCATTTCTATTTCTTTGTCATGTAACTTGTTACATTATCATTTACGTATGCCTGCTTCCAAAATAATCCACTGACCATTGTATGTTCAGAAAGCTAGACAATGAATAGAAGCTGCTCTGATGTGAATCCAGTTGAGTTTAGGTATTCAAACTTGAGTCAACTCTGAATGAATTTGAAAACCAGAGAGCTACTTGAGGAATGGAGAATTTATTATTCCCTTGTGTACATATATAGGTTTTGTTTATCACCTAATGTACTTGTATGGTTTGGATGCTTTATGGGGCTGTAATTTGCTGGTTGTCAAGATAGTAGTAGCTGTAGCTTTCTTGCTGTTGGTTGGAGGGTGAACCATCTTTGCTTTATAGATAATCCTTCTTTTTTGTTAATAAAAAAATAATCTATTACCACTACCCCACAACAAAAACACAAAGCAGAGAGAGAGAGAGAGAGAGAGATTACAATTGTAGTAGGCTTCTGTGTGTACAAAATGCTATTTTGATGCCTCCCACATTGTGAGATGGTTGCTGAAATTACTTGATTTTGTGGATTCTAAGATGTGATTCTTTATGGCCCTTGCATGTTATTGATGTAAATTGTCTTAACGCATTTCCAATGTATTTTTTTAAAGTTTTTCCTCCTCCACTGCTCCAAGTTGATTTGATGTTTTTGTTTTTGTTTTTGTTTTTTAATCTGTATTAGGCTCAGTTCATGTGTTCTTCAACAACTCAACTTTTATATGTAATTTTCATTATATGATTGTTCACAATGTCCCTTTGCAGTTTGCGAGAAAGAGCTCAGGTTGAACAACTTCTTCGCTATATAGTGGAAGAAGCTCCTGAGGATGCTGAGAAAAGACAAACATTTAAGTAGGTGTCTATGGCAATCATGTTATTATTATTTATTTTCCTTAAATGTGCTTGTACGCCTGGTTGTGTTTTGTGATGTATCTGTGATTCACAGTATGTGTACCCTTGGATGCATGTAATGACAGATTAATTATTTGGTTTTGTACGTAGGTTTCCTTTTATCGCATGTGAGATTTTCACTTGTGAAGTTGATATCATACTCAATGCATTGGTAGAGGATGAGGAGGTGAGCAGTTGTAAGAGTTTGTTTTCCTGTTCAATTACTTAAAGTGGACATAGTTACATGAATTGGTTCTTTATTTCTGGTTGACAGTTGATGAACTTCTTGTTCTCCTTCTTGGAACCTGAACACTCTCATAGTACTCTACTGGCTGGTTACTTCAGTAAGGTATTTCATTATTTTACTTTTGAGTGTGGTAGTTAATCCCATATTCAAGATGGCAGAATCACTCACTATCTCATTTGGAGTGAAACAAAGGATTCTTTTGTTTTTTAGGTTGTCGTATGTTTGTTGTTGCGGAAGACGGTTCCTTTTATGAATTATATACAAGTAAGTCCATGAGATTTACTCTCTTTCAGTGAAAGTACTGTTTTCTGCATTTATGAGTGATGGTGGGTAGTGGATCTGGTATACCTTTGTACAGTTCGGCATTTAGATAAGTTTTCTCCCTTTCAACAAGATATTTATTTATTTGGTTCAACCTATTGACCAAGAACACATTGTCACTAGTGATTTAATTGGATGGTAGATTAACTATTGATAAGATTAAAGAGTAAATAAAAATTAGAAAGAAATAAATGGACTAAGTGGCATTGCCCATTGCTAGGGTATTCGTAGTAGCTTCATTCATCCATGCTTCTTTAACACCTGATGGCCTGAGTGAAAAAGAAAAAAGAAAATCACCTGATGCTCTGTCTCTGTCTCTGTTTCTGTCTCTCTCTCTCTCTCTCACACACACACACACGCATTCTTTTCCCATGTGCTGAAGCCCTTGTCATGGCCTGGTTCAATGTGTGACTGGGTGCAGATGATGTCCGCAATGTCTATCGTATTGGATATGTAGTACACTTTACTAGTTAACTCTTCATGCCTTTGGTTTTCTATTTTGTCCCTTGTTGTTGCTATACCTTGCATTCTTAGAGATAAACGACACCCGACATGAGTGTGAAGAAAGTCAAAATGATATGTGTCTAAGAGTATAGATTGATGAGGCTCAATGATAAGTTGAAGCTTCCTATTTTGAAGTGGCGGGTTGCTGGATTTGCAGCTGATGAGGACTTGAAACTTTGGGTAGTGAGTATTTAAAGGAATTTTGGTGTTAGATTAACGGAGAATAGGAATGGGAAGGGGTTGTGGTAGATTTAGGCTTGTTTGCAAAGAGTTTTGAGCTGAAAGAGGGGCGGTGAACAATACTGTTTGAATGGTAATTTGGTTGCTTTGTGAAGGGAAGAAGTAAGAAGAGGGGAAGAAGGTCATTACTCTTGCAAGGGAAGCAAAATCACACAAACATAAACTCAAGTTCTGATAACGTTAGTTCTACTGACTAGTAATATTACATTCTAGTCTAACGAAGGCTCCAACTTTAGTGAATTTTGACTAGTTCGAATATTGTAGAATTTATATTGACTATTTATAAGGCTCAAGAGCATGACCTATAATAAGTCTCATGGGACAAAACCACTGGCCATGTCCAACAAATCTAGAAAAATGTAATATACCCGACTCATATAGCCTAATAAATCATTAAACCTGTTGGCAACTAGCTTGTATAAATGGAAAAGATACACACACACATATATATATCTATATATTTTTTTCTTCTGATCTGTCTCTAGAAACATGGACTTTATATCAGAAGATCCTAAATAGGCTTAATGTGAAAATCCCAATTTACCGCCTTTCTGTTTTCTTTGTGTTTTCTTCATGCTAAAGCATGTGTTTTGGATTTGCATCATTCGATGCTTCAATTTTTTGGAGTTGAATCAACTTTCTAATTTGGAAGCAACAAGTTTGATATTTTCTGTTTAATCATACCTTCCAAACCTATGTAGAATTAAAATAATAGTATTTATATCTTTTTTAACATATCATTCAACCTGTGTAGGATTAAAAAATCAGTACTTGGAATGTATTTTAAATCAAGGATATGTCCTTTGACTTGTTAAGAGCAATATATTTACTTGTATTTTCATATGTCGCTTACTATCTCAACTTTAATATCTTGATCATCGTGTTCCTATTCTTTTTTCAGTATTCACTACTTTTGTTTTGTGAACCTCAACTTAATGCACTGTATTATTGGCTTCAATAGGAGGAAAAGGAGGTAATTGTTCTAGGGTAAATTTACATTCGCTTGTGGCTCATGTCTATGGGCAATGGCTAGAGGTTAAAATTACATTTATTTGAGGCTCGTGTCTATGTTTTTGGGGTTGATGAAAAGAAAACATTATTATAAGCTTTTTAGAGATGGAATTATAGTCTCCAATGATTCCATTACTGCACCAAAATTTTCTGTCATAGCACTTATTAATGGTTTTTTCATCCACCACGACCACTTTGCCTAAAGCTGTTGATTTTGAGTAGTAACTCAGCCCTATGTCTCCCATGATCTAGAGATCTTGAAAAACTAGTCTTTTAGTTTTGGTGCCAAACTGCTATAGGATATCCTTAGGAAACTTTAGATAATGCTACTTGCAACTGACTTTGTGGTGGGTTTAGCGTAAGGAAAGGTTGTAGGCTTAAGGTCCAATGATAGAAGGAAGACTCTAGAGTTTATGAGCCGAAAAGGGTTCAATTGGCTTGAATTTTCAAGTAGCTGGTTGTTGGAATGTGTTTTGTGCTAGATTAAAGAAATTAGGATGGAAGGGGTCGGGGTCGATTTAGGTTGATTGGAAAGGGTTTTGGAAAGGGGGGTCGTTAGGGCTCCAAGCAACTAGTAACTTGGCTGCGTTGTGAAGAGGAGGGTGTTCGCCAAGCAACAGTTAAGGCAAAATCAAACAAACACAAGCTCAAATTCTTGAAATCTCAGCTCTATTGATTGGAAATATTATATCCGTATTTTTAGGACTAGGACTTCAAAGAAGGAAATTAAGAAATTTTTATCCACATCTGTATTTTTGCTGTTTTTTAAGTATTTATGCCATTTCCTCCCCCTTTTTAAGAAATAATCAAACGAGATCTATTTATAATGTTTTGCATTATTGTACTTTTCTGGTCCATATTTTTCTGTGGTACAAGTGCTAGTATACTTTGGTATTTATATATATACTTACCGGGCGATGAAAAGTACTATATTTTGTCTTAATGTGTTATACTTCCTGTTTGATATGTAAATGGCATTGAGGTGATATCTTCAGTTTCTGCTCATTTAGGCTCATCAAGAAATTATCAGGAAGCTGGTTGACCTTATTGGAATAACGTCCATTATGGAGGTTTGGAACTGAGCATTTGTGTCCATTTCCCCCCTAAATTTGCATCCTTTGCTAATGCATTCCTTGTGGAACAGGTTTTGATTCGTCTAATTGGTGATGAGCATCTCTATACCAATTACACGGACTCAATGCAGTGGTTAGAAGATACAGATGTGCTGGAGTTGATTGTGGATAAGTTCAGCTCATCGGTAAGTTGCATTATTGACCGAAAAATATTGAATTTTATGAGCTTTTGGTATTACCTCTTTGGGCCACTGTTATTGCTCAAGTCTCTTTGAGCTTCTTAGGTGGATTTGAGAAACTATGCTTTCTTGATTTTGCTGTATGGACAAGATGTCCAGATTGTTGGAAACCATCATAAAGGGTCCCAATGGATGTCTTTCTGGTCAACTTCTGTATCAGAGGAGAAACAATGAACCTCATGCATCAGGCTACTCTGTCACTCATTAGCTGACTTTGTTATTTGCCGCACTAGTCCAGACGATTTCACTGATTCTCCTTATTTGACTGATGGGACTAGATGAGAATGCCTGCCAGGGGAGATGATGCTGAGTGGTGTTTTATGTCAAGTTCAAGATCATTTGTAGTTTCTTTAGAGCCTTCTCCCCATGTTTACATGAATAATTTTTCACGCTTAGAAATTTTTGAACTTGAATATAGTACAGCTGTTCCCATGTTGCCTTTCGACTGTGTATAATATGTCACTTAGAATGTTTGTTGGACACAATTATTGCAGGATTGTCCAGAAGTGCATGCTAATGCAGCGGAGACACTGTGTACTATAACACGATATGCTCCCCCAGGCCTAGCTGCTAAAATCTCCAGCCCAAGGTAGAATTAGTTTTGTTCTCCTCTTTTTAGGGAGTTTGCAGTTTGATATTATTTACTTATTTACTACTGTGTGAAAAAGTGCATCTTTGGTTTTTGTGCTTTTGCAGTTTTATAGGAAGATTGTTCCGTCACACACTGGAGGATTCACGACCAAAATCTGTTTTGGTAAACTCGTTGTCTGTATGTATATCTTTGTTAGACCCCAAAAGGCTGACCTTGGGGACATATCATATGTACACCCGCCAATTGAGTCATGGATCTACAATAAGTGCTAATCCTGAGACAGTAGAGGGCATGCTGGGGAGCCTAGGTAAGTGCACATTGTTTGTTATTTTATCAATCTCTTGTTCTTCTTCAGTGCCTCTCCCCCCTTCCAAATACACAATTTCTATTGCTAGTTATCTGAAATTTTCTCCACCAGTTATTTCTAATTTGACATTGTCCATAATTAAGTTTTCTGTGTAATTCTTAGGCATGGCCTGTAATCTTCTTTTTGTAGATATAGTTCTAATTGGATTTATTTTTTTATTGTTGTTGAGAAAAACCATGTTTTACTTGTACTCCAGGGTTTATGCTATGTTATGGAGATTGTGAACATCCAAAACTAGTTGTCCCAACTTTGAATTATCCATCATTGAGTTTCTGTCAAAAAGTTTAGAAAAGCAATAATTGGAAGTTCACAAGATTTGTATGCTGGATGATGCACTGCATAATCGTGTACCTTATAGTAGGCCTGTTTCACATTGATAACAGTATTGTTATCAGATTGCCGATGTTCTTAAAATTGAGGACATTGCTTTGTCATTTGGAGGTTATTGCTGCTTGTGAGATGGAGGAATCATCCAAACGCTGATGATTCTTGTTTACAGAGGATGTGCTCTGCTGGTTTGACCCAGCACTTTTCGAAACTTTTGATTTGATGCTATTAGTGCTATCAAATCCAAACTTTTGGGTTTCTTTTAATTTTCTGTTTTTGGATTTTATTTGCTCAAAGAGGTTAGATGATATCTGACACAATCAAACTCAAGAGTTAGTGTAATTCTTTATATATTCATTAAAAGTTTCAGTGCTTATATGTGCTGGTTGGAGAGCTGGTGGTTCTCTTGTGTGTTACGATAGTTTGTTTATTCTGTGCAAGTTGCTGAAAGCTGAACCTTGACTGAATTATTTTGCTTCATGGAAGTTTTCGTACTTTTGAGTTTTGTAGCTCTAGGACTGTTTCACAAGTGAACGTGAGTTCGAATATATAGGCCATATGTCATATGTCATATGTTAGATAAGTGTTCTTGTACACATTTTGTACAAGTAATATTGAGTTATGGTAAATCAGTGGAGAGCATGCGACTGACTTTGTGGAATGTATACAAGTTGGATGCTTATGTCTAAATCTTAATCTCATATTTATGCTTTATATCCTAAACAACTCCGCTTGATAAGCCCATAAATCATGATCAATGTCTCTGCAATTTGGTGTGCCGTGGTGATTCATTTTCTGGATTTCATGTTTATTAATGTTGTACATTTTTGCTCTAGAAAACCAAATTTGGCATGCCAAACGGATCATTCTATTTCTACCTTCGTTTCCCTTTTCGCGAAATAATGAAATAAAATTTTAGGGGCTTGATTGACATTGTTGCTTTTGGTTTTCCATTTTTTGTATTATTGGAATGAAAACATGAAAAGTTCCAAACCGAATTGTTTCCATTTTCTTACAAACCCACGGTTTAGAGATGTGGAGAACTAAAATGGGATGTTTTCAGGGAATTTTCTTGAAAATAGTTATTGAAAGTAACTCCCGCCAAACTCTAGCCAACATGTTTCTCATTCTTTTTTTGAGAAAAAAAAGCAAAGAAAATTAAAATTGATACCAAACAGGCCCTAAAAGAACTGTAGGACCATTTGGAACGTGTGTTTGACACATTCTAACACAAACAAGATACCTCAAGTAGCAACAACCATTATGCATGAAGAGAGCAATGCTAAGAATCATGGACACTTCTAAGAAGGTGTTGTGTCCAAACGTGTTGGATACTCCCTGACACGTGTTGGAAAAGCGTCTAGACTCCAAAGGTGTTCTATTATTCTTTTAATTTTTTAAAAATCGGACACGCTTCGGACACTTGGGGCACACAAGAGTTTGTCACTTGGACACCATGTCTATCACCTAGACACATATGATACACGTTGCAAATTTGCTAAAAATAATTTGAGATCCAATTTTAAATGAAAGTGATGTGTTTTTATACCTACTTTGGCGTTTAAGCTATGGAATACATAATTTTTAATTTTGATTTGTTTTATTTATTATCTTTGTATTTTCATTATCTTTGAATTGAATATCCTATATATGACATATAAAAATACATTTATAGATTTTTTTCCCATGTCCATGCCGTGTAATGTCCTGCCTTCTTTTAAAAAAAAATTTCGGTGTCGTGTCTGTCTTAAAAGCAATGAGGTCCTCCAGACTCTAGATTTGATATGATTTTAAATGTTTGATTCAATTCAAACTATCTATTGGAAGTTTATAGCTATACAATATCTTATTAAGTAATTTACATAATGTTTAACCTAATAACATCATGTTCCTGGTTAAGCAGATTATTCTATACTTGTTTGTGCACGACAAACCAATATGGTTCACATTTGGGTAGTATTAATCAAAACTATTTTGTTTGCTTTATTTCATCCAACTTGTATATTTGTTTTTCTCATGGTCTCTGTGCATGTCTTTGGGATCTTTTGCACACCTGTATGCAAACACTTTTGACTATCGACTGCAATTGATGAGTGTAGTTTGCTCCTGCTCAAGAGTATGCCATATGGGCTTAGGAGGATTGGATTATGATTTTTAAGGTTATGTTTATAGGTTTCCTAAATAATTAGTATCATCATTCTGGTTGTAAACCTGTTTCATGTAATAAGATGACATAATCAAAGAGTTGTAATATTATGATAGTTTGGGGAATCAAAAGTTTTTGTCTTCATTTGCTCTTCAAGGTGATTTACTCAGGCTTTTGGATGTTTCATCTGAGGAAAATGTGTTGCTCACTACATATGGCAAGTTGCAGCCACCTCTTGGGAAGCATCGTCTGAAGGTATTCTTTACTTCTGCCGTTTAGAGAAAAAAAGGATTGTTATTTGTTTGAGGAATAAATCCGCCATTTTGCCTTGGTACTCTCTTTACTTTCCCCAAGAGAAAATTTTGGGAGTTCTTGTACATGAAGAAGAATAGTTAATATGTATTAATGCTATTTAATTCTGATTACAAATCAACATGGTATCTTGCAGATTTTAGAGTTCATCTCTGTCTTAGTGACTGTTAGTACTGAAACTGTTGAGAAGGAATTGATCCGCCTTGGCGCAGTAAAACACATTTTAGACTTGTTCTTTGAGTGAGCATCTCAGTTTAATTTACTTATTTTGCTGTTGTTGTGGTGGTTGTTCTATCTCTCTCTCTCTCCCCTTGTCCCTGTTTCTCCTTTCTACTCTTTCTCCCCTTTTATCTGGAGCACAACTAAATTCCGGGTAACTTTCTGGGTTTAATGTGACTGTAGGTACCCATACAATAATTTTCTGCATCACAATGTAGAGCACATAATCACGTCTTGCTTGGAGAGCAAGAATGCTTCTTTTGTTGAACATCTTCTTCATGACTGTAGTCTTGTTGGGAAAATTATTGAAGCAGAAAAGAACTTCACATTGGCTGCTGATCCAAACAAGGTAATTATTATATCATCTGTGATGATGACTATATATTTCTATACAATTAATTGTTCATTTGCAATTCCTTTTTCATTTTTTGGATCTGTGTGTATATTGTTTTATTTGTTTTTATCAACTTCCACTTCTATGTGTTATTAAATTCTTACTTTCTAATTCTGGTTATGTTTGTGGAATCTGTATGATAATTAAGTTTTCTTTTTGTATCTTCCAGCCAACAGTCCCTGCAGAGGGTAAATCGCCACCTGTATGATAATTAATTTTTCTTTTTGTATCTTCCAGCCAACAGTCCCTGCAGAGGGTAAATCACCACCCAGGATAGGGAATATTGGACACATGACACGTATATCTAACAAACTTCTTCAACTTGGGAATAACAATGATGATATACAATCATATCTACAGGTTTTTCCCGACCTCCTCATCGTCTGCATTGGCACTTTGGTTTAGTTTTTACAAGTAGCATGGTAACTCAGTGTTGAACACTTAGCTTAAACTTCTATTGCAAATTTGCAACCATTTCCATTAATGTGTCTTTAACACGCGTTACACATAGTGAGGTATTCCAAACAGGAAGTTTGATTCTAAGTTGCGTTGTGTCCATACTCCATACTTGCTGTAAACATTGATTTCTGTTTGTTTTGTTGTATGTCTTCCTACCTATCTTTCCAATGTTGTTACCTTTTCAATGATATAAAAGCTGTCCTGCAAGTCTTTGTTTTTACTGTCAATTTTTTAAAACCTTTTCTTGCTAATTTTTTTTCTCGTGGCAGGAGAATAGTGAATGGGTAGACTGGCATACAAATGTCTTAGTCAAGCGCAACGCTGTGGAAAATGTCCACCAGTGGACATGCGGGTAAGTCTTCTTTGGCAACCATTGCTGTCCCATTGTTTCTTTCATATCAGCCATTGATGTTCAATTTTGGTGCTCTGCATGGAGGGCATGTAGTGTTATTTCTGATGCTTATAAATGAAGAAGTTACACACTTGATAATTTTTTGTTCGTTTTGATGTTATATTGTCAGATGAGTTAAAGCATTGGTAACAGACATGTCAGTTTTTTGCCTCTAATTTTTTTTTTGGTTTTGTTTTTGTAGTTGTAGCAATATATCCTTGCTAACTGCTGAATTCTGATTGAAACTTGTGAGTTGGATTTTTGTTAGTACCCGCAAACATGCATGCTGTTACATAACAAAAATGTAGATATGCTCTCAATTCAAGTTCACTTTTTATATTTATCCGCATCTAAAAAAATGTGGTGTTTCTCTTACAAGAGTTTCCTTACTTTCTTTTTATTTCATTAAATTATGCTAAATTTACATGCCCCACTGTCAGGATTGAAAATTATGCCTATAGTAGCTAAACATTGGGAGTCAATTAGTTTCTAGAACATTTGAAGGTAGCTGCACAATTCTAACAGAGAGTCCAGGGAGTGTTGGTTCCATTAGGCAAAGCTCAGTTTTGTAAGGTTCAGTTTCTGGTGCTTCTGAAAGTTATGGAATTTTGTAGAAGTGATGACCCAGTTTTCTCTTTAACTAATCAACTTGGGAATTGTTTTTGTTTTAGCTTTATGATTGATTATTTTAGGGTTCTAAGTTAACGAGTTTGTCGTTTTAGCTGGTTGATGGATGGAAGGTCCGGGTTATATATATGGATTGAGGGCCTACCTTGGTTTATTTATTCAGTTTCTATAGTTTGGTTTTTAAGGTATTTTTGGGGTATCTTGCCCCCTTTTAGCGCTCTCATGATGTGCCTCAGCCATGAGTGAACACTGCTAACTCTCAATTTTCATTGGTGCATATTATTCTAAATCATATTCCCATGGTCATGATTTTGTGTTTTGATTTGGTGTAAAATGTTTACGTCTGTTTTCAGTTTTTGTTTTGGGATGGTTTTGAATTCAGAAATTAGAAGGCTGATAACCAGACCTATCTACTTAAAAGTTTCTTTTTTTTTGTGTTTATTTTCTTTCTTTATATATATATGCTTAAATGATACATAATTGTGTTTTCCTTAACTACAACAGGAGGCCAACAGCCTTACTGGATAGGGCTAGGGATAGTGATGATGATGATTACCAAGATAGAGATTATGATGTTGCAGCTCTAGCAAATAATTTAAGCCAGGCATTTCGGTATGGCATTTATGGCAATGATGATATTGAAGAGGTACATGCCATGACTTCCCTAAGCTAGTCCAAATGCTTGTTTCTTGTTCTGTTGTTTGCATATTATTTTCCTTATTTGTTCATTTTGGATATGAAACAAAACAAATGTTAAAAGAAGGGATAGCAGTACCTGGATATCAGCCTTGGGGTTGGCAATGTGATCTATTGAGTTCAACAAAGAGACGGCCCCTTCCTTGGCTGTGATGGCAGCCTTAGGTTGTGGGAGTGAAGAAAAGGTGCTAGGGCATTCTTATAAATTATTGCTCACAGATGCTTTCCTACACTGTGTGCTTGTTCAATAAAGACATGAAAACGGGAAGGATAAGTAATCATTATCTGTTAGTATCTGTAAAGTAGAAGTCAATGAAAATGAAGAAGATCTGGATATGCTATGATTTTGATAGGATGGAAAACATCGATTGAAGTAAAATGTGAGATAATGACATCCGATGGCTGCCAAGGATGAAAATTTCCTGTTACTGTGATGTTTCGATTGGCACAGAAATAGAACCATTTTGGAAACATTTTGGAAATGTTTTGGGAGGTTTTGGAAGCATTTCAAAAGTGGCAAATATTAAAATACAATCTTTCATATTTTTTTGAATTACAATTGCACAATGTTTTTGGATGTCTGCAAACATTCAGAACTGATATTAGTATAATAAAATACAGGCTTTTGTATTTTCCTCAATAACAGTTGAACAATATTTATGAAAAGTTTTTGTGCTCACACAACTTATTGTTTCGGACCTTTCGGTATATAGCATTGGGTTTTGGTGCATTTTCTTTGTTCCCTTGTGTTATAGAAGCAATGGAGTTTCGTTATTCCACTAGTGTTTCATTTTGGTTTTTTAGGAAACCGAAACATTTTGATCATTTCAATGGAAACAAAAGGAAATTTTGTTCCTTGGTGGCTGCTACTCCAGTTTTACACCTTCTCCATGTCTAATTACTGTACACCATTAATTGAACTTCATAATTTTATAAATGTTTTAAGGTTGTAGTCTAAGTTTTGGTTTGTGTTTTATTCCCTTGTTTTACATCAAATTGTTAGATGAAGTTGGATGGCTATCTTGTTTTTGAATCTTATTGTACATGGTTGAATTTTTGGTGTCAGGTTGAACTATGCATGTGTTAAGTTCAGTGTGCTTAAAACTGAGACAGAATGATTAAGCAAATTTACCAAAAATAAGCTCTTGTTCAAATAATTTTATTTTCGAAGTCATGAAATTGCCACCTCGAGCCTCGCTATCTATCAGAATTATGTAAATAATTATGGTGTCTTTTATGCACTGCACAGTGGCTGAAGTGTTTTAAATTTGTCTCTCTTCAGCTCCATTAGATTGAACTGCTCCCTTTATCCCAACAATAGTCCACATTTTGTTAGATGTCCCATGATAATTGTCCATGGTCAAAATTTCAATGAGTACTTTATTTTGGGTTGAAAATTGAATTAGTTGTAATTGGATTTCATAGCATCTTGCTATGCTGTTGGCATTTATAAGTGAAAGGTGGTTAGGAGGGGGAGAGAATTATTTTTATTTTTTATTTTTGGATAAGTAGGTGAGGCCTAGGAGGGAATGATTTTTTGTTTGACTAAGTTTGACATCAGAAAAGCATTTGTTCCCTCCCCCTCCTTCCACATTTGTTCTTTCTTGCTACGCTTGCTTTTATTACTGTCCTTCACCTCCTTGCACTGGGTTTAGAAGATGTTGGTCCTTGTTATGTAATGGCTTAGTACTTATTAGAGTAACAATTGTAATCTCATTAACACATTTTCTATTACTGCATGCAGGTTCATGGCTCGCTTGGGCGAGATGATGAGGTACGTCTGAGTTGGCCTTGTCTGATGGTTTTTCAGTCTACACTTTTGTAATCGAATAATTGACGACAATAATAAAAATTGCCTAATAGTAAATAGAATCTTGAGTAATGAATTCATGTCCTTCATGATGACTTGCTATGGGGTTACTGAAAATAACAAAAGAATAATGGAGAAGCAAAGGAGAAAATAGCAATGTTTAACTTGCGCTAGGGTTCCTTAACCATTTAGTTATATGTTAGTATTGAGTTCCCCTCCTAAGTCCCCAAATACTTTGAAAGAAAAAAATGACATCAAAGGGAAGAGCAGTTGAGGATACTATATTTTAACATTAAAGATCACAAAAATCTTTGGAAGATTTATTTTGGAGGTGGAAATGATAAAAGGGTTAATTTTTATTGTAGTCAAAATTGAAAAAAGCTATTGAATGGCACGGAATCATTCGAAATTACAAATCTTAAGGCAGCATTGCATTGAATGACATTGCCTTTGTTTTGGATTATTTGAGAATCAACTGAGTACGAAGTTTTGTGGGCCCCTCGCTTTATTCGTAGCATTGGGGGAGTTGGTGGATGCTTTCTTTAAGCTGCTTTGTGGAGTGCAGATTTTTTTGAGGGAGGCCGAGATGAAAGAGAAGGGAAGAGGTGGAAAATTCTCGATAAAATGTATACTGCTAATATTTGCTGTGGTGCTAGTGTGAAAAGCTTATTTGTAAGACACTGCTGCCTGTTGTCTTTTTTCACAAAGACTGTAATGTTGGATTTGAGCCAAAAAAAAGGGGTTTGTGCTCTTCCTAATATAGAAATTGCATTTGTTCAAAGATGGAGGAGTCACTGAGCCATCTACTACTTAATTGTGGTGTGGCTTAGATTTGTGGAGTTCATTATTTTCCATTTTCAAGGTGTTTGGGTAATGAACCACTCACATCATAGTAGTTGTAGCCTAAAGGCCGTAAGTCAGGGGGCGGTCATAACGTAAGGCTATTACTTTCACCTCTCTCTCTCTCTCTCTCTAGATATCTAGGGTTGGATTCTATGCTCCAATTATATGAGTGTTGCGCAGGTGCTTGTCAATCCAAGAGAGTACATAACACTTGGATGGTGGCTCCCATATGCTTGTTGTGTCTATGGAAACAAGCCGGCATACCTTTGAGGATGTAGAGGTGGCAATGCACAGGCTTAAGTTGTCTTTCATTCACTGTTTTCAATTGGATCTAAGAGAAGTTTTGTGACTTCTCTCTGTCCTTTGTATATTTCTGAGGAGAACTATGGCTGGTGAGGAGTTTGACTCTATATATACTTGTGTGCATAGAAATTGCCCCCCTTGTGGTTCCTTGTATGATCGTAATGAGGAGGGGAGAAAAAATGCTATGGGTTTGGCATGGTTAAAGAATCTTCATAAGAGTATTCCTAAATTTCCATTGGTGGTAGCTTGACCATGCATTTTCTGGTTGTTGGCGGTTAAGATCTTTGTATTGTCCTGACAAGGTCACTGTCATTGGCAACGGACACAGCCATAGCCCGAGTCCTCCCTATCTAGATCCCCCTCTTACTAAATTGTATAGTTTTTTGTTTTGTCCCTTACATTTCTTCCTTTATAATTGTTTGTTCAATTGAAACCTAACCAGATGCTCCATTGTCTCCAAGTGCCATAGCTGAAACACTCTGTTACCACCTTCCACATGCCAGTTTTTCTGCCCACATGCATCTCTCTCTCTCTTTCATCCAGAGTCCAGTCTTTTTATGCTGCCTTTTTTCTTAGGAAAAACAAAAGAAAGAAAGAAGGGCACCGATTTGGGCTCCTTCCCTCAGAATTAAAAAAAAATGACAGATTCTTACTCAAGGTTCTTGTGTAATGGTAAATTGTAGTCAAAAGGTGTTAATTTGTGTCAGATTTGAATGGTTATTAACTATTAATTTACTGCAGAATATTGAACAAGGAGAGGGAGTAGTGATGAGGCTTTTTGTTGTGGGGTGTGTGTTCGGGAGAGAGCTATGAGGTGACGGAGAAGGGCTTCTGATGGAATGTTGGAACAAAGAGGCAATTTGTCATTCTAGGTTTTTGAAACCGTAAGTGGAGAGTGCGATGAGTTTTTTTTTTTGTGGTGTGCGAAGAATGCCTGTCTCAAAGTCAAAGTAATATATTATCATGTAATATATTATCATAACTTGAATACTTGATTCAGAAATTCAATTTCTTAGGTTAAATAAATGATTTTCCAACCAACGAGTTATAAGAATAGGTAATATTATTTAATTTAATAACTAACAATGAAATCTTATGTACTTTAGAGAGAAAACTTGTACAAAATTACTTTACTAATGTAAAAGTTAAAAGAATTGATTAAAAAAAAATTCTGATAAGGAAAAAGGTTGGGTCTATCCAGCTTAAATGAAATAAAGTTGTTCTCACCAAATGCCTTCAAATCCTTGTGAATCAAATGGTACTCGTTTCATTTTGGCTTGAAAGTCTACGACTGATATGAAGAATTTAGACTTTTTTCTTATAGTGCTTGAGAGTCCATAAAACTAAAATTTCATAAGACCTTTTATAAGGGAAGTTGCAAAAGTAGTCTGACCAATTTGTGGTCCTGACCTGGGTTTTGTGATGTAGGCACAGCAAAACTATCGGAGTTATAGTGGTTTAGTTTCAAGAAATTGTTAACTTTTTGCTTTTGCCTGGGGTTCAAGTCTTGCCTGAGTTTGAGCTCCATGTCTATATACAAATGCCTTGCGTTGTTCACCTACTAGTGAATTTTCTTAGCTGTTGCTTTGGTAAAATTCTTTTTTGTTTTGAATGGTAGAGAAGGTTCCTTACAGTAATCTTTGGCAGGATGTTTATTTTGATGATGAATCTGCTGAAGTCGTCATAACTTCTCTTCGTCTGGGAGATGACCAGGAAAGGTAGGTGGAAGCTTATTTTCTGCTTCATTGTTATTGGTTAATCTGGAAAGAGAATTTGTTGTGTTGCAATGGAACTCTGCTTGGGAGAGGGCGCAATGGATCTCTTGTGCGTGTGTGGTGGTTTTGGGGTGGGGTGGTTTCTTTTCTGTGCATGCTCTATGCATGCATGTGGGCTATACTTCACAATGTCTAGCTGAGGAGGTTGTTACACCACTTACGATCAAAAGTCTTGCCTTCCACATGGCTGCTGACCATTCAGATGAGATGATACATCCTACTTGGGATAATTGGCAAAGTTGTAAGCATTAAGCTTTGGGTTAAATTACAGTCACCATTTGTACTCATTTTGGAATTATTATTCTAGATTCATATGATTGTCAGCCAATGCTAAGCGTTGTCTTGGTTATTCTTTTTGGAGAAAGCAATAGGTTATAGGTGTAATGATCAGAACATTCTGCTCGTTCTGATTATTTACTTTGGTCTTTGTGAGTTGGTCCCTGCCAGCATACGGCCAAAATCTTGTGAATGCTTCTCAACATTTGTTTGGGGCTCTAAGAGTGCGCTTGCATGTACTTCCCTGATATTGCTGATGTTGTTCTCCACTTGACATGGTCAATATTTTGTTTGTGTCGTGTTTTCAGTGGCTCTCTTTTCACGAATTCCAACTGGTTTGCCTTTGAGGATGAAAGAATAGTTAACGAACGATCAGCTGATTCCATTGCTTCTCCATCATCTAATACTGAGGGCACTGGTGTTGTCAACAGTGGCGGCGATGATGAGGTTATTGTTGACGAAGATGAGGATTTAGTTGATACTGCGACATCTCAAGTGCCTAAGCCAAAGCTCAATTCAGAAGATCCCACATTTGGTAATTTGTCCAAGGAACTGAGTGAAACTGGAGCCAATGAGAGTGATAAGCCACCTGAATGGGTTGAATGGAGGGAGACTTCAGATTCGGTTGAGCTATCTGATACAGAGGGGCCTTCAATTCTACCAAATGGTGAGCTGCAAGTAGAAGAAGATCAGGCTGATAATATTGACCCAAATGCAGCCAATCCTTCTCCATTGTCAGCTGATGCATCAGTAGATGATAGCAAAACTGATGCTGGAGAATCACCAGAATCAACAGAGAATTCCAGTTTGAAACCTTCCCAGTCATCAGAATCAGGAGATGAGAATCTAAGTTGTAATACAAGTACTTCTGCCAATGTGGATACGCCTGCTGGAACAGAAGCCTCTTCTGGAGCTGCAGAACAGGAGAAAAAGGTTGAAGTGGGGAATTGATGTAAGCTCTCTTTTTCAGTTTGACGGGGCTAACTAATGCTGGTGCTATTGATGTGGTGGGGAGATAACTCAATACTCTTGGTTGGCCAGTTTGTGATGTGATTTTTAGAGCCTTCTGTAAATTATGGGGTTCAACTGTCAAATACGGCTGATCATTCTTTCCTCCACCAGTAGTAGGCAAATGAGTGCTCTCTCTTCCTCTCTATGTTGAGGAAAAGAAGGGGTAGATTCTCATTTTGAAGCGTTTCGTTCAAATGATTCTTTAGGTTGGAAATTGATACTGCTATTATACATAAATTATTTTCCTCCTGCTATGTGAATCACAAACTCACTGATGGTGCGGTGCATGTTACATTACCGGCCGGAATGATCCCTGTTTATATAATACAGTTGTTTTTGCAAGAAATTCCAAGAATTCAGCCATTATCGTCGCACAAGAATTTTTATACACTACTTGAAGCTTATGAAGTTGGAATTTTAGGTGATTGGTTGTATATAATTTGCAAATAAATAGGATTAGTGGATTCTAGGAACTTACATCTGTTGTACTGTTTATACTTCCATTCATCTTTCTGGTGTTTGGTTAAAGCAGGGTAAGGAATGAGAAGTGATGGGTAATATGCGTTTATTTCTGTGATATATCCATATATGACTGAAGGATTAAAACCAAAAAAAAGTAAAGAGAGACCAGTGTGGAAATGGGAATTTTGTAGCCGAGGTGGGTCTTGGTGTAGTTGTATGGTTGTTCTCCATTGCAAGTGTCACAGGTTCCAAGCACGGAAACAGCCTTTTCATATGCGTGATACACAATTGCTTGCATCTGACTGCCAGTCAATAGTTACACAAGCCTCGTGCATTAGGATGCCTTTATTTTATCTTAATTCACAAAAGAATTTGAAAGAAAAAATTAACATTGTTTAAGAAAGATTGTACATTGCTCTGAGCCAGAAAAATAATTCTCATTTTTATTGACATGCTTTTCACAATACAATGAGGAAATCAGGTGTTGGGGTACAACTCCATAGACGGATCGATCTGAGAATACATACAAATGATATTCTTTAGCAGCTCTGAACCAACATACGTAATTTGACGATACAGAATTACTTATATTTATAGTATGATGAATTTTCTTCTGCAGTGATTTTTTAGGTGAAAGAGAACTTGGTAAGTTGGTAGCGGGTCATGATCTCAATTCTTATGGGATCCAAGAAGGGGGTAACAATAAGAGGCATTGGAGAACACTAGAATTTAACAAAGAGAATTTGGAATGTAAAAACCAACAGGCCTAATTTGAAATTAATTTGATGCTATAGTATCACTTGTATTTTTACCGACATGACATTGAAATAGTATTTGGAAGTGGGTCACGATGTCTATTGTTACGTGATCCAGAAGCAGAAAATAATTTAACGAAGGGAATTTCCAATGTAAAATTTTAAATTTAGGGCTAAACATCACACCATATTGCATAGAATCATGCATAACCTTCACAAGAAGCTAGACGTGGAGGAAAGAAGATAAATTGGAGTTGAGCTCCGGAGGAGGTGCGGCAATCGCATTGGCACGAGCTCTAATAGAACAAAAAAAATTTATATTAAGGCATTTGAATTATGGACTTGGGCAAACCTTGATCCAGAAACTGGAATAAACATATAAAATCTAAAGACGCATGCATAACCCCAACAAAAAAAAACCAAAAAAAAAAATTCCTCCACGAAAGACCCTAAACAATCGAAATTACCAAATCAAATATGGGTGCCCCCTCTGTAGCCATCAGTTTGTTCAATGCCTAACATATCTCTAATTGCTACCCTTCCATTGAACACATGGAAGAGCTCCATGTCCACACGAAGTCCACCTTCTTGGGAAGGGAAAGTTAATCTATAAAAATGAAAGGAAATAAAAACGACAAAATTGACAGGATACACGAGAATGTATTGAAATATATTCATATTCATTGACAATGTCATAGAGATCACAAAAAGAGCGGCCAAACATCATTTTCTTCTCATTATAGTTATAAACTCATGTTAGTCAAAATTGAGGAACTTTGTAACCAATTTTACAAGTGCTTCAAGGAATGCACAGCAACTCCATTTCGAGCAGCAGGAATACGTCCCCACCTTCCCAAGCGCGGTTCCTGTCCAAAAAAGCCAGAGTTCAACGCCAGAACCATGACAGTATCTCATCATTATGAAAAATATGACTAATTCAAAATCAAACTAAACCCAAATTAATTGCAAGGAAAAAAATGACACAAGCCAAGAGTCATAGCTTTAAACTATGTTACATGGACTCATGTATGGTTGTCAGGTGTGGGTATGTGTCGAATTTGTCTAATTTTCATGTCAACGACATGAGGACACGGCAAAATATTTATATTTCTTAATATGCTTTTCTTTTATTTCTAGGATAAAATAGCATTTTATAAGGTGAGATAGAGCATTTCATGCATAATAAGGGAATTTTACGCATATTCACTTCGTAAACTCGAATTACTAAACATATTATTTGGTGAATGTCCAACAATACATATCCTATCCCGACTTTGGACTAGTTCTACTAGTCCCTATCAGGTGTGAAAATCCAGATGCATGCCTCGAATTGCACTGTACCAGCCTGTGCCCACCGGCACAACCCACTTTTTTTTTGGAAATTCCTACACAACCCAGATTGAGCATACAAGCAAAGACTTGGCAGCGCCTTCCCATCAAAATGAAAACTTCAAAAGTCCTTCAACCCTAAGAAGAGAGATTGTCCTTGTGCAGTGCTCCAAAGATGGAAGCTAAATAGTCCACAGCTCCCTTGGTCTACGTACAATGAAACTTTAGTGATGTTCCCTTTATGTCAGTTCGATACTTTAGTTGGATAATGACCATACAGAATTGAATAGTGAAACTGCTACACCAGTTTTTAATTAAATGAATAAAGGGCCAAAATAACTTTTCACTATAAAGACAAAGGGGACAAAGATAAGTTCCTCTTGCTAATAACACATTAAATCATGTAATGTTAACATATTTTTAATACAACGTTGAATAAAAAAAAATCAGTTAAGCTTTTGAGTTGGAAGGCGCTGTCGAGATTATGCAAAAAAGAAAAGGTCAGATTGAGAACTTCGTATAGGTTTAGGGACATCAAGAAATCAAAATTTGGATTGAATAGTGACATTTTATGTTTAGGTTATTATGTGCTGGGTGAGTTCTATTTATGTTTTTATCAATTTTAGGAGTCGAGGATAAATTAGAAATTCTTAGATTTGACACGGGTTTTGGTGGAGGTCCATGGGTCTATTCTAGGTCAAACATCAGAATTTGGTCTTTTTTTTCTTTGACCGGTTGTTTAGGCCAGCTTGGGCGCACGACGACTAATCTTGAGGCCTGTTTAGTCCCCACGTCCCACACAAATCAAGTCATTATCGTGTCAAAGATCGAGGAGGTGACCCCAAAGAGTTGACAACATCTAAGAAGTTTCGAACCTGAGACCTTAGAGTAAGCAGACTACCAGGTCCCAAGCCTTGACCATTAGGTAAGGGTGTTCACGGGTCGAGTCGGGTAGTCACCCGTCAACCGAGTCGAAAAGAACGGGTTGAAAATTTTTTTAACCTCTTTCGACCCAATGGGTGATCGGGTTGGTAGGGTTCGAATGGGTTTGGATTCGGGTTGGGTGAAAAAACTTATTTTTAGTGTAAAAAATATCGGTTTGGGTCGAAGAAATGAAGGCCTGACCTAAGTCACCTAGTTCATCCAAACTTGGTGACGAACTGCGGACTCATCCACGGATTGGCGATTTCAGAACGAAATCTGATCAAATCTGCAGATTCTCTTAGTCAAACTCGCGGATTATGCTAGTGAGTTCGCGGATTAACTATTCAACCATTTAACTGATGACATGTGTCGTTGTTATGAAGGAGCAACACATGTTGGATCATTTCCTTGTATACCTGGGTTGATTCAAAATGATGAACGCTTTCCCTAGGACTTGAAACAAAGACCAAGAAGCCATTTCAAAGGGAATTTACCACCACACCACCTTGCTTCTTTGTATAAATATAGTCAACTCAAATAATAAATATGTAAATAATTGTTATAATACTCATAAAATACAAAAACTTACAGTATAAAATTTCTATAAATATTTAACATTACAAATATTGGTTGTATTAAAATTACAAAAATATTTAATAATACCAAAATTAATTATATTAAAATATAAAAATAATATAATATTAACGCTCTCAAGGTGGTCTCGATCTAATGAATTTTAAAACTTGACGCTCTCGCGCTTCCGCATCTGCTCGCGAGCTCGCACCACGAACTTGTGGCTTGAGGCTTGACACACGAACCAAATGTAGTCGGGTTGGGTGAAATTCACTTGTTATCCACCTATAGAGTGATCGGTTTGGTGTCGGGCCGGGCTAGGTCGATCATGCATTTTTTCGAACAACCCTACCACTAGGCCAACCCCTTGGAGTTATTTGGTCTTTGTTTTGGGACTTCTAGTCAAAGCATCTGCTTTTACTATTCTGGAGTCTCAAACCTAACAATGGTCCAGCAATCTACACATCTATGTATTCTTCAAATTCAAACAATTGAAGATTGGGTGACACATGATGCGAGCTTTCCTTAGAAGGTGAAACCTAAAATTTTTCGGTTAGAGTTATAGAAGGTTATTGCTTATATAAAAAAAAGAACTAGAAGGTTGTCCTTTTTGTAACTTTGTCTATCTTTTCTTTAATGTTCTGTGATCAACTTTTGCAATTCTAACTGTCAACAGCCCTTGATTTTCCAGTTTTTCATTCTAAACCCTAGATCCATAAATTTGGCATTTAATCTAACATGAAAACCCTAAAACATTTGCTGTCCAGGAACCACATCACATTTTTCTTGAAATTCCTGCAGCCTATCACTTTTAAAATTTGATACTAAAATTGAGCCAATTTGAACCCCTTTGCGTTGATAAAACCTATAATCTTTCTTCAACCTTTTCACATCCTAAATGTAAAAGCTTTTCCATAATCTTCAACTTGTCACAAATCACTTGTAAGCAGCATTCCTTCAAGTATCCTCGTACTATCTTACATCACTTTGCCATCAGAGCCAAACAATCCTACTAGCTAGAAAGAAGAGTCTCTGTACTCCAGCATAATAACCTGTCCTAACACATTTCACCTCAATTATCTGCCTCCATAAGCTACTCCGCTCCTCACAACTGATGTTGCTTACCCAGCAACGTGTAATATGTTTATTTATTGATAAATAACATAAGATAAATATATTAAGACAAGGGAGCCAGAAAAGGGGCACAATCCTGCACAAAAGCATCAATCCATATATCTATAGGCATATACACTTCATCCAACAGTCCACAAAAGAAGAAAAACAAAAGGGAATCATCCCTCTCAACCAAATTAAAAAAAAAAAAAAAAAAAGAGAAACGAGAATGATTTCCTTCAGAGCTCAGACTATGGAGCAGTGCCGCTATTCTTCAAAAGCTATTCGATTCCGTTCACACCAAATGCCACACATAACATAAAGGTCGGTCATCCAGACCTTCATAACTCAGCTTCTAGGGCAACTGCAACCTCAACTCATCCAAAGCATACTCCCACTGGATACCGCCTCATATATAAGAAAGCAAGGGTAACTATCCAAACCACCCAACTCTAAAAAGTTGCAAATCTAATTCCTCTATGACCAGATGGTACCTAAACCTATTCGTATACTGTTTGCAGATTTAAATACCTTTACTGTCTCTCAATCAGCAGAACAAATGTACACTTTTGAAAAGAATCATTCTACCAATCGACAAGCTAATTGAGAGAGAAGGTACATGATTATGAAACTTTTAGTTCCCATCCAAACAAAACCAAGGGAAGCGACAGTGTTGACCTCCTAATATCAATGTATTCACGAGAGAGAGAGAGAGAGAGAGAGAGAGAGAGAGAGAGAGAGAGAGAAATGAGTCTAATGACAGAATATTAATTGCCAACAGCAAAACATGGTTGATTTTGCAACCAAACTCTTGGCTGCACTGCAATGGTTTCCCTACCATCACCTGTCCAGACTCCAGACCTTGCAGCAAAACTAAGGGCTGCATTTAGCAAAGTGGAGGAACTAGTGGCTTCCTGTATTGTTATGACAACAAACACTGATGTGCAATTAGTGGGTAGTCTTGATTCTAATTATCCATAAGGTCCGTATTCCACTCAAGTCAACAAAGCTGACTTCAATAAAGGTAAACTGTCTCCATATGATATTTAGAAAGCCAGAGTTCAGTGATAGTTGATTTTCCAGGTGCATGCCTATTGACATTCTGAACGCTAAAATTAAAAAAATTAATATCTATCAAATGACTTGGAGAAAAAGGAGGCAAAAAAAAAATAACAAAATGATAAAGCTTACCTGCCCAACACCAGCAAGCAGGAACTGTCCAGAATTTGCAAATGCCAATGAATTTACAAATCCAACCTGTGTTGCAAAATACATGCATACAACCATTAAAACTAGATTGACATAGACATTAGTACATTCAATATCACACTCATCTAAATTATCAATCTAAAACCAATATATGCATTTCATAGGAGCTCATATAAAAATTAACACATGCCAAGGGCTCCACTGAGTGCTCTATATAGTGGCAAACTGGTGAAGCCACCGGTTACATAGTCCATCACCAGTGGCTTCACCGGGTAACTGGACATAAAAATAAAAGGTGATTTAATCATTGGATTTGTAATAATTTAATTTACAAATCCAATGGTCCATCACCAGTTTTTATTTTTATTTTTAATAAGTATTGGTGATTTAACCGTTGCTATGAAATTAAATTATTTTATTCATTCCCACGGTTAGATACTTTATATTATATTGAGGGAAAATATCATGCACAACAAATGATGTGGCGCAATGGCTTTAGTCTCATTAATCCCACTCTAATGCTCTCGGCTCAAGCCTCCTAGGCTCATTTCTTAAACTTTTGACCAGAGTTAGCGTTTAATGGGTGTGAGTCAGCTGTGTAAGCCTTTAAAATTTGAAAAGAGTTGCCGTTTACTGAGTGTGAACCAGCTGTCTGAGTCTTTAACATTTTAAAACTGAAGTTACATTGTTAGTGTTGACAGGTTATTTCATTATCCGATCCAACCCCTTGAATTGAACCGCTGGACCCTCTGGTGTAGTCCAGTCCGATTCTAATAACTATGGTGAAGAACCATACAAATAGATCATTGTAGTGCAGCATTAGCACATATGCAGGGTACTTAAGCTTTAACTAGGCTGGGGAGCAATGAGCAGACATCTGAAATAAAAGTGAACTTCAACACAAATGGTGAACTTTATGCCAACTTCTATTTCTGATATAAACAAACATCTTGGAATGCGAACTTTATGATTGATAGTTCAGTCAATCAAGATTGATTTGCTTTTAAGATCAACCGAAAAAGAACCTTTTAAAGACCACTTATACTGTTACAAATGTATCTGAAAGAGTTGCTAACTCAGTTTCAGTTCGTTTCCAACCCGGCGTATGCAAGTAACCAACAAGATGTTATTGTGTTGCATGTCAGTGCGACAAATAAAATATGTTGAAAAGTTATTTCATGTTAATTTAATACCAACATAATTGTTTTCCAAAAGAAACAGCACGTGCTACCATAGATATGATGTGATGACAACAAACAGTAAGAAAAAATATCTCACAGGATGCACTGACATCTCCCGTGTATTTACATATTTTAAAACTTGGTTTATGAATAAATTATGGCTACCAGTTTATGGAAAATTCAGCAATTTGGCTTGTGAAACAGAGCCTATAAGCCTCAATATCATCCCAGTATAAGCCTCAGGTAGCCCAATTGTTTCAGCCTATAAGCAATTTGGTTTGTGAGACAGAGCCTATAAGCCTCAATACTTTATGCCCATTACATAAATAAGGAAAAAGAAAGAAAAGAAAAAGGGCAGCAACAAGAAGGCCAAATGTCAAAATGCAGGTCCATTCATAGAAAAACAAGCTATCACAAACTTAACAGGCTTACAAATTCGACAGAATTTTTATATTTGCAAGTAGAGTATCATCCATATATCCAGCCTTGTCAGATGTTCATAATAGAAGACAGCACCTACAGAGTCCCTTAAAGATCATTAAGTTACTAATTAATTATCAAATCAAAATTTCTCTCCTTATGGCCTACAGTTCTCTTCTTCTTTATCACAGCGGATTAATGATGTCTTTCCAACAGGATTATAGATATTTTTGACATCCCAATCACACCAGATAGGAAGCAGCTGTCGTTACAATAACCATGTCTAAGCATTCACAGAGCAACACAGGAGAAATTAAAAGTTGATAAAAATAAGCTTACCAATGAAAGCTCAAACAAGGGCCGTATGCCTTTGTAATCACTTTCAATCGCCCATAGACGAACAGAACCATTACCAGCTCCGGAAGCAGCAAGATCACTGCTTCTACATACAGTGATGGAACTGACCCACGAATATGCAGATGAACAATAGTTTCCTGGAATCTGGATGCCGTTTTCTGCAGGAGTGGAATCTAAAGAAAACATCTCATCAAGATAGTGTTTAAACAGCCTATCAAAGGTACATTGCATACTGAATATATATTCATAAAAAATAAAAATACACATATGAGCAAAAAAACACAAACCCGTGTCCACACACCAGTGTGATCAAACCAATAAATGTGGTGTGAATGATAGTATGGATTCAGAACTAAAACCTATGGCACAAATGCACATAGAAAACGAAAAACAGAGACACACATGCATGCACGCACACCCATGAGAGAGAGAGAGAGATTTCTACAAACACTGTATATTAATCTTATGGCAAACACTAATCTTTTCTTATTTTCCTCAGGGGAAGTAGAAACAAATTTTCATTATCATCTACATAATGGAGGGTAGTTTCAAAAATAAAAAAACCACTGAAGTAAAAGTGAAAGTAATAGAGAAAATTTACGGCTTACAGGATATTTGAGTATGAAAAGAATCTCGTGCTCTTAGGTTTCACATGAAAATGATTCTTTAAAAAGAGGGTAAAACTTTCAAGCAGCAACATAAAACACACTTGAGTTTAAATTTTTACCTTCGTGCCCATTTGGTAATCCTTCGTTATCTCTTTGTTCCAATCTGTGAGGAGTCAAGAAGGCATGGGCATTTTTCACAATGTGAACAGGCTTCTTCCGCAAAACATTCCAATGCTCAATACTTCCATCATCCGAGCCCGATAAGAATTCATCATTATCAATAAAACAACAGCACTCTAGAGATGATGCTGGAGCACGATATACTAACCGAGACTCCTCAGGGACCTATTTTGCAAACAGTAAAGTAAATGTCAATAGAAGATGACTGACTAATAAGAAATACTTACCCCTAAGAACACAAAAAGATGTGTATATGTGTGTGTTCTTGTTCTTGCAAATTGTCCTCAAGCTCATTTAGAGTTTGCATCACACATATCCAGATAAATGGTCCAAAAAATATAGGGAATAAAGCATCAGCAGAGGTCACACACAAGAAAAGGATTTTACCTAGACTTCACATTAAAAAATCATAAAAAATGTGATTTGGCCAGAACAAAAAGATAGATGCCTTAAATCATCAATAAAAGTAAGACTCTTACCTGGAAAGTATAGAACCACCCTATATATATGTAATTAGATTTTTTTTCTTTCCATAACACTTGCATGTGACTCAGGAAGAGGTTGACAGTAAGATACCAGCTAGGTAGATAGATTACTAGTTTTTACCTCCAGGTAAATTGCATCAAAAACCTAGCACCAACTCCAGCAGATTTTCCTTTATTTTATTTTATTTTTTGGGTTTTGTGTGTTTTTTTTGGGGGGGAGGGGGGGGGGGGGGGGTGGGGGGGGGGGGGGGGGGGGGGGGGGCAAGTGTATGCTGGTTTACGTAAAGCCAATCGGGGAAATTTTCCTCATTGGTGATGCATGCTAATATGTTAGGTCATGCATGCCTAACATATTAATTGAGACCCTAACTTATCAAATATATATATTAATAGAGACCCTACACTTGGAACAGGGGGCATTACTATGATGGCTTCTGGCTGGTATTTCTCTCCATAGAAGCAATAGAGTACAGGGTAGGCACCAAAAAGATCAAGATCCAGACAAATAACTCTTATATGTCATCCATGAACATTGAAGTAGAAGCCAAATAAACAACAACGAGTTGAATTGTACAGGTCTTCAAAGGACAGGAACAAATTTCCAAGGAACCACTATTAACAAAAGTTGTTGCTTACCTTAAACAAGTGCATAGACCGATCACGTCCAACGGTCAAAACCCGTTCTTTCCTCAAGCAATCGAGGGTTAACACTTCACTTTGGTGACCAAATAATGTGTTTATATAAGCCCTATCTTCCACATTCCATATTTTAATAGTTCGATCGAATGATCCGGAAAATAGTTCTGAAGTCCCTTGCCTAAAAGTCAAACATGATACAGGTCCTCGATGACCTGGAAAAGTCTGTAAACAACAACATCGATACGTTAGAAAAGTGACAATAAACATAACCTGAAGGCATTAGCACAATGCTGTGGCATTTAACAATGTCATCAGTAGCACTTGCGCAAACACACCCACCAATTTGATCTAGAAAAGAAATTCAAGCCCAAACAAGTAAACAGATCTATTCAAATTTCAATCATAGATCCTTAAAATTGAAACCGTGTTTCAAGACTTAATCTACACACTTATTTAGTTTCATAGTAAACTATGAAGATTAAGTAAGAAATGTGTTTCCAGATAGACTAAAGAGGAAAAAAATGACAAAAAAGTCCAGATTGGGCTTATAAAGGGACTTTCTAAATTCATGCACTGTTTGGATGCTGTTGTGGCTAGCAGCAGGCTGTCATGGTGCCTTAGCAGTCATTTATGTAACACCAACATGCCATAACGGCTGTTGCATATGAATCGGCCTCCAACAGCCATCATAGCCACAATGAGACTGGGATTCTCCTCCTAAAGTGTTATGGAATGCAAAATTCATGGATTTTTTTGCCATGAGTGCAACACCTGCCTTAGAATTTGCCTACAATTTACTTGTAGTAAGACGTTCAACCTAAGACGTATGGAAAAGGACATGGGACATGAATACGATAGGATATGGACTCGTTGACACAATTTCTGAAAAATTATGGCACACTGACACCATGGGCAGGGGGGGATAAATAGGTATATATTTATGTATAAATAAGATAAATTAATTATTTTTTATATAGCAAGTAAAATTCTATTTACTATATAAACAAAATAAATAATTATTCTTACATTTGTATGATGAAAAGAACTGAATAACAATCCTAAAGTCTTACTTTAGGAAATTAAGTGTCAAAGATTAGGACTAGTGTCACTATACACACCTAACCTCGTCAACCATCACATACGCTGCTCAAGCTCAAATGAATAATGAGAAGCCCTTAAAATACTACTATAAATTCCAGAAGTGTATATTTTGAAAAGAATATAAACAATTGAAGTGATGATAAAGCACAAGAAAAGGAAAATGAGAGAAGCTAATAAAGTTTTTAAGCCTTGCACCTGAATATGCTCTCGAGTGCGGGTATCCCATATATGGACATAACGATCTAAGCCTCCACTTGCCAAGTAACGACCATCTGAGCTGGCAGCCAATGCTGAAACATGTTTACTGTGCTTTTTAGCTCGACCTTGTGGATCTTTTGCACCATGGGACCTTAGTACTTCCTCACTAGGCCAAAGGTATTTTTCTGATTTCCCACTGTCTATATCCCAATGAACAATAGTGCCATCCTTGGAAGCTGAAAACCCCCTCATGTCATCCTCAGACAGAGCTACAGAAGTGACAGATTGCCGGTGCTTCACTAAGGGGCGAAATCCATCAGTAGTTTCTGGCTTTTGAATCCTAAATTGGTAGAGAAAACAACACAACCATCCAATAAACAATCACCTTTACAAAATCATATGAGCAAGTAGAAATATTGCTTTCGCAATAATGAACATTCTATACTAAATAATAAATACTTATCAAACTCTGACTCTATTGCTTACAGCATATATTCACAAATAAATTCTCACATAAAAATGATCAAACCAACATGCTGAATAGAGAATGTTCCCAGACCAGTTTAACAAGTGGGGTGTTAATTAGGAAATGATTTGAGTTGAATTCTGGAATTTCCTTGTCAAGGAAGCAATGAGATAGAATGCTGTAAGTGATTACAAGCTGAAATTGTGCTCCACTATAGTTCATCAGTACAATGATTCTGGAAAATTTATTCAGTTCACATCGAAGAGGAAAGGATGGTATGAAAACATGAACCTGAGCATGAAAATCAAGATACCTTCAATAAGCCAAACAATGTACAATATACCCAGATGAGAAAGACAGGTATAACTAATATTGTGCATTTTCATAAGTACTCTGTGACATACAAAAGCAAGAAGTTCAATTCAAGCTCTGTTGTGAAAACCAAAAAATTGCTTTCATTTTTTACTAAAAAGAAAATTACCTTGAAGCAATCAATCTTCGAACACGGCCACTCTCCTCGAGCTGCTCTTGCTGCAGAATCTGCGCCACAAGCGAGTCCCTCTGGCCTTCTCTCTCCCCCTCGTCACCACTCTCTCTCTCCTCCTCATCCTCCTCCTGCTCCCTCTTCGCTATCGTCCTTATCTTGTCCAAGTACGCCTCGGCCACTCTCTTCCTCTTCTCCGCTGCAGTCTCTTCTTCCTCCTCGTCCTCCTCCGCCCCTTTGTCTTCTCCGCCTGACGGCGCCTCGTCGTCCAATTCTTCGGACTCCTCGTCGCTGCTATCTATGTCCTCATCGTCATCGATTTTTCTTCTACGTTTAATGTCGAAGAACTGGTGTTCGTTGATTGAAAAGCCCTTCTTGCCTCCTTTGGGTCCCTTCTGAGCTGAAGCCTTCTTCCTCTTCAGGTTTTTGTTCTTCATGGTTCAGTATTTGAAAGATAGATATGTATATGTGCTATATTCAGAGTGAGAATTCCACAGAGAGAAGCTTGTCTGGAAATGACTAGGGTTGAGAGAGAGAGAGAGAGAGGTGTGGCTGGAGACGATCAGGGTTTAAGGTTAGGGTTTTTCTGTAGAGGAGAGAGAGAGAGAGAGAGATGAAGACACGATTGGGCTTCTGAAGTGGGCCGACCGCCGCAGGAAATCTTATGGGTGGGATGCAATATGTAGAGTGGGTTTATCTGGCGTGGGCTGCTTCATGGACCAAATGAAGGGTACACTTGTGGAACTACTTAATAAAATGGTTGAATTATAGGGGTGTTTGGACGAAACTTGTTTAGTAACTTATGACTTATATTTATGGCTTTTTTAAAATATGTCTAGGTGAGTGGTTTAAAAAAAAAGCTTATATCTAATCACATTTTTTAAGAAAAGCTATTTTTAAAAGTAATTTTTTAAAAATTGCTTATAACTTATAGCCCATGGCTTATAAGTCAAGTGCCCAAACACTCCCTATATTTTAGCCTTGTGCTTGTGCTTAACAAATTTAGATTTGTACTGTGTTTGGAATCCAAATTTATCAGAAAAAATGCAAAAGAAAAATAAAAGAATTTCTGTTCTCTTTTCTCTCATTTTTTTCTTTTTTTTTTTCTTATCCATCATCAAATCATTGATCTAAACATAATGTAAATTCCTTGTGATTTGGATTAAAGTGCAAAACTAATATAATCAAACAAAGATGTAGTGCATGTTGTACATGAACAATACCAATAATAATTTGGTGGGTCCACAATCCACCCCTCAAAACGATTGTACCAAGTTTAGATTCAACCCTACATATATAACACTTCATTTCTCTTTTATTTCCAAACATGATTTCTTGAGTTTTCACAAGAAGGGTGGGTGGGGGCCACGATCTCCAAAATTTTAAAATTACTTCTTAGACCTTACATATATTACCTTGGGTTTCTCTAAAATTAAAGTTTTGTTACCTTATCCCTTCCAAATTCCATCTTATTTTTTTAGTCATTCCAATTTGGTCATATAACTCTTTATAATTTGAATGTTTCCCAATCTTAGATCATCTTTTCCTTTACCCCGTACATGTTTTTATATCTTTATTAGTATTTTCCAAGTTGTCTGGGACTAAAGTATTTGAAACTAGTTGGGGGGCGTGAATTTGTCAATGTCGGGTCAATTAACCTAATCTAGCCAATTAATACTGCATGCAACTAAAGCAATAAACATGCACAAAGAGGTAGTGCACATAATATTTTAGCGTAAAAATCCAAGCCAAATGCCTCACTTTTAATTCATGTGTTTCAGCAAATTATACCTAGATCACTGAGCGGGATGTTGGGGAAGAATTGAAACTTTTAAGGAAATTCATACCGTCTGTCTTCAAACTTGTAATTCTTGTGTGCACGAGAATTAGGGTCTTGCCCTCTATTAACTATGATAAATACCTTCTAATGTTCCCTTTGCTATTGCCCATGAATTGTATTTATGAATTAAGAGTCATTAGCTAGTAGAAATGATGATTGTCTTGATGGAGTTACAGAGATAAGCCAAGCATTGGAAGAAAGTGGTACTAGTGAGAACATTAGTATTTTCCTAATGCAATATATATAGTAGGCTTCGAGGTGGGGAAAAAAGATTATGTAAGAACAAAAGATTGGACTGGAGCAAGATCATGGATCTAATAGAACAAAATGTAACTTTTGTAATTTCCAATGCGTTATACAACAACCAACAAGTGAACCCTGGATTCTTGTTTATATAAAATCAGTCGCTATATACTTACATATCGAGTATATTTGAATCATTATTCATATTCCCATAACAGTTCAGATGGCCTTGACACAAATCCTGACTAATCTACATACGGAGCGTGGTGGGAGAGAAGACAGAAGGTGTATGTCTCTTGTGATATATGTTATACATCATGAGAAATGCTATACAAACAGAAAAATTCAAAAAGAATTTATCACTATGTGGTTGAATAAGAGTCATTCATTTTAAAATTAAAACACCTATTATGATAACTCTTAATTATAATAATACAACTGTCACATCTTTCTAATAGAGTTTTCTCAACAAATTTTCTAAAAGAATAATACTTTTCAATGTATTATTGTGTTGTGTAACGTGAACAAGTAGAGATATGTCATAGGTGCGGACAAAGCTATGTTAACCTTTATCTATGTCAAAAAGCCTGTTAGGCTAGAATTTGTTTTATCCTTGTATATGTTAGTGGGTTGGACGTATGCTTCCGCAGAGAACGAAGAACAAAGCTCCTATGTCTTTTTGTAAAACACAAGCTCTGAATAAAATTTTTGTTAGTGTAATCGGGATTGTGTCTTTCTTTTTTGTAGTTGCAAATCAATCAAGAGTAGGGTTTAAAAGGAAGATTTGGGAAATTTAAGGAATTTCCTACTGTGTCTCTTTGAAATTTTTAGTTGGTGTGTACATGAGGAAGCGTTTTTCTTTTCTTTTGTTAATTAATGGGACAAGTGTCCTCTGATCTTCCTTTTGCCCATGCTGATGAACAGTATAAATCAATTAAAAGTAATTAGGTAGTTGGAATGATGATTGGCTTGATGAATTTACCCAGATAAGTGAGTTTATTGCCAAAGTAACATTATTTTTAAAAATAATTCCCTATCTAACACTCTCTCAAAAATAATTTCCAAACTAACATTCTGACATCATTCTTAAAAGAAATATTTTATTAACAAGCCATTATAATTGACAAAAATTGACATTTTGCCCTAATATATGAATACATGTATATAAATTTACAACTTCTAATTGTGCTAGAAAAACTCTCACTTTTGATGGATCTAAATAACATTTTATAATATTATTTTCACACCTCTCTCTCTCTTAATAGTACACTAGTATAATAGCATGCTTTTGATTAAATAGTGTAGATTTTTTTTTTAGAATTACGAAAAATGTATATATGTTTACAACCTAAGGGAATAAGAAATGAAAAGGTTGAGTTCAACCATAAGGGATAAGAGCAGGCCTTGAACCTATGACCATGAGCTTGATAATTAGAGTTCATATCAAATAGAACACTCCTTGCTCAATTACTTAGAGATTGATGGGTCAGAATTAATAAAATACAATACGATTTTTGATGGGTGAAACCATTGTTTATTAGTAGCATTAAATTACAGATGAAAACAATTATACAATTGCATGCTATAATAGCATACCATTAAGAGAAGAGAGGGAAACCAATTATAAAAATGTAATTGAATTGGAGTTTCACCAAACAGAATGAATTAGAGGCGATAACATTATAAAATTTAAATTACTCTCTAAGAGTAGTATTGGGTTTTAATTGAATTGGTTAATTTAATAATAATCTTTTTGTATGCCAATGTGTTCACTAAACTAATCTTAATGCGAGTTTTGTTAAGATAAATTTGGAATCAATATTCTATTTGATTGTTGAAAAGCATGAGGAAGAAAAATAACTTGCTTTTATTATAAAGCTAAAAGCTTTTTCATAGATTTCTTAGTTATTAAAAGGGCATTTTAGAATTACATGATGAAATTTTTTTTTTTTTTTTTATAGATTGAGTTGTATGTTACTATAACTTTTTCGAGTTTCAATTTCCAAAGTAATGGGCACTCATATTTGAGAATAATGAGCTTGCGCTTAGTCATGAGAGAAAGCAACAAATTTGAAAATATGTATCTATATATTGGGGTAACAAATCAATTTTAGTAAACTATAATGACTTTTTAATAAAATATTTCTTTTATGAATGAGGCCAAAATGTTAGTTTAGGAATTATTTTTGAGAGAGTGTTAGATAGGAAATTATTTTTTAAAAGAATGTTAGTTTGGGAAAAAACTCCAGATAAGTCAAGCATTGGAAGAGGGCACATGGGTTTGTGGAAAATCGTATTCTTGGAAAGATTAGCATTTGCATAATTTTCCATGAAAGAAATGCCAATTTTTCTAAATTTAATGGCCGCTAAAAATGTATACACTTACCCGATTACTATATAATAGAGAGGAGAGAGAGAGAGAGAGAGAGAGAGAGAGAGAGAGCTTACAAGACTTTCAGTTGTTTTGTGGATATCAAATATATTTTTTTGGAAGCCTAAGATCTATTTATATCGATACTACATATTACAATAATATGATGAGTGATCTTTGAAACTAAAAGTTCTAATCTAATTTTCTCATATTTTTTAATTATAAAAATATAAAAATATACATGTTGATACTATTAATTGTTTCAATAATTTATTCTTTTTTACTTTACTTTATTCTATTTTGTCATTTAGTCTATATGATGTTTTTCATATTTTCTTCAATTATACTCGCATAGAATCTACAATAAAAAAAATAAAATTAATTTTAAATTTCTATGGTAAAAAGTATATATGTAACAAAATCATTAATATTGTTATTACCGTCATTCACAACTCTGCAAAAATGTTTAAAAAACTAATAAAAAATAACTCAAAATTTTCTTCATTCTATTGATTGTTTCAAACTTATTCTTTTTATTTTAAATTTCATTGGATTTTTTCATTTATTTATATGGTAAGTTTTTTAAATTTCTTTAAGTATGAGTCTTTAATAGAAGATAAAAATGATTCTGAGTTTCTATGGTAGGAAGTATACATATGTAAAAAAATTATTAATATTGTTACTACCCATCAATCATACATCTTAAAAAATATTTAAAGTATAACAACAAAAAAAATCAAAATTGTTTCTTGACACTATTGGTTGTTTCAAACTAATTATTTTCACTTAAAATTTAATTTCATTTCGTCACTTAGCCTATATATTAAGTTTGTTAAATTTCCTTCAAATATGCTATTTGAACATAGAATCTTTAGTAAAAACATAAAAATAATTTTAAATTCCTATGATAGGAAATACATATGCAACAAAATTGTTAATATTGTTATTTCTCATTAATCACACCTCTAGAAAATTGTTTAAAAAATTAAAAAAAATCAAAATTTTCTTGACAATATTAGTTGTTTCAAACTTATTGTTTTATCATTTTATTTTGTCACTTAATCTAGATGGTTAGTTTGTCAAATTTTCTCTAAGTATGCTCATTACATAGAATGTTTTTATTTTAAATTTTTATAATAGAAAGTACATATGAAACAAAATGAATTCATCAAATCATATAATGTTTAGTGCATTAAGCCAAACATTTAATTAATTCAATTAATGTATACAAAATATTGAATATCAATATATTTTACGCAAAAAATATATTTTTAAACCATTTTCTTTTCTTCTTTATTCCCGTGTATAGCACGAGTTCACTACTAGTTATACATTACAGCAAAACATTAAAAGGTCTTTGAGCTTTAAATTATTGATTAATTTTTTTAAAAATTTTGAATTTAAAAAATACAAGAATACAAATGTCATAAAGCCATTGATTCTTTAATTAATATAGTAGGTTTTTTGAATTGTTACTATTTCAATATGAAAATTGTAAAAGTCAATAAAGATAAAAATATAGTAAACTAAATATATCATTAATTCTTTATAATCTACATGGTAAATAAATCTAATAATATAATCAAATTCCAATAGATAAATGCTATTTTCAAAACAATTTAACTTTTTAAAATTCTTATACATTTGCGATTTTTTTGTGTGGGTTAGATTTACCCAAACCTAATAAAGATGAGATTAAAAAAGGTTAATAATCTTATAAAATAGTAATTAATGCAAAAGGTAAGTAGCTTTTATTTTGTCTATTATAATTTTTTTGATGAATGTCGTAATATGCTTAAGATCCTGAATGATGAACCCACTACATATAAATCTTTTAGGTAACGGAAAGGACATAATATGAAAATAGGCTAATGATGTTTTATTGCAAAAAACAAACAATGAACCACCAATTCATTTCTCCTTGTATGAATTTGTTCAATTATATTAAATAATTACTCATAAAAAGGACAAAAAGAAAACATAACTAGAAAATTTGACACAAATAAAGTATATTAGCTTTTTTATTAGATAGGTTTACAGATGAACAATATTTAAGTATTATATACGTATGGAATTAAAAGATTTACTAATACTTATTTTACTAAATTTATGAAAATTCAATTAATTTTCTATCCTAATAAAAAAAAACAATTTTCTATCACAATTAATTTATATTTTCTCAAAAAAAACATAGGATAATGACATTGTTTTATTAATTTGAATGACTATTTCTTGATAGATATTAGATATTAGATATATATATATATATATATAATCTCATGTATGAGATAAATTGGATGAACATATAATTGCGTCCTAGATGTAACTTTTTTTTATATAATTTTGTTTATTTCTTTTTAATCTTGAATATAACTCAATAAACTTAACGTCGAATTTATAATTAATTTATTTATTTTCAATAAACAAAAATCTATTAAATGTGTGACTTATAATATATAGTACACATTTATTTTTACATTTTTTTTCTCTTTATAACTATTATAATAGAAAAATATTATAACATGTTTCATCATTTAATATCATATTTTATATATGATCCTATAGAATATTTGTATGTAAAAATTTATTTAAAAAAATTTAATAATTTAATATTTATGATTCGTGCATGGTAGGAATTCACTATTACTATATTTATATGCCAAAATGACTATGAGTAAAAAATTCTAACCAGCTGACTGAAAAAAATTGATGAATGAAAAGTGCGTAAGTAAGGCAATTATTGATGAATGGAAGCAATGACAGCGGTGAGCTGATTGAAAGGACATGATTATCTTAACATGCATGAACCAAGAGCGTTGACATTTTGTGGGCCATTGGCTATTTTTCATACAACCATAATATTATGTGATTTTGATGACGTGATATTCAATTAAATTATGTTAAATAAATATAGTAAAATTTGAATAATAATAACACGTCATTAATTAGTGACTAGTCGGAAAAAATATATCTCTATAATTTGAGGTGATCGAGTAGGATAAAAGTCATGTATTTAACATGATTAAATTGATTTGTGATATCACATCAATAAAATAACATAATATTACCACTACATTGAATGTTTTCTCAAGAGGAAGAGAGATAAGTAAAGAAAATTTCTAGCTGAAGTTTCAATTCTTTTCTAGGAAAGTTGGACGGCAAAGTTACAAACATTTAATACATGTCTGCGTTTTGAAAGGGTTTGCCTAGAACCCATTAGGAAACTATAACACCATTCATGGAATTTGTGAATTGATTAGTACTGAAGAGTGGAACATTTCAGTGAAAAAAGTTAAAAGGGAATTACTAATTCCTTTTCTTGACTTGACCTCATTTTTTGTTGGAACTATTTTTTTCATCACATTCATGGCCCCCACGCAGGTTACAAGTTCACCAAGTGAGACTCAACCTTTCATTTTGGTCATGTCCACCATTAGAGCGTGGCGTTCTATAATACAGGGGCGCATCAATTTGACCTGTCTCTTGCATTGTACCAAATAAGTGATGAGAGGATATTATTTCCCTCCCCTTTCCTTTGCATTTCTCTTGCATTATACCAAATAAGTGATGAGAAGATATTATTTTCCTCTCATTTCCTTTGCATTTTCCCATTCCTCTTCTTTTGCCTCACTATTTCTTTGCTAAATTTCTTCCCTTTACTATTTCGAACGATCGAATAGAGTGTAACGGTATTCAAGCCAAGTCAAATTAAATTGAGGTTGGTTTTTGTAAATTAAGTTAGGACTTGCCACTGTTTATATTCCATTTTTGAATGATGGCATGTGTTGGCTCAAAAAGTAACCTAAGAAGGGGGAGAGGGGGTGAATTAGGTTTTTCAAATATTAATGGCAATTAAAATTAATCTAATCAATGTAACGGTGATTAATTTATATATAAAGCAAAGTAATCAAAAGAAGAATAGAAAACAGAGCAATAGAAAGAATACAAAGAATTACCGAGGTTCAACCACAATCTGTGGTCTACGTTCTCACCCTAAGATCCCCTTGAAGTTTTCCTCCACTATGTAATCTCCAATTACAAATAGATGTTGATTGACTAAGTGCTCAGCTCACTATATATACAAGAACTTCTTCTCAAGTTCTTCAGCCACCAAGTGGTTTTGTCCAATATTCACTCAAACTTTTAAGAGTTTTTCTTTCACAAGAGAACTCTCAAACTCTCACTTACAAGTGTATAAAGATATACAAATGATTTTCAAACTCTCTAACAATAGTGAATTAAACAATCAAAGCTCACAAAGTGAAGACAAAGAGAATGTTCAGAATTTTTCTGTTTGATTAGTCAGTGGATGTTTATTTCTTGTCTATCTTGTTGTATAAATGCAGTTGGAAGTTTGTATATAAACCCATGTATTGATTTCATCCATAGGAGGTTGTTGAGGTTCATTTAATGCACGTCCAGTCCGTTATAACGTTAGAAAAACTAGCCGTTATATCTCAGGGGTTCGACTCTAGGCTTAATGGGTCGACTCATTGCGTCTGCATTTTTCAGATGTTGTCCACTGTCTCCATGGGTTGACTCTTCATTTCCATGAGTCAACTCGTTGATCATTCTGTCTTCAAGTTATTTTGCTTCTGTTTTTATGGGCCGACTTTTCATTTCCATGAGTCGACTCTTTGCACAGAAATATTGCTTCTGTCTTCATGAGTCGATTCTTTATATTCATGAGTCGACTCTTTGATTATTTGGTTTTCATATTTTTTGCTTCTGTTTTCATGAGGCGACTCTTCATTTCCATGAGTCGACTCATTGCCTAGAAATCTTTATTTTGTCTTCCAATGATCAAATTCATCTTCAGCAATATTATAAGATCTTCAATGAGTCTTCTCTTTGGGGTATGATGATCAATCAAACTCTTTAACTCATCAAAGTTAACTTTTATTCAATTTGGATTGAATCAATCATTTGATATTCATCTTTTCTTGACTTCCAAACTGTCAGAGTTTCATCTTATCAATGTTGATCTCTTCTTCTTTGTTGAAAAGCTTCATCTTTTATTGTAGAGCTTTCTCTTTTATGTAGAGCTTCAAAAAGCTTCATTTCCGATTTCTTCTCTTTGCTAGAAATTCTTCTTTTCTTCTTTGGAATCACCTCAATGAGACTTTTGTAAGCTTGATGAAGTCTATTAAAACATATTGTCTTCATTGATTCTTTACAATTCAGAAGAATTCTTTGCTTGGATTCTTTATAAAGATTATGCAGTCAAGATGAATTTTCTTCTCAAGCATCCTTCATCAGGTTATCTTGAATTTGATTTTTGCACAATTAAAGAAGTCTTCTTTTGAACTTTTTCAATTTCTTCACAATCAAATCATCTTCAATTGATCTTTGCACACTCTGATGGAGCATTCAATCTTTTTGAGTGCAAGTCAATTTCATTGAGTCTATGCATACTTGATGAAAGCTTTATTTGAACACCTTCAATCTCTTCGAATGTAAATCATTTGTTTGAAGTAGAAATAGGCATCAATGCTCTGTTTGGTTCATTTCATAACTCTTAGAGTCCATTGCTTGATCCTGAGCTTGTTATGCATTCACTTTGACATGTATTAGACTTAAGGTTGAATTTTAAGTCTAAATAATAAATTTTATTAAACTGCACACTAAGTAAATGCATTAGTAAAATAACACAAGATTTAGTTATCATCAAAATCATCATGGAGACCAACCTTGAGTGAACAACATGGACTTTGGAATAAAATTAAGAGGGAAAATTTTTAGCAAAACTGACATGGTTTCCACTTATAATATTCCAATGGCAACAAGAAAAAGTGGGGAGACAGTACTATAAGCATGCTTGCATATGTGGGGTGTCTTTATATATATTTAAATATATATATGGTAATTTTTCTCTTTTAGTTTGAGCGAAAATTAAATGACTCCCTTATTAGCCCAAAGATGCAACCCAAGAAGTGGGGAGGGGGGTGAATTGAGTTTTTTAAAAAATAATTATACACAAATGCAATCAAAAGCTAATAACCCAATGGAACTGTAAATTAAATAGTGTATGTGCAATGTAAGTAAGTAATGAGATGTTAGAATGAAAAACAGAGCACAAAATTGAACACCAGATTTACCGAGATTCAACTACAACATGTAGCCTACGTCCTCACCTCCAAGATCCCTTTCAAAGCCTTCCACTATGCAAAAATCCCTATACACAGCAGGTGTTAGTTGCCCAAGTGCCCATCTCACTTTTTGCAAGAGTTATTGCCAAGCTCTCAAAGTCCCAAATGTTTTTGTCCCAACTACACTCAAACTTACAAGTGTTTTTCTCAAGAACACTTAAACTCTCAGGTTTACAACCCTCCCCAATCGAAATAAATAAAGATTATACAAGGGTCAACTCTCACAAAAAGTGAATGAATGAGTTCAGCTCAGTAAATGCCCCAAACTTCAGCAAAGAGAATGTTTCTTCAAGCAGATCAGAAAAATTATCTCATAATAAATGGTGTATCACTTAAATCCTTGGATTCTTATATATAAATGTGGTAGAGATATTGTATATATGACCTTGAATTGATTATAGTTGTTGGTGATGGTTGGAGATACATTTAATGTAAGATCACGCTAATAGGCCATTTGAAAAACTAGTCGTTACAGTCAATGAGTTGACTCTTTTTCTGAAGGGGTCGACCCTTTTTGCTCTGGTGCCAGCATCCTCAACTCTTTATTCAAATGTGTCGACTTTTCTGCTTGAAGGGGTCGACTCTTCTTGAGTTTTGGCAGACTTCACCAAGGCACTGTGATGAGAATGCAAATGTCATATTTTTCTCCCTTAATGTTTAATCTTTTATACTTTGTTGGTGCCTAAATGTACTCATTATTCTTATATTTTGATTTAGGGTGCTATAGAACGCCAAGAAAGAGGATCCTAGCTTAAAAGGGACGAATTCATGCTAAAATGGACATTCGAAGGAGCGTTCGAACGGTCCCAAGAGGCGTTCGAATGGTAGCATATGCATTTGAACAGTAACTCAAATGGATTCATGTCAAGTTCAGGTACGAAGAGCATTCGAAATATACAGAGAGCAATTTTACCGTTCAAAGTGCATTCGACGTATCGTTTGAACGGTGGTCCGATGCGTTCGAACGGTAGTAAGGGCGTTCGAACGGTTGTGCGCAGCTGCAGAATTTCAGAAGCCTATAAAAGCTAGGGCTGTTTTGTTTTTAGGGTTGTTGGTGTTTTTTGTATTATTCTAGGTTATTATTTGAGTTGTTTTCATGGCCCTGCATGGCTAAACTTTGAATCTTGATCGAAGGAAACAGAAGTCTCAGAATTAATAATGAACTGTGAGATCTAATTTGTTTTCATTATTCAATTTATGCTTTGAGTATCAGATGTTCTTCTGTGCCTATTTTCATGATTGTCTTGTTTAATCGCTAGGAGGCCTTTTAGTTTATTAATTATTGCAATCTACTGTTGGATTAGATATCAAATTCGTAATTGTTTTATTCCTCTGATTTGTGAAGCAACTAAGATTTAATGATTTATTGCGTTGGGAATTGTTATATCTTAGGAAGGACGTTCGACTAAATTAAATGCAACCGTTTGTGCTTGTATTGTTTAGTTTCATCGATCTCTCTAATTCTTAAGACTGCTACTAAATTAAACCTTGTGTGCTTATCCTGGGTTGTTTAATAGTTAGGGTTAATGTGATCGCTTGTTTCTAATTAACTACGACTAAGGAGAGATATGAAAATAATTCCGACAGTGAATATTCAATGTGTGAATTGATATGCTTGCATCAATGATCAGTTGTAAATTCTGATGGTGCATGTTGACCTAGACCAAGGTTTGTTCTTTTGATTGATTTCAATACTTTAATCTGAATTGTTCCGTAGTTAGTTATTATTAAAATTGTTTCATTATATCCAAAACCCCCCATCAAAGTTCACATAACATAAATCTAGACCGAACACTCTCCGTGGGAACGATCCTTACTCACATTACTACATATTTGTTTTTGGGGTATCGATTTTATTTTTGGGTGCCCGCAACAGCACACCAAATTTTAGCACCGTTGTTGGGGAGTGATTCCAGTTAATTTTTGTGCTTCTTGTGATTTTCATTTCATTAAAAAAAATAAAAAAATAAAAAATTATTTTAATTATTTACATTGCTCTAGATTTTTTTTCCTGAATTGTTTTTTAGGGTTGGTTGGAGTTTCCTTGAGTGTTTATGAGTGTAACTCGATCTTCTAATCAAGGTGATTTGCAGTGCGATCCAGAAATAGAGAGAACTTTACACAGGTCAAGAAGGGAAGCTCGGAGAAATTCTGTAGAGAATGATACAACTCTTGATTCCCTATTTGCTAGCGATTCTGATTTAGGAGAGGAGGAAGTCATGGCTGGAAATCAAACTTTGAAAGAGCTTGTTGCCCCTGATCTGAATCAACAACCCTTATGCATAACATTCCCTACTTTAGATGTTCCTTCTAACTTTGAATTAAAATCTGGATTAATACATTATAAGCACCCCATTTTTGCCGCTCGGTAATCTCCGGCCCGACCGAGCTCGGTTTCAAGTATCTCAACACATGCAGGTTCAAGATGAGCCTTTCAATCTCCAATCCAACCAATTGGTCGCTTCTCGGGCTCACAAGGACCTGCTGGAGCCATAAGCACCATCATTCCAAGCAACTTTCTAGACAGGGCGGTCTCGGAAACCAATGCCATCCAGGTAGCTTCCTGAGATCATGCGGTCTCGGGGACCAACACCTCATCAAGTTCTAGACGGTTCACTTCTGGCGCTTGCTAGCCCGCCAATGTAGAGTGGGACAATTTTCTGTGTCATGGCCGGGTAAGTTGGAATGGTATTCACATGATATATTAGGATTATATGATTCGGGGGTCCGGTTGAAGTTAGGCATGGGAGGTACCGGGACAAGATGATTGGCTTAGCGAAGTCGTCGGTAGGCGGTAGTTAGAGAGCAAGCCAATGGGGTGTAATCTCGATCTTTTCCCTTGGTCCTTCTTTGAAGGACAATATGTTATTTATGCGTTTGGACCTGGAGAGCTTCCGCCTGCTCATCGAGCGTTATACCTGCATGGGATAGGAGCAAATAGACCATTGTTTCTATTTTGGTCATCCTATTCCCAAGTCCTCTTATTTCTTCCAGTAGCTGAGCCTGGCCTTGCTTAAGGGTCGAGTTTGGTGGCATATTGAATGACTCCATGGATGCTATGCGTTCTGAAATGAGTAACTGCTTTGTTCTGGGATGGCGACTTATACAGGGGAGTTCTCTGCAAGCGTGGGTTTTGCCCTTTTTTTTTTTTTTTAAATAAGGGAGGAAGAGAGAGTGAAAAACAAGGAAAATAGAAAAGTTAGTGCCTTAATTTGAAAGTTTTTACGCAATGCATGTCTTAGAGGTGTCCCTACTATTCGAGGGGGACTAAGCATGATGTGTTGGCTCACTTTTGGAGATAGAGGGTTATCCCTGCATGCAATACTGTACCTGTGGGAGCATATTCATTCATTCATTCACACATTAATTTGTTGGACAGAAATAACAAATTTTATTAAGATGAATTCTCTTTTTACATAGAATTTTTTTCACAAATACATTGAAATGGGAAGAGGGAACATTTTCCTTGGGACTTCCACCTATTCTATATTTACATCATAGGATCCTAAACTACTCTTGAGTCTTCGGATTCGCCATTTTGAACAGGAATTGGTAAAAGACCTTGATTTGAATTGCCCCTTCGTCTCCTTGGCAGCCCTATCTCCATGAGTAGGGAGGAATTAGGGCCCCTCCTTATGAGATGACTTTGATGCATGCCATAAATCCTTAAGGTCTCTTGGTACCCTTAGGAGTTTTGGGGTTGGCTTGATTTGAGCAAGAAGGTCATCGGACCTTTCTCTGGGGGTTGATTAAATGCATGAAAATGCAATGACTCGAGTTATTTTGGGAACTCTCGTCTTGACATGAACTCCGATGCATGAACAGTTATGAGGCATGTATATGATAAATGGCAAGGATTAAATAGCATAACAGCATGGATTAAATAAAATATATAAGGAAAAATAAAGCGGTCGTCCTTTCCTCCTTGGTTTTGAAATTGACGCGTGCGTCCTAAATCCGGCAGAGGTTCAGCTATGCATGGGGTGCTATATGAGCATGAGGTTGGGGGTTCACTAATGCTTTCTAAAAAGCTCGGTCCTCGAACTTTCAAACCTCTGGTGTCCATCCCCGGAAGGGTGAACTCCATCTTTGGTTGGTGGTTCGAGCGGAAGAACTATCAAGAGACCGTAGGCTAAGAAATTGACACAGCATTCGCCCACGGTTAATATATTGTTCCCCCTTCTATCTAGAAGGGTAGTAGCCAGGTAATATATGCAAGATGCAAATGCAAGTGAGCGCACCAAGTGTGTGTGGAATTTTCGAAAATGGAGGAAAGGACCCAACAACATACATCACATCCTGTCCATTCATTCACATACATGGCAATAAATAAGACATGAAATAAAAATGTGAACAAAGGTCCACCTACAAAAGACAAATGCAAAGTGTTAGTAACTTTTCAAAAAACTCAATGCAAGGTAAAATGGATGATTAATGTAAGAATGTGAATGTAAACTATTTGAAAATTGTTTTGGAGAATAGAATTTGCTTTGGAAACTTGAAAATTTTGAAGAGTGGATAAAACTAGACAAAGTAACCGGAGATTCTGGGTGAGTGAAGGGTGAAGAGACATGTTAATGGCCTAACCCTCTAAGTGTCCCCAGCGGAGTCACTAGCTATCGTGCCTCAATTTTTGGGTGTCCAAGGTCCTTTCGGCTTGGAGACCAAAAGCTCAGAACTCTGTCACTAGAACTCATCCTCCTAGAAGGACAAGTGCGATTAGGTTTAAATTGAAGATTGGTTTGACTAAGGGCTTCGTAGAAAAATAGGAGTCGCCACCTAACTTGATTAAGGTGAGTTAGGTCACCTAAAACTAAGTGTTAATCCGAAGATCAAACTTAGGGTTTTTGAAAAAGATTTTGAAAACTCACCCAAGAGAGGGTTTTTAATAAAATGGGTTGTTTGGTAACCTTTGGAAAGATTTAAGCCCCTTTTAGAAAATAACTCCATTTTGGTCCTTCAAAAACAGAAATCTATGGTTCGGGGATTGGTTACGTGTAGGGAAGATATCATAAGATCATCACCCTACCCCGCCCTTGCGGTACCTACATGTCTAATCACCATTCGTTCATTCACTACAATAACCGGTTACCATTGTCCACTTAATATCCACTTTAGAACTTTGAAAATGAGGTTTAGTCATCACTTTTCAGATGAATGATGCATGATGCAAGTTTTGGAAGAAGTTTGAAAATGTGGGAGTTTTGAAGGAGTTTGAAATGAGAACTTTGGATTGATTGAAAGTTTTCGAAAAGGGAATTGGAGTTGAAATAAAAGTTATGACCGCACTATTTTAGGTTGCCTACGTATCTCATTTGGCGAGAATTAGGTTAATCGTAGTTCGAGCAAGAGCCCGATGAAAAATAGGCGCGTTAGGGCCTTGGAAAGTTCGAAGACACTTTGAGGTCTTTGGAAAAGTTTAAGACACTTTAAGGTCTTTGGAAAGGTTTAAGACACTTTGAGATCTTTGGAAAGGTTTAAGTCACTTTGAGGTCTTTGGAAACTTTGACTCGAAATTGGATGGTAGAGTGCTTTGAAAATGTTTTTGGATCAACTTAAGGGAGTTTTAAAAAAATACTTTGGAATGACTCAAGAGAACTTGAAAGTGTTTTAGAAGTCTTATTTTGAAAACCTTAGAGGTATGATTTTGGAATGTTTTGATGAATTAGTTTTGAAAGTGGTTTTCTAAAAATGGCTAAAGGTTTGGAATCCTGATATGGACAAACTTGGAGGTTATTATTGATTTATCACTTTTCCTTGGAATCCCTAACCATGAGAGGGCTAGGGACACCTTAGGTTTGTGACTTTTTGAAAAAAATTTTGGAAATGCCTCGAATATGGAGTGTAAGAACATTTGAAGAGTTTATGGAGTTGTTTTTTTGAAATCAGGAGAGCAGGAGGTTTTGGAAAAATGTGTTATGAAAATAGTTTAAAATTGAGTGATCATTTAGAAAAGGGTTCAAGAGTTAGACCCTTGAAGTATACTAACCTAGGTTGGGTTGGCTTAGGGTTAGGGGTGACTGTCGTGTCCAGATTTTTTGCACTCGAGGAATACACACACAAGTGGGAAAAATACTGTACTCTCTCGTTAAAACTCACCCTCCTAGAAGAATGAGTGCGACTAAGTTTGAATTGAAAATAGATTTGAATAAAGGGCTTTTGGAAAAAGATTCGGAGTCGCCACCTAACTTGATTAAGGTGAGTTAGGTCACCTAAAAACTAAGCATAATCCGAAAACTATACTTTGGGTTTTCGAAAAACGATTTTGAAAATATCTCCTCAAGAGAGGGTTTTTAAGAAAACAGGTTGTTTGGCAACCTTTGGAAAATATTTAGCCCTTTTTAGAAAAATAATTCCTTTTTGGTCTATAAAAACAGCGATCTAGGTTCGGAGGTCGGTTACGTGTAGGGAAGACGCACTAAACCATCACCCTACCCCGCCCTTTTGGTACATACATGTCAATCTACCCTAGATTCACCTATGAGAGTCTTTAACTAACTAATGTTCAATCTTATCCACTTTGAAAAATAATGTTTGAAAAAGACATGATGTATGATATGCAAGTGCTAGAAAAGAATGTTAAAAAAAAATGGATTTGAAAAGAAATTGATTTGATTTTAGAAAAGAATTGAAAAGATATATTTGAAATTAGAAAGTTTGAAAAATTAGAAATAGAGATTTGGAAATAGAAATTTGAAATTGGAAGTTTGAAAATAGATTGGAGATTTGAAAAGATGGTGAAGTTTGAGATTTGGAAAATATGGAGGGATTTGAAATTTGAAAGAAGTTGTGACCGCACCCATGAGGGTTGCCTAAGTATCCCTTTGGAGGAATCAGGTCAGTCGTAGTTCGGATAAGAGTCCGATTGAAAATATAAGAGTTGATTTGGAAAAGAGTTGAAATTGGAATTTGGATTGGAATTGGAAAAGTAAAGAAATTTGGACTTTGATTGGAAGATTTGGAAAGATTGGTCTTGAAAGACTTGGTTTTAGGAAATCTAGACTTAGGAAAGACTTGAGACTTAGAAAAGATTTCACTTGACTTGGAAGGATTTTAAAAAAGATTGGACTTGAATATTGGACTTGGAAGATTAAGAAACTTGGAATTAGGAAGGATTCGAATTAGGAAAGTTCACTTTAGGAAAGTTTCGATTTAAGAAAGTTTCGATTTAGGAAAATTTTGAATTAGGAAAAGTTCGAATTAAGAAAGTTTTACTTTGAGAAAGGTTTTGAAATAGAAAAGTGTTGAATTTAGAAATGTTTTGAATTAGGAAAGTTTAGTTTAAGAAAGGTTTAGAATTTGAAAAGTTTCAAGTTAAGAAAGTTTTGAATTTGGAAAGCTTAGAATTTTAGAAAGATTTTAAATTAGGAAAGATTTAGAAAAGGTTTGGATTAAGAAAGTTTTGAGTTTAGAAAGTTTTGAATTAAGAAAGTTTCATTTTAAGAAAGGTTTTGAAAGAGGAAAGGTTATGAAAATAAGGAAGTTTTGAAAATAAGAAAGTTTTAAGTTTAGAAAGTTTTAGATTTGGAAAGATTTAAATTTTAAGAAAGTTTAGAGTTTAGAAAGTTTTAGATTTAGAAAGTCTTAACTTAAGAAAGTTTTGAACTTGGAAAGATTTGAAATTTAAAGAGTTTAAGATTTAGAAAGTTTTAAAGTTTGAGTTTTAGAAAATCTTGAGATTAAAAAAGGTTTGAGTTTAGGAAAAGATTGGAAAAACATAGATTTGGAGAGTTAAGATTTGGAAAAGGAGTAGAATTAGGAAAAGGTTGAATTAGGAAAGATTTGAAAGTTGAGTTTTAAAATTTAGAAAAGATTTTTATGTTCAAGTTTTGGAAACTTAAGATTTTAGGAAAGTGGAGGATTAGGAAGGATTTGAATTAGGAAAGATTTGGATTAGGAAGGGATTGAATTTTGTTTCTAAAAGAGAAAGTTTGATTTTGTTTCCAAAAACGGAGGATTGGATCTAGTTTCCTAAACGGGAGATTGGATTTGGTTTTCTATAGGGAAGATTGGATTTGACAAGGATTTGAAAAGGATGGTTTTAGAAACCGTAGATTTGGAAGATTGGATTTGACAAGGATTTGAAAAGGATGGTTTTAGAAACCGTAGATTTGGAAGTGTATAGTTTTGACGTAGAAAAGAGATTTTGGAAATGTGTATAGTTTGGATGTGAAAACAAGAGATTTTGGAAACTTAGGTTTTAAGGCAAGTTTGAAAACCATGTTTTTGGAAAGAAAATTAGGGTTTCCTAATTGTGGGTTCTAGGGCTTGACTTGGGCACCAAGAAAAAAGATTTTTGGAAAGTGTATATTTTGGAAACAAGTTTTTGGAAGGAAATCCTAGAGAGGAGTTTCTAGAGGGAAGATATTGGAAAGAGTTTTTAGGAAGGTGAATTTTGGTAGAAGATTGTTGGAGAGAGTTTTTGGAAAGATTTTTTTGAGAGAAGATTGTTGGAGGGAGTTTTTGGAAAGATTTTTGGAGAGAGATTTTGGAAAGAGTTTTTGGAAAGATTTTTTGGGAGAAGGAAAGATTTTTGGGGAGCGTTTTTAGAAAGTGGATTTTGGGGAGAGGATTTTGGAAAGGAGTTGAAAAAAGGAGTTTTGAAAAATAGATTTTTGGAGGAAGTTTTTAGAAAACAATTTTAGAAAGAAGAGCTTTTGGAAAGCATGTTGGAGAAGAGATTTTTAGGAAGAGATTTTTTTTTTGAAAAGAGAGTTTTTAGAAGGTATAACAAGATCTCACTTTCCTAAAGCGATTCTAACCATAAGAATGTTAGAACCACTTTAGGAAAGTGGTTTTGAAAATAATGAGATTTGAAAATATGGACCATGGAAGTCACTTTAAATGTAACACTTTCCTAAAGCAATCCTAGCCATGGAAAGGCTAGAGTCACCCTAGGATTGTGGTTTTGAAAACAAGTTTTGTAAAAGAAGATTTTGATGCAATTTTGAAAACAAGTTTTAATGCAAATTTTGAAAATAAGTTTGAAAATAATTTTTGGAAGATGCGAGATCATGATATGTACAATGCAAATTTAGGGTCGTGAACATACAAGGTTAAGGCTTCACCACATAATCAAAGGGGCCGAACCCACGTGGTCTCCAGTTAGCCTAAAGGAAAGCCCCCGACACGGTGACCCTCCGATAGTCTAATCCTACACATGGACCGGGAGTCCTCTTGTTTCAAGCATGCAAAGAAAGGGGGGGAAAGAGATGGGGGATTAAAATAGAGAAAACCCAAGTGGGTTAGGAGAGAGAAGAGAGAGAGGGAAGTGCGGAAATTTAAAGAGAAAGCCTACCATATGTCTTGTTTATTTTGCGCGCCTAGCTTGTTTTCGGTCTTCGTCTTGATTTTCGTCTTCAATCTTTAAGAGTTGTCTTTAATCTTCAAACTTCAAATTGAAGCTCTTCAAGTCTTCAAAAGAGGGTTGGAGGCTAGTGTATAAGTGTATGAGGGTGTGTATGAGTGTATAGAAGGCTAGGGTTTAGTATATGGTGGCTAGGGTTTGGAAAACCTAGAGAAGCTAGGGTTTAGGAAGTGCACGAGCTCTGTATATCGAATATTAGTGTTTTTAGAATGAGTTTGCAGACCCCTTTCACTCTGGAAGAGGCTCTGTATTTATAGAGAGAGGAATGCACTGGCGCCTGTTGTAGTGGCGCTAGGCCAAACATTACATTGGCGCCACTAGGAGTGGCGCCAGGCCATTTTTTGGCTTGGCGCCACTACTAGCGGTGCCAACCATTTAGGAAATATTTAAAGTCGGCAAGCAACGTATCTTTGACTAGATTTGGGTGCCTGTACTAGTGACTACCATGCAATTTTTAGCTTGGCTTCACTAAGAGTGACTCCGAAAAGTCCGGGAATGATTTGAAGAGGCCGGTGTAAGCACCCCATTTTTGCCCGCTCGACAGTCTCCGGCCCAACTGTATTCGGTTTCCAACATCACAACACATGTAGGCTCAAGATGAGCCTTTCAGTCTCCAATCCAACCAGCTGGTCGCTTCTCGAGCCCACAAGGATCCGCTGGAGCCATAAGCACCATTATTCCAAGCAGTTTTCCGGACCAGGCGGTCCAAGAAACCAACGCCATCTAGGTAGCTTCCGGAGATCGGGCGCTCTCGGGGACCAACACCTCATCAAAGATTCCAGACGGTTCACTTCTGGCGCCTGCTAGCTCGCCAATGTAGAATGTTCGTCATTCGGTAGTTCTCCGGGACCAGGCATTCTCGGAGACCAACACCACCCTTCCAGGTAGCTTTCTAGGACCAGGCGTTTTCAGGAACCAACACCACCCTATAGGTAGCTCTCTAAGACCAGGCGTTCTTAGAGACCAACACCGCACAGGTAGTTTTTCGAGATCGGACGGTCTCGGGAACCAACACCTAGGTCAACACCGGCGCCTGCTAGCCCGACTCGGTGAAAAATGACCAAATCTGCCCCTTGGGCCTCCAGGCACGTTTTGGAAAAGTTCAAAATCCCTCAAAATGATAAGTCCATCCTTCCATAATGTTGTCAAACCATTAGGCATCCCCCGCACGCTATTTGGTCCAAATCCAGTCTTATTCCGGTTTACTCTGGTCAAAATGACCATTTTGCCCCTGAACGACTCAGCACGGCACGAACCCCGCTGAACGGCAACGGACTCTCTCAAAACCATCCCTGAAAAGCCCTACATGCCTAACACAATATACCAGACCATTCCTGACCATTTCCAGCCAACTCCGATTAAAATGACCATTTTGCCCCTGGGAGCCAAAAACGCCCCGAAACAGCACCGGCCTTGGGGTTTCGAACAAAGGATTTCATCGCACGCCTTTGTTTAACCCAAGGAACACCCTACGACACTAAACTCACACGACACGATAAAAGTTCCTTGGAGCGTCTCGCAGACACTCTGCCTAAATTGACTTTTCCCCCGATTCCCTGGTTATAATACACCGTCAACTGACTTGAGAAATGCGTAAATCAGGGAATTCTCGAACACTCGTCCATAGATCTTTCCATCGATACGGTTTGATCGAATAGATCGCTCCCCGAAGCCCTCCATCGTACGGTGTGCAAACCATGACTTTCAGCAACCCCTGGAACGTCTCGCAGATGCTTCGCCAAGGTTGACTTTTTCTTCGATTCCCTAATCAAAATGCACTGTCAAACGACTTGAGAAATGAGTAAATTTGAAAATTCTAGAAAGTATTTCCTGAGTACTTTCCATCGGAACGGTTCGATCGAATAGATAGCTTCTCGAAGGTCTCGATCGCATCAAATGAAAATAGCTACTTTCAAACACACACAGAGCGTATCATAGACGCTCCACAAAAGTGTTCTTTTTGGCACGCTTCCCAAGACGATATCCCACGCTTCTGAACATAATTCAAACTCTTCAAAAACATGAAAGTTCATCGGTTGCACTAGGAGAACATCCCAAGTGCGATCGATTCCCCTGGAACCTTCCCGGTTGGCCTAATTATCGAGGCAAAGTTTGGGTGAATCTTCCCGGTGATGGAGCGTATGCTACATGCGCTCAAATTTTGTTCAGATTGACCGACTTTCGATCAACGGTCAAGATTTAACCAGTACATAGGGTGCCACGTGTTATTTTGGCAATGGAACAGTACCTGCGCATGTCCTACATGCGCACGGCCAATGTTTGACCATGCACATGGTCTGTTCCAGATTGCCTATAAATAGAGGCCTCCCCCCTTGCATATTCCAGGTCCGAAATTGATACGAAACTCTGTTGAAATCACTCCAGAAACTCGAATCTCTACATATATTCCTCCCCTCCAACACTTAGGTTAGATTCTACCTCTCCTAAGCCTATACACCCTATACACAAAGCCTCATACACATTTATACACTCCACTCAAGCCTCTCAAGCCTTCTTGAAGTCACTCAAGCTCCAATAAAAACATCCATTGAAGATTACAAGAATGTTGAAGGCAAAAGGTGGTATCCCTTTTATATTTGTGCTCTCCCCCACTCTTCTTTTCTCCTTTCTAGCCTACTTAGGCTATTCTTTATTTTAATCCCCATCTTCAACCTCCCTTTCTTGCATGCTTGAGCTAAGAGGGCTCCAAGATCATGCCTAGAGGAAAGCAAGTGAGAGCCACCGTGTAGGGGGACCTCTCACTAGTCTACTTTAAGATGGTATGGCCTAAGAGTCCCTTGTTTGTATGGTGAAGTCTAAAAGCCTTGTATGTGAATCATGACCCCTTACATATTATTATTTTGATCATGTCTTGTATGCTTGGCTTCATTTTATGTTTATTGCCATATTCCACAATGTTTGCATTACTCTTAATTTTATGACATTTCCAAGTTCTACATGTCCTTTAAAAATTGTTTCAAGAGTTGGCCCCTTCAAGTTTAGGGTGAGACCTTAAGAGTCGTGCCTTAGGAAAATCCCTCTCAACCCCCTAATTCACACTTTTGCCTCATTACATTTCAACTTGCACAAAGGTTGATTTCAAACTCCCTAATTTTCAAAGGTTTTCATTCTCTCAAGTTTAGTGGTTGGAATGGCCCTATAGAACCCTCTCTTGAGTGGTCTCTCTTTTTATTGGCCATATGAACCCTCTCTTGATGGAATGGTACCCTTGAAAAATGGTTTTCAAAATCCTTCCCCAAAGATGATTTCAAAAATGCATTCTCTCCATCTTTGCATAAAAATGATCTTCCAAAAATCACTATCATTATGTTGGATTTTGACCCCTATTATTCTTGCCAAGATATTGGTTATAATGGCCATAAGGAAACTTTCCTTGGAATGATCTCCAATCACCAACCATATAAACCATATTCTTGGCTAGAGTCAAAATTTTCATGGAAATGATCTTCATAAAGATTACCAACCAAAGTCCATTGCATATCATGTTGTGTTTTCAAAACTCTTTCCAAGAGTGCATCAAAACAACTTTCAAGACCATTCTCCAATCTAACCTTAAGTTAACTTGACCTTAGTTACCTAACCTTAGGTTAACTTGACCTTAGTTACCTGACCCTGGGGCAGGAACACTTAGAACAGTGTCCTGGAGGTATTTGACTTGAAAAATGAGGATATGATGTGTCGGAAGGGTTGACCGGGCCTTTAGGGGCAAAACGGTCAACTAGATCGGAAAGCTGCCAGGACGGACTCGGACTGTCCCGGAAGAAGACTCAAAATTTGGAAACATTATTCAGAATGTTCTTAAAGATTGTCGGTTTGATACCCAAAGCCGGTGTGGTTAGAAAAGGCGACCAGCCCACCAGGGGCAAAACGATCATTTCGCACTGGGTTTGCCAGAACAGACTCGGAATGATCTGGAAAGGTAAAGGAAGGTTGAGAATACTATAAAAAGTATTATCGGGAGGATGCCAGTTTGATACCCAGAGTCGGTGTGGCTCCCGGGGCATTTGGATGCCTAGGGACAAAATGGTCATTTAGTTTCAAGTGGGCCCTACGGACTCGGGAAGCGACTGGTGGACTAAATTTAAATTAAAAAAGCGGGCTTAGAGTCTAAATATGCATGTAATGTGTGAAAGTGAGCTTGGTCAGCTCGGAGATTGCCGAGCGAACAAAAATGGGGTGCTTACAATGACCTAAGGTTAACTAACTTTGGTTAGGTCAACCTAGGGTTAAGATGACCTATGGTTAACTAACTAAGGTTGGGTTAACCTACGGTTAAGGTAACCTAGGGTTAACTAACTAGGGTAGGGTTAACCTAAGGTTATGATGACTTAGGGTTAGGTTAACCTAAGGTGAGTGAACTAGGGTTAAGTTAACCTAGGGTTGGACCCTAGGGTTGGACGACTAGGGTCAAGTTAACCTAGGGTTGGACAACTAGGGTCAAGTTTACCTAGGGTTGGTCAACTAGGGTCGGTCAACTAGGGTCAAGTTAACCTAGGGTTGGACGATTAGGGTCAAGTTAACCTAGGGTTGGTCAACTAGGGTCAAGTTAACCTAGAGTTGAATTGAAAGATGATTTTTGAAAGGTTGTTTGATGCACTTTTGGGAAAAACAAAACATGCCATACAATGGACTTGGGTTGGCAATCTTTTTTAAGATCATTTCCATGAAAATTTTGACTCTAGCTAAGAACGTGGTTTACATGGTTGGTGTTTAGAGACCATTCCAAGGAAGATTTCCTCATGGCCATTATAACAATTATCTTGATAAGAGTATAAGGGGTCAAAAATCAACATGATGACAACTTTTTGAAGCACCATTTTTAATGCAAAGATGGAGAGAATGCATTTTTTAAAATCATCTTTGGAGAAGGATTTTGAAAACTATTTTTCAAAGGAACCATTCCATCAAGAAAGGATTCATATGGCCAAACAAAAGGGAGACCACTCAAGAGAGAGCTCCATGGGGCCATTCCAACCACTATACTTAAAAGAATGGAAATCTTAGAAATTAGAGAATTAGAAAGCAACCCTTATGCAAGTTAAAATGTCATGATGCCAAAGTGAGAGTCAAGGGGTTAGTAGGGAATCTTCTACGGCATGATTTCTAAAGTCCCATCCTAAGCTTCAAGGAGCCAACTCTTGGAACAATTTTTGAAAGAAATATAGAGCTTGGAAATGACATGGAGCTTAAGAGTAATGTAAGCATTATAGAACATGGCAATAAGCATAAAAATGAAGCTAAGCACACAAGACATAATCAAAATAGTAATATCAAGGGGTCATGATCACATACAAGGCTTTTAGGCTACATCACATAAACAAGGGGCTCCTAGGCCATACCATCTCAAAGTGGGCTAGTGAGAGGTCCCCCTACACGGTGGCTCTCAGTTGCTTTCCTCTAGGCATGATCTAAGAGCCCTTTTGGCTCAAGCATGCAAGAATGGGGGGTTATAGATGGGGATTAAAATAGAGAATAGCCTAAGTAGACTAGGGGGGAGAAGAGAAGAGTGGGGGAAGACACAAAATGTAAAAAGAATACCACCTTTTGCCTTTAACACACTTGTAGACTTCAATGGATTTCTTGATTGGACCTTGAATGACTTCAAGAAGGCTTGAGGGGCTAGAATGGAGTGTGTAGTGGTGTATAAGGCCTAATAGGTGAAGTGTATAGGCTTGAGGGAGGTAGAACCTAGCCTAAGTGTTGGAGGGGTGGAATATATGTAAGGATTCGAGGTTCTGGAGCGGTTTCAGCAGAGCTTCGCATCAATTTCAGAAATGGAATATGCAAGGGGGGGGGTCTGATATTATAGGCCATCTAGAACAGGCCTGCACATGCGCCTAGCCAAAATTTGACCTAGCGCATGTAGGACATGCGCATGTACTGTTCCATTGCCAGAATGACACGTGGCACCCTGTGTACTGATAAATCTTGACTGTTGATTGAAATTTGGTCGATCTAATCAAAATTTGAGCGCATGTAACATACGCTCCATCACTGGGAAGGTTTGTCCAAACTTTGTCTTGATAATTGAGCCAATCGGGAAGGTTTCGAGGGAATCGGTTACACCCACGGTGTTCTCTTAGGGTTTCTCGTGAACTTTCATGTTTTCGAAAAGTTTGAATTGTGTTCAGAAGCATGAGATATTGTCTCCGGAAGCATGCATAAAAGGACATCTTTGCGGAGCATCTGTGATACGTTCCGAGGGCGTTTAAAAGTAGTGGAATATGTGATATGCATAAAAGGACAACTTTGTCTTGATATTTGGAATATTTGAATATTGCTACTGACTCACTTGGAAGTAATGAAGGCAGCCAGTTGATGAACTTTCTCACTTCTTTATCCAATTGTTCCAAACTAAGATTGTTGGATTTAAGTGAGAATTGTTTTAAAGGTGTGTTGCAAAATTCCATTGCAAATCTCTCCACCAAGCTCAATAGGTTGGGGCTGGCTGACAACTACTGGAAGCATACCTTTTGGGATTGGGAACCTTATAAATTTAGACACCCTTGGATTATATGAGAACATGCTCACAGGTAGTATACTTGATTCCATTGGGAAACTCTCCAAGTTAGAAGGGCTGTACATTACAAAATTAACATCTTAGGAGAAATTCCATCCCCTATTTTGAAATATTACTCAGCTAAGTATCCTTTCCTTACAAGAAAACATATTAGAGGGAAGCACACCAGTTTGTTTGAGCAATAACACGAATCTACAGGGAATTGATCTCGAGTACAATCACCTCACTGGTGCCATACCAGCATAACTTCTTGGTCTTGCTTCCCTCTTAATTAGCCTCTTCTTAGATCATAATTACTTTACAGGTTCCCTATCATTGCAGGTGGGTAACTTGAAAAATCTCGAATAACTAGATGTATCGGAAAACAAACTATTTGGAGAAGTCCCAGCCACACTTGGCAGTTGTCAAGTGTTGGAATTCCTATTTATGAAGGGGTTTTTAGAAGAGTTCTCTTCAATTCAATATCTTAACCTTTCCTATAATATGTTTGAAGGTGAAGTTCCAAATCAAGGAGTGTTCAAAAACATTAGTGCCTTCTTAGTTGTTGGAAATATCAAGCTTTGTGGAGGACTTGAAACATTACAGTTGCCTACATGTCCCTCAAAAGTCTCAAAGAGAAGGAAAAGCCCTTTTTTTTCAGAGAGTAATAATAACTCTAGTAACTATTTCTATAATTGTTCTATTATTACTATGCCTATTAACTATCATTTATCAAATTAGAAGGTCCAAACGGCAAGCCTTTTTCGACTTACCATTGCAAAACCAGTAGCCAAAACTCTCATATGTAGAACTTCTTCAAGCAACCAATGGTTTCTCTTCAGCCAATTTAATTGGTGAGGGACGATATGGCTATGTTTATAAAGGGATCCTCTGTTTTGGGGAACAAATTATTACTGTGAAGGTACTCAAACTTCAGGAATGTGGAGCCAATAAGAGTTTTATGGTTGAAGGTGAGGCAATGAGGAACATCTGCCACTGTAATCTTGTCAAGATCATCACATCTTGCTCAAGCATCGATTTTAAAGGAAATGATTTCAAGGCTTTAGTCTTTGAGTTTATGTCAAATGGGAGTTTAGGAGATTGGTTACATCTGTTGACTCTGTGCCTTGATTTTGATGATAACAAAATATTGTATTAGTGATCTAATGATTCTACTTAGTGTACAAATCATATTATGCATTAATCTCTCTTAAGATCATGACTTGAAGCTTTATATATTGAAGACATTGAAGATCTTGTGTATTGAGAAGTTTATCAAGCCTTGTCAAAGGTTTTTGAGCATGATAGTAGATTGATGAAAAACTTCTCAACATGACCATATTCACAATCTCATCTTGAAGTGATTGAAGTAGCTGAAAGATGATGAAGGTCTATTGAAGATCTACAACAAGACTTGGAAGTTCTCTTGAAGATTTTAATGAAATCTTGAAAGAATGGAAAAAGCTTTGTTGATTCAAGAAGCAAAATGGTTAACTTTATCTCGAAGATATTAAAGGTGTTCTTGAAGATCAACATGCATTGAAGAAGTCATTTCAAGCCTTAGAAATCTTATTTAGATGATCCTTGAAGAGTTTAAAGACTTTGAAGAAGGTTAAAGAAGTCCTGCAAAATGAAGTCTATGAAATTGGCAATGGTCGACACATCTACTCTAGGAGTCGACACATAAAGACAGTAGCTTGAACTTGAGCCTATGGAATTGGCAAGAGTTGACACATTCACTCCAAGAGTCGACACTTGAAGACAGTGACTTGAACCTGAGCTTATGGAATTGGCAAGAGTCGACACATCTACTCCAGGAGTTGACACTTGAAGACAGTGGCTTGAACTTTAGCTTGCCAAAGTTAAAGGAGTCGACATCTTTAGCTACATGAGTCGACACTTGCATTCAGATTGTATAACTTTGGAAATGTACTTAAAAGAGTCGACACTTTCAGCTACAGGAGTCGACACATTGGTCTAGAGAGCAAGTCTTGGAGAAGGTCCAAAAAGGGTCGACACATTGTTCTTCAAGTATTGACACATTTTGGACAGTGCCTTGGTGATTTATGCTGAAACACAAAAATGGTCGATACATTAATCTTTAGGGGTTAACACATTGAAGCAGATTGTTGAGAAGTTAAAATCAAAATAGGAAGGAGTCGACACATGCAGCTGAAGGGTCGGCCCATGCCACTGTAATGATTATATTTTTGAACGTTCTAAAGGTTTGATTTCGTATTTAATGCTTTCTTAACTACCACCAATGGCTAGAATCAATGCAAAGCTATAAATATAAGATCCCTACAACATCTATACATAAGAATGAAAGATCATAAGTGCTAAATCAAAGATTGAAGCTGAGATTTTCTGAGCCCTAACTGCTACATCTATTTTGTTGAGTGATTGAGGCTGATTGCTAAACCTACACTTGCTTATTTACTCTTCGAGAGAGTTATCCATTGTATTAACTTCATCTATTTTACTTGGGTGGGTTTGTAGACTTGTGAGTTTGAGTGTTCTTGTCAAAAATACTTGTAAGTTTGAGTGAAACTTGGACAAAATCACTTTGGGTTTTGAGAGCTTGAGAATAGCTTTTGTAAAAAGTGAGTTGGGCACTTGGGCAACTAGCACTTGCTGTGTAAAAGAGTTTTTGTATAGTGGAAGGCTTTCAAGGGGATCTTGGGAGTGAAGACGTAGATCACATATTGTGATCGAACCTCAATAAATCTAGTGTTCTTCATTGTGCTATGTTTTTCTTCCTTACTCATATCACTTGCTTGCATTGTATCTTATTATTTGCTTGCTTGGTTTATAGTTTGATTAGCCATTGTTACATTACTTAATTAATTTTTAATTACATTGTTTGTGATTATATTTAAAAAATCCAATTGACTCCCCTCTTAGGTTGCCTACTTGGGCTAACAACATCCAATTTCTTTGGGGCAACAAGATCAAAAGAATTTGACCCTTGTTCAAAGGATAAACATTGCCATTGATGTGGCATCTGCATTGGATTACCTTCATCATCATTGCGAAACAGCTATAATTCATTGTGATCTAAAGCCAAGCAATGTACTTCTTGATGACAATTTTTGTGCCCATATAAGTGATTTTGGGTTGGTAAAGTTTCTTTCAGTCTCCACAGATGATTCAAATCATGCACAGTTTACTTCAATTGGGATAAGAGGCACAGTCGGTTATGTTGCCCCAGTTACAATTGAACCATTTATTTTTTATTATTATATTGAGCCATAATACCTAATATTCCAAATTAGATTCTGGGTGTTTGAAGATATTTGACTACCTTTATCGCATTCATGCATTGTCCAAACATTGCTATTTTCCGCCATGTTTCAATAAAAATACTATAATTTCATTTCTACTAGTGTTTTGTTTTGGTCCTTTAAAAAATGAAAACGTTTTGGTCATTTTAACAAAAACATATAAAAATTTTGTTCCCCGAATAATCTTCAAATAATTGTGTAGATATGAAATGTCAAAGAATTTTCGTAGCTAAAGAAGATGTAGAAAATGTTTGGTAGCTTGAAGTTATTAAAGGATTATAGTACTTTGAGGTTTGGATCACTTTTTGTTAGTTGTTTTGCAGAGTATGACATGGGCTAGGAGGTATCAACAAAAGGCGATTTATACAACTATGGAATTCTGCTTCTAGAATTGTTCACTGGAAAAAGACCTACCAACAGCATGTTCACAGACAGCTTGAGCCTCCATAATTGTGTGAAGATGGCCCTCCCAGATCGCGTGATGGAGATTGTTGATCCTAAACTCATATTGGAAGATGAAGATGGGTCAGACAAAACCAACCAAAGTAGCAGAAGTAACATTCCTAAAATAAAGGCATGCTTAGCATCAATCCTTCAAATCGGAGTTCTGTGTTCTATTGAATCACCAAGTGAGAGGATGAATGTTAGAGATGTTCTGAAGGAACTTTTCATTATTAGATATGCATTTCTTGGGGTGGAGAGAGAGAGAGCGACATAAATTCTTTGTTGAAGATAAATCCATAGCTTGATAGTTTAGTTTCTATGTAAAATGGGAGAAACCTAAAGTATTCTTATTCTATCATGTGTGATATGTTAATCTCATCTTGTGTATATCATTTTGGTGTTCTATTCTTTACAACACAGCAATCTTCAAAATGGCATTAACTACTTATCTTGGTGTGGCATGATTTTCACCCATTTAAAAGCCATGGAGGATTGTGTTGTCTTGTGGCTTTGAATGGTGCTCCTACTGATGTTGATGCCTAAAACCGGTTTAATGCAACCTAGATGGTAGGCTTTGGAAAACAAAAAGCAAATACCTATATTTATATACATGGGCGGACTGAGGAAGAGATGAGCGGCGGCAGTCACCCCAGTGAAGTTGTTAAATTGCATTGTTTTGTAATTTTAATTATTTGTATTTATTTAACCTTAGGTCGCAAATGAAGTGTATTTCCCCATTGAATCTCATAGTGCTTAATTATTTGACTGTGTAAACAACATAAGTCTCAGCCCTCTTTTTGAGATCCCAAACCTTAGTATTACTTTTACTATTAAAATTATACAAATTAAATTAAAATAATACTATCCATTCAAAATTCAATTTACGTTATTGAAATAACACACCCAAATATAGTCATTTGTCTTTTGTCATTTAACTTTTTCTGTTTATTTTGGTAAATATAAGTTCATAATTGGAGCAATATGTAAAGGACTTTACATATACTTGACATTAGAAAAATATAAAAAAATGTGATTTGGCCAGAACAGAAATATAGATGCCTTAAATCATCAATAAAAGTAATAGACTTACCTAGAAAGTATAAAACCACCCTAGATATATGTAATAAGTTTTTATTTTTTATTTTTTATAATACTGCATGTGACTCGGGAAGAGGTTGACAATAAGATATCAGCTAGATAGATAGAAAACTAGATTTATCTCCAAGCAAATTGCATAAAAAAAAAAAAAAAAAAAAAAAACGTGGCGCTCACTCCATCAGATTTTTCCTTTCTCCTCTTTTTTGTTCTTTCTTTTTTATTTTTTTGGTTGTTATTTTTTTGGGTGGAGGGGGTGTGCAGCTCTTGTAGTGCATTCTCGACTTTGGGTCTACCAACACACACTCAGTAATGATCAATAAAGTCAATCAGTGAAATTTTCCTCATTGGTGATGCACGCCTAATATGTTAGGCATTAATATATTAGGTCATGCATGCCTAACATATTACATGAGACACTAACTTATCAAAAAATATATATATATATATATACATATATTAATAGAACCCTACACTTGGAACAGTGGGCATTCCTATGATGGCTTTTGGCTTGTGTTTCTCTCCATAGAAGCAATAGAGTAGGAGGTAGGCACCAAAAGATCAAGATCCAGGCAAATAACTCTCATATGTCATCCATGAACATGCAAGTACAAGCCAAATAAACAACAACAACAATGAGTTGAATTGTCCAGGTCTTCAAAGGATAGGAACACATTTCCAAGGAACCACTATTATCAAAAGTTGTTGCTTACCTTAAACAAGTGCATAGACCGATCACACGTCCAACGCTCAAAACCCTTCCTTTCCTCAAGCAATCGATATATGGTTAACACTTCACCTTGGTGACCAAACGATGTGTTTATGTAAGCTCTATCTTCTACATTCCATACCTTAATCGTTCGATCGAATCATCCGGAAAATAGTTCTGAAGTTGCCTAAAAGTCAAACATGACACAGGTCCTCGATGACCTGGAAAAGTCCATAAATAACAATATTAATAAGTCAGAATATTGATAAGAAAAATAAGCTGAAGGCATTAGCACAACGCTGTGGCATTTAACAATGTCATCAGTAGCACTCGTGCAAACACACCCACCAATTTGGTCTAGAAAAGAAATTCAAGCCCAAACAAGTAAACAGATCTATTCTAATTTCAATCATACATCCTTAAAATTGAAAATGTGTTTCAAGACTTAATCTACACACTTATTTAGTTTCATAGTAAACTATGAAGATTAATTAAGAAATGTGTTTCTAGATAAGACTAAGGGGAAAAAAGAACAAAAAAAAGTCAAGATTGGGCTTATAAATGGACTCTCTAAACTCATGCACTGTTTGCGACACCTGCCTTAGAATTTGCTTACAACTCGTAGTTTAAGACGTTCAACTTAAGACATATGGATATGGACATGGAATATGATGAATAGACTCGTCGACACAATTTTTGAAAAATTAGGGCACGCTTACCCAATGGGCAGGTGGGATAAATAGGTATATATTTATATATAAATAAGATAAATTAATTACTTTTTATATAGCAAGTAAAATTCTATTTATTATATAAAAGATCTAAATAATTATTGTTACGTTTAATGATAATGGTACTATCACGCCTGGAGGTGTATGGATTGGTAAGTGAAGTTCTTATTATTGTATAGATGTTTGTGTTCTTATCATCTTTTCATGTTTATGCTCTCAGGTACACCTGCAATGATATAAAGAGGTTGTCTAGAGGCTCATTTTGAGACAATGGTTGACTACTTTCTCCTTAGAGCTGCACAGAATACAAGCACAGTGCAGAGAGAACATGGGAAGTTGCAGAACGCTATCTTGAAGGGTCTTGAGAACAACAAAGATATTGTAGAGCTTCGGATCCGAGTTGAAAATTTCGCAACTCAGTTTGCAATGCCAGGTTTTGACGCATAAAAATGCTTTGAAGACGTAATATAGGATGGATGTCTTCCTGCTACCTGGACAGCTGCACATGATAACAAGTGATGAATCAAAATTCAGTTCTTATGTTTGCACTTGATTTGGCTTCTCTAGATTGTTTTGGCTGAGCAAACTATAGTTGCCTCATCAAACTACTTGCTCTCATTTGTTCCATAGGAATGTGCAAGTGTACTGGACCCGTTCCGCTGTTTTGGTAAAATTGGGATGCTGCTCCTGTGCCATGATGTCACGTGCTATGAATGGACAGGTTACCGATTACAATGGATGTGAAAAGCAATTTTCTTTTTGTTACCTATTAGGCCAGAATTTGTTTTATCCTTGTATATATTGGTATGTTGGATGTGTGCTTCCGTAGAGAACGAAGAACAAAACCTCCTATGTCTTTTTGTAAAATACGAGTTTTGAATTAATTATTATTATTATTATTATTATTTTTGGTGTAATCTTGACTCTGTCTTTCGTTTTTGTGATTGCAAATTAATTAAGAGTAGGATTTCAAAAGAAGAATTGGGAAATTTAAGGAATTTCCTACTGTCTCTTTGAACTTTTTAGTTCATGTGTACATGAGGAAGCGTTTCTCTCTCTCTCTCTCTCTCTCTCTCTCTCTCTCTCTCTCTTGTTTTGTTAATTAATAGGACAAATGTCTTATGATGATCCTTTTGCTCATGCTAATTAACTGTATAAATGAATTAAAAGTAATTAGGCGGTTGAAGTGATGATTGCCTTGATGAATTTACACAGGTAAGTCAAGCATGGGAAGAGAGCACATGGGTTTGTGGAAAATGGTACTTCTGAAAAGATAGCATTTGCCTAATGCAATGTTAATGGTAGAAATTTTCAATACTTTATAAAAGAGTAATGCTATACAAATAAAAAAATTCATATAAAATTTATTACCAGAATAATATGATTGAATATGAGTCATTCACTTACAAACATAACATCTGTCATGGTGACTTTTATTTATAAAAATACTACTACAACATCATTTTGGTAGGATTTTTCATACAAGTTTTTTGAAAGAATAGCCTTTTCCTTTATATAACAACTCACAAGTGAGCGGGATTCATAGGGAAGAATTGGAATATTAACATTGTGTTTGAATCAAAGATTTGGTAATGGAAAATAAAAAGAGAAGGAAAAAGTGAGATAAAAGTGAATAAAAATAGTTTTTATTTTGTTTTATTTTTTCTCATCTTTTTCTTTTCCTTTGTTTTTCTTTTGATAAATTCGGATTCCAAACATAGCAGTAAGAAAATTTTTTCTATGTCTTTGGACTTTTAATTTATCTCTACATGAGGATGATGAGTTTTTCTTCTGTTAACTTAAGGTAAAGTCTAGTAATCCGGTAGTACCAATTATTTAGTGCTCATCCTTATTAAATTAGAATATGTGGTGTTTTATTACATCAACGAATTTATAATTAATAAAATAAATTTTAATGTAATAAATAATACATGGCACAATCTGATATATGTGAGTTTTTTTCGTTACCTAGGAACAAATGCCTTCTGATGTTCCCTTTGCTTATGCTCATGAAGTGTATATATGAATTGGTCACTAAATCAAGCATCGGAAGAACACTCATGGGTTTGTGGAAAATGGTATTCTTGGAAAGAATAGCATTTGCATAATTTTCCATGAAAGAAATGTCAATCTTTCTAAATTTAATGGCCACTAAAAATGAATACATGATTGCTCTTTAAAAGGGTGATACTTAACCGCAAGTGCACTGCCGTGATATAATAATAATTTCTCGTAAGTACGAGGTCGATTTCACAAGGAAGATGATTTACAAAAATAGGAAAACTTACCGTGAATAAAAAATCTTAGGAAAAACACTCCAATAAACAAAAACTGATTTTAGGTTTAGAAAAGATTTGTTATCTAATTTAAACTAAGAAATAAAGAAAAAGTCCTAGGATCAATCGTTCCAACCAATTGTGTCTCTTGGAATTTCAAAGGAGATAATTTAATAACTCAAATCCTTCGACTACGTCGCGAGTCTCGGATTCGGAAGATTTAGTGATAAAAATAAGGGTTCTTCAAAACTTCAACTTCTAGAATAAATCGGATTGTTAGAATCAAGGACGAGTACTATCGATTTGTGCAGCGCATATACTGAACCCAACTCACGCATAAATGTTACAAGGCAGCGTATATACTGAGTGTGGTATTCACGCATAAGCGTTATCGAACATAATCAAACATCCAGGTTTTTGAAGGTTTCTAGAACAACGAAGAAGAAGAAAGAAAACCAAAAAATTTAACTTTAAAACCAAGAACGTACCTCCTTCATTCATCTAAGATCTTCAATTAATCTTTACAATTGATCCCAAGATAGAATCTAGCTACTCATCATAATCATAGATATGTAAAGTTGTACTGAAAATATATTGAAAGACTGAGTAATCTGATTACAGGAATTAAAAACTGAATAAAAGCTCTGAATAAACTATTTTAATCTACTCCTAAAACTCTAGAAAAACGTCAACCCTAATATTCCCTCAAAAACATAAAAACCCTAAATCTATTCTACTACCTACTCATCTCTCTACAACTAAAAAGTGAGTTAATATATAAATCCCATCGTCTGTCGTACGGATGATCCCCACTGAGTGCTCAAATGGGCTGGGTCCCTTCACGAAAGTTGTAGTTCTTAAAAAGTTATATGAAATCGACATATTGTAAGCCTGAATAGCCTTTCGAGTTCGCGAGATATGGACTTCCAAAGTTTTAGCTCTCTGTCCTTCAGCAGCTTATACCACAGTTTCAACAGCTTGTGCCTTGACAGCAACCTCTTGAAACTTATGATTAAATTGCCTTCGAAATCATTCCATTTAAGCTCAAAACCGTTCGAATGCCTAGGCCACCGTTCGAACGTCACGGACAACCGTTCGAACACTCTTCGAACAGGAAAACCTACTCTCTGAATCTATTGAACGCACTTCGAACCTGAATTTGACGTGAAACCGTCCGACGTACCATTTGAACGCTTCTGTATACCCTTTGAACGCCCTTGAGGACCGTTCAAACGCACTTCGAACGCCGAATCCATTTTAGCGTGAATTTGTCCTTAAACCCGAATTCCTGAAAACATATATAAAACTAAGTTAGTAATAAATTAGGACTAAAATAACATAATTAAATCTATTCTAAGACTAACAAATAACTAATTAAAGCATGTAAATTGTACTTTTAGAGTACAATCAATACACTTACCTCATAACTATATCAGAGAGAGAGAGAGAGAGAGATTACAAGACTTTTGAGTTGTTTTATCATGTAGATCAAAGATATTTTTTGGGACTGTATAGCCGTCAAAATATATCTATATAATAAAACACAACTTTTTTTTAAAAAAATGCCTTTCTCACATTTGCGTCCAACGACTCAAATTTAGTTTTGGATTGCATTCAATGGTTGTGATCAGTTAAACTTTTCGTCCCAAATCTAAATTCCATCCAAACAAGTCATGTGGATCCCATGACTTGTAAAAATCTTCTAAAACTTTTTAATTGTTGTCGAAGCGACTTTTTTAATTTGATAAGTCATGTCTTATTGCATAGGACCTGCCCAAACAATTCATTTAATTTTTCAAATTCACATTCAAATGTTGTAATGTATTTTTTACATTTAATTTATTAAAAGTTAAATAAATTTTTTTATTAAGAGTGTTGCAGGCACGAATCATATTTAGTAGTTTGATAAGATGCGAGTGTTATCCACTGTAGGAGGCCTAGGATATATTTACATGCCAAAATGACGATGAGTAAGAAATTCTAACCAGCTAAATGGAAGAAAATTGATGAACGGAGAGTATGTTATGAGGTCATGGCTCACCTCACCTCGTGGTGGATGAGCCGCCTCAGATTTCTATATATATCAGTGGCAAGAAGAAGAAAACGAAGAGCAAAACAAAAAAGAGAAAGAAGGAAAGAGAGAAAGCGGGAGAGAGACAGAAGAGAGAGAAAGCGGGAGAGAGACAGAAGAGAGAGAAAAGAGAGAGAGAGAAAGAAGAGAGAGAAAAGAGGGAGAGAGAAAGAAGAGAAAAGAAAGGAGAAGAGGGAAAGAGAAGAAAGAAAAAGGCAAAAAGTGTAGGTAAATTATTTACATTCATTTCTATTGTTTCTATCTTTTGTATTATGAAAGCAATACATGGGTGATCAAGAAGATCTATCCCCAGTTCCATAAGAACTATTTTATTATTCTATTTTATCTTATGAAAGCAAGACATGCTTGGGTGATCAAGAAGATCTATCCCCATAGTTCTAGAAGAACGATTTAATAATAATTATGTGACAGTTCCAGAAGAACTCGTTTTATTATATACTGTGTTTTGCTTGCTGCAAATTTTTATAACACGTTATCAGCACGAAGCTCTAAATACTTATATATTGAAGGTACTTCATTATATTAGTGAAGGTACTTCATTCATATTTCAATTTATGTATCTTTATTTTGAGTTCTTTACTGTTCACGCTTCATTTTATGGCAAAATTTATATTTATTGAATAGTGATGCATAGTAGATGAATAGTGATGAATAGTAATTTTTCGAAACTTTATTTGTTTATTTCTCCCATACCGTAAATATTTGGCCTATGATGTTTATAGATCTGGAATCCTTATTTGAATACCTTTCCATAGACATGTGACTTGACTATATTTTGATGTCTTGATTGAAAGTTATAATATGGACAAAAAATAATACTATATATATTTATATATACGTATTATATATAATACTATGCAGCAATAGTGATTTTACTATTCATGCATAGTGTTAACAAATTAAATTTATTCGTTTCGGATGTGTGAAATTTTTAGTATATCGTGATTCTAAAACTTTGTTATCTTGTGAGTGTAGCATTCTGAAAATGTCAAATCTCGCAAAGCTAGAATTTACAGCTCTTGACATTTCAGGCAAGAACTATTTATCTTGGGTAGTTGATGCTGAGATCCATTTATGTGCAAAAGCTCTTGGAAACACTATAAATGAGGAAAATGACGAATCCCAGCAGGATCGTGCAAAAGCGATGATATTTCTTCGTCATCATATTCACGAAGAATTAAAAACTGAATACCTCACGGTAAAAGACCCACTGGTACTATGGCAAAATTTAAAGGAGAGATATGAGCACCAGAAGACCATGTTTCTCCCCAGAGCTCGTTATGATTGGATGCACCTGAGGTTGCAAGATTTCAAATCTGTTAGTGAGTATAATTCTGTATTGTTTAAAATCAGCTCACAATTAAAATTATGTGGGCAAACAATTACTGATGAAGATATGTTAGAAAAAACATACTTTACATTTCATGCCTCGAATGTGCTCCTGCAGCAGCAATATCGAGAGCGAGGTTTTAAAAAATATTCAGAATTGATTTCATGCCTCCTTTTGGCTGAACAAAATAATGAGCTTTTGATGAAAAACCACCAGTCTCACCCGACCGGCTCTACACCATTCCCTGAAGTGAATGCGGTCTCATTTTATGAACGTGGTCGTGGTCGTGGACGTGGCCGCAGTCGTGGACGCAGTAGAAATACTTTTCGTCAACGTGGGGGTTATCGTGGAGGTTATAACATTTATCCTTCTTCCAGTTCTCGAGTTAAGCATACTACACCACACCACACCACCAGTAGTGGAACAACTCGTGGAACAACTCTGAAACAAAACAGGAAAAGGGAAAACATTTACAGAATAAACCTCCCAAAAAATTATGAAGATGTTTGTTACAGGTGTGGTATGAAAGGGCATTGGTCACGTACCTGTCGTACGCCCAAACCATTAGTGGATCTTTACCGAGCATCAACACATGATAAAGGAAAAAATGTTGAAATGAATTTCACAAACTTTGATGACTCAGTAGAAATCACTCATCTTGATGTGTCAGATTTCTTTGAAGATCCTAATGGAAAAATAGATCACTTAATTGGTGATGGAAATGTCCACACCAACTAGTTTATATTTTAAGGTTATTGTTATCTTGTGTAATATTTTTCTAAGCATGTTTTTGTTATATGAATGTTTTCGTTTTCTTATCAAATAAGCAATTTCATATTTTATAGAAACATGGAATCTACCAAAGCATTAATCGCTTCCAAGATGAACGATGGAGATATATGTTTAGGAGACAGTGCAACTACTCATACAATTCTTCGAGAGAAAAAATATTTTGTTAGCTTAACGTTAGCTGAAAATAACGTTAAGACAATATCTGGCAATACAAAATTAATTGAAGGTTCCGAAAGAGACAATATATTGTTGCCAAAAGGAACAAAACTCTATATTGATAATGCTATGTATTCAACTAGAGCTACAAGGAATTTGCTTAGTTTTAAAGATATACGTAGCAATGGATATCATATAGAGACAACAAATGAAGATAATAAAGAATATCTTTATATTACTTCTATTGTTTCATGCCAGAAGCAGATATTAGAAAAACTTGCTACCTTCTCTTCTGGATTATATTATACAACTATAAGAATTTTGAGATCACCTGAAGTGATGCACCAGAAGTGTTTTGACCCAAAGACTTTTATACTTTGGCATGATCGTCTTGGTCATCCAGGATCAACAATGATGCGTCGAATAATTGAGAACTCTCATGGGCATCCGCTAAAGAACCAGAAGATTCTTTTGTCAAGTGATTATACATGTCCCGGTTGTTCACAAGGAAAATTAATTGTGAGACCATCCCCGTCAAAAGTAATAGTTGAATCCCCAACCTTTTTACAAAGAATTCAAGGGGATATATGTGGGCCGATACACCCACCATGTGGACTATTTCGTTATTTTATGGTTTTAATAGATGCATCCACTCGATGGTCACATGTTTGCTTGCTTTCTACTCATAATGTTGCATTTGCTAGGCTTCTTGCTCAAATTATCAGATTACGAGCACAGTTTCCAGATTATTCGATTAAGTCGATACGACTAGATAATGCTGGTGAGTTTACATCTTAAGCTTTTGATGATTATTGCATGTCCATAGGAATTGATGTTGAACATCCCATTGCACATACACACACACAAAATGGTCTAGCTGAATCTTTTATCAAACGCCTTCAGCTTATAGCTCGACCGTTACTTATGAGAATAAAATTACCTGTTTCTGCTTGGGGACATGCCATATTGCATGCTGCATCATTAGTCCGTGTCCGACCCACTGCTTACCACGAATATTCACCATTACAACTTGTTTTTGGTCAACAACCAAATATTTCCCATCTAAGGATTTTTGGTTGTGCTATTTATGTACCAATTGCACCACCACAACGTACTAAGATGGGTCCCCAACGTCGACTTGGAATTTATATTGGTTTTGATTCTCCATCTATTATTAGATATCTTGAACCTTTAACAGGGGATGTATTCACTGCACGTTTTGCGGATTGTCATTTTGATGAAACACTTTTCCCTCCATTAGGGGGAGATAAAACGCAACTGGAAAAACAACATAAGATTACTTGGAATGCTTCCACGGTATCTCATTTTGATTCTCGAACAAATCAATGTGAATTAGAAGTTCACAGGATTATTTATTTACAGACGATTGCAAATCAATTACCTGATGTGTTTACCGACACCAAAAAGGTAACAAAATCATATATACCAGCTACTAATACCCCATTACGTATTGATGTCCCTGTAGGACAATCTGCTAATATAGCAGCAAATGAATCTCAAGCACGCATGAAGCGTGGGAGACCTATTGGTGCCAAAGACACAGTTCCTAGAAAGAGGAAGGTACAAATGCATAAGCAAGTCAGTATTCCTGAAGAAACCACAGTATCTAAACCTCCAGAAGAAGGAACTCCTGTAAAAGAATTCCCAGAAGAGAAACCTCCTGAAGAGATGTCCCCTGTAGAGGATAGTAATGAGATCTCAATAAGTTATGTGAATACAGGAGAAAAATGGAATAGAAATAAAATTGTTGTCGACAACATATTTTCATTTAAAGTGGCTCTTGCAATTACAAGAAGTAATGCAGAGAATGAACCGCAGACAATTGACGAATGTCAACATAGAAGTGATTGGCCAAAATGGAAAGAAGCTATTGAGACAGAATTAAACTCATTAGCACAACGGAAAGTATTTGGACCCGTAGTCCAAACACTAGAAGATGTAAAACCGGTTGGATACAAATGGGTATTCGTGCGAAAACGAAATGAGAAAAATGAAATCTTGAGATATAAAGCGTGTCTAGTGGCACAAGGTTTCTCGCAGAGACTTGGTATTGATTATGATGAGACATACTCTCCTGTAATGGATGCCATTACGTTCAGATTCTTAATTAGTTTGTCAGTCTCAGAAGGACTGGATATGCGTCTGATGGACGTCGTGACAGCCTACTTGTATGGTGAATTAGATAATGATATATATATGAAAATTCCTGAAGGATTTAAAATGCCTGAAGCAACTAGTTCAAAATCTTGAAGCTTATATTCTATCAAGCTTCAAAGATCTCTGTATGGGTTAAAACAATCTGAGCGCATGTGGTACAATCGTCTTAGTAAATATCTATTGAAAAATGGATATGTGAATAATACAATTTGTCCATGCGTTTTTATTAAGAAATCAGAATCTGGATTTGCTATTATTGCAGTCTATGTCGATGATTTGAATCTTGTTGGAACTTCTAGAGAACTGACAACATTTGCTTGTTATTTAAAGAAGGAGTTTGAAATGAAAGATCTTGGAAAAACGAAATTTTGTCTTGGATTACAAATTGAGCATTTATCAAATGGAATTCTCATCCATCAATCTACATATACAGAAAAAGTTCTGAATCGATTTTATATGGATAAAGCTCATCCACTGAGTTCTCCTATGATTGTCCGATCACTAGATGTACAAAAGGATCCTTTTCGCCCTCAAGAAGAAGGTGAAGAACTCCTTGGTCCTGAAGTACCATATCTCAGTGCTATTGGAGCTCTTATGTATCTTGCAAATTGCACAAAACCCGATATTGCATTTTCTGTAAATTTATTGGCAAGATATAGTTCTGCACCAACTCAGCGACATTGGAAAGGGGTGAAGCACATATTTCGTTACCTCCGAGGAACAACAGATCTGGGTTTGTTTTATTCAAAGGGACCAGAATCAGAGTTAGTTGGCTATGCAGATGCTGGTTACCTCTCTGATCCACATAAAGCAAGATCACAAACCGGGTATGTATTTACCTATGGTAACACTGCTATATCTTGGCGATCTGTGAAGCAGACACTAACTGCAACTTCTTCAAATCATTCTGAGATCATCGCAATTCATGAAGCAAGTCGAGAATGCATTTGGTTGAAAGCAATGATCCAACATATTCAAGATAGTTGCGGACTATCTTCGATCAAAGATACCTCAACAATATTATATGAAGATAATGCAGCGTGTATTGCACAAATCAAGGGAGGCTACATCAAAGGTGATAGAACCAAACATATATCGCCGAAATTCTTTTATGCACATGAACTCCAGAAAAACGGTGATATTGATGTCCAGCAGATACGTTCAAGTGACAACTTAGCAGACTTATTTACTAAAGCACTCCCAACTGCAACATTTGAGAAATTGGTACACAACATTGGCATGCGTCGTCTTAAAGCTGTAAACAAGTAAAGCTATCAACTTCAACTTCATACCAGATGTATGAATGAGGGGGAGTCATGCACTGTACTCTTTTCCCTTCGCCGATGGTTTTTCCCACAGGGTTTTTCTTGGCAAGGTTTTAACGAGGCAGTGTTAACGCACCCATACTAAGGTATGTTACGTAATATTACTGTACTCTTTTTCCTTCGCTAAGGTTTTTTCCCATTGGGTTTTCCTAGCAAGGTTTTAATGAGGCAGTTGTAACATATCCTAATATGTATTGCGGTCATCCAAGGGGGAGTGTTATGAGGTCATGGCTCACCTCACCTCGTGGTGGATGAGCCGCCTCAGATTTCTATATATATCAGTGGCAAGAAGAAGAAAACGAAGAGCAAAACAAAAAAGAGAAAGAAGGAAAGAGAGAAAGCGGGAGAGAGACAGAAGAGAGAGAAAGCGGGAGAGAGACAGAAGAGAGAGAAAAGAGAGAGAGAGAAAGAAGAGAGAGAAAAGAGGGAGAGAGAAAGAAGAGAAAAGAAAGGAGAAGAGGAAAAGAGAAGAAAGAAAAAGGCAAAAAGTGTAGGTAAATTATTTACATTCATTTCTATTGTTTCTATCTTTTGTATTATGAAAGCAATACATGGGTGATCAAGAAGATCTATCCCCAGTTCCATAAGAACTATTTTATTATTCTATTTTGTCTTATGAAAGCAAGACATGCTTGGGTGATCAAGAAGATCTATCCCCATAGTTCTAGAAGAACGATTTAATAATAATTATGTGACAGTTCCAGAAGAACTCGTTTTGTTATATACTGTATTTTGCTTGCTACAAATTTTTATAACAGAGTACACAATGAAGTCAATTATTGATGAATGGGCGCAATGACGTGGGTGAGCTGATTGGAAGGACATGTTATCTTAACATGCATGAACCAAGAGCTTTTTCATTTTGTGGGCCATTTCCTATTTTTCTTCACTTGAAAGCAACCGCGTATCAAAAGTAAATCAAATCATGCAAAATGAATATGTTAAAATCTTAATTATCATGATATGTCATCAATTAGTGACTAGTTAAAAAAAATATCTTGGTAATTTTATGTGATTGAGTAGGATAAAAGTCCATACGGTTGGCATGATTAGATTGGTTAGTGATACTACGCCAATAAAATGATATGATATCACCGTTACATTGAATGTTTTTTGAGAGGGAAAGAGAGATAAGTAAAGCAAATTTCTTGCTGAAGTTTCAATTGTTTTCTAAGAGAGTTGGATGGAAAACCTAAAAAAATTTAATAAATTTGTGCATTTTGAAAAGGGTTTGCCTAGAATCCATTATGAAACTATAACACGGTTCATGGAATTTGTGAATTCATTAGTACTGAAGAGTGGAACATGTCACTGAAAAAAGTTAAAAGGGAATTACTAAATCCTTTCTTGACTTGACCTCGTCAATTTAGTTGGAACCATTTTTTCCATCACATTCATGTCCAGTGTCCCCCACTCAGGTCAAGTTCACCAAGTGAGACTCAACCTTTCATTTTGGTCATGGCCACCATTAGAGGGTGGCCTTCTATAGTACAGGGGCACATCAATTTGACATGTCTCTTGCATTGTACCAAATAAGTGATGAGAGGATTTTATTTTCCTCTTCTTTCCTTTTCATTTTCCCATTCCTCTTCTTTTGCCTCACTATTTCGAATGATCGAGTAGAGTGTAACGGTATTCAAGCCAAGTTAAATTAAATTGAGGGTTGGTTTTTGTAAATTAGACTAGGACTTGCCACTGTTTGTTTATATTCCATTTTTGAATGACGGCATATTGGCATGGACTTTGGAATAAAATTAAGAGGGAAAATTTCCAGCAAGACTGACCTGGTTTCCACTCGTAAGATTTCAATGGCAACAAGAAAAAGTGGGGAGACAGTACTATAAGCATACCTACAGGTGTGGGGTGTCTTTCTATATATATATATATATATATGCGTGTGTGTGTGTGTGTGTGGGTGGTTCTCACTTTTTGTGTACAGATCATTTGCTTGTTTTCCCTTCATATGTATATTTTGACAACAAATGAAGCAAGCAAATATGTTTCTCTGCTTACTAAATACAACTCTCTTATGTTTCATTTTCATTTTCATGAACACTCCAGGACTGATGATCACCGTTGCCACAGGCAGAACTATTTCGCCCTTCACAAATGAGACGGACTGTCAATCTTTGCTAGCAATCAAGGATCTAATTCCAGGAGATCCTCTCCATGTCTTCAGCTCATGGAATCACTCCATCCACTTTTGCTATTGGCAAGGAGTTACATGCAGTCGCCGTCATCAGAGAGTGGTCATGCTAAACCTGCCCTCACAAAAATTAGTTGGTTCGCTATCTCCTCACTTCGGAAACCTGACCTTCCTAAGGAGGGTAGATCTCAGAAACAACAGCTTCCTTGGTACAATCCCTCGAGAAATGGGAAGGTTGTTTCGTCTACAATATCTTCACCTTAACAATAACTCATTCCAAGGTGAATTTCCTTCCAACTTGACTCATTGTTCAGACATCAGAGTCCTCCACCTAAGTTATAACAATTTAGGAGGGAAATTTCCTTACAAGCTGGGCTCTTTCTCAAATCTCTTGCTGTTGGACCTTGCCGGAAATAATTTCATTGGAACAATCCCACTTTCATTCCGGAACCTTTCCACTCTTCGCGTGCTTTCTATAGCGTACAACAATTTAGAGGGAAGCATTTTTGAACTCGGTCAGCTTTCAAAGTTGGAGTTTGTTCAACTGTCTTACAACAAATTTTCTGGTATGGTTCCTACACTGCTTTACAATATCTCATCTATCTTTTTCTTTTCTATAACTGGGAACCTGTTGCATGGAAGCCTCCCCCAAGATTTGGGCTTGACCCTTCCAAAACTACAAGTGTTTCTTGTTGGAAGGAACCTATTCCATGGGCGTATTCCATCGTCACTAAGCAATGCTTCGGGACTGAAACAATTTAGTATTGCACAGAGTGCTTTTACGGGGCCAGCACCGATGAATTTAGGAAGCCTTCATGATCTGGAACTTTTAAATTTTGCTACCAACTCACTTGGAAGTAACAAAGGCAACCACTTGATGAACTTTCTCACTTCTTTATCCAACTGCTCCAAACTTAGATGGCTGGATTTAAGTGAGAATCCTTTTAAAGGTGTGTTGCCAAATTCCATTGCAAATCTCTCCACCAAGCTAAATAGGTTGGGGCTAGCTAACAACTATATAACTGGAAGCATACCTCTTGGGATTGGAAACCTTGGAAATTTATACACCCTCGGATTAGGTGAGAACATGCTCACAGGTAGTATACCTGATTCCATTGGGAAACTCTCCAAGTTGGAAGGGCTGTACATTTACAGAACTAATATCTCAGGAGAAATTCCATTCTCTATTGGAAATATTACTCAGCTAAGTATCCTTTCCTTGCAAGAAAACATGTTAGAGGGAAGTATACCAGTTTCTTTGAGCAATTGCACGAATCTACAGGGAATTGATCTCGAGTACAATCACCTCAATGGCGCCATACCAGTACAACTTCTTGGTCTTTCTTCCCTCTCAGTTGGCCTCTTCTTAGATCACAATTACTTAACAGGTTTCTTACCAATGCAAGTGGGTAAATTGAAAAATCTTGGATATTTGGATGTATCGGAAAACAAACTATCTGGAGATGTCCCAACCACACTTGGAAGTTGTCAAGTGTTGGAATTCTTATTTATGGAGGGTAACCTTTTTAGAGGTACCATTCCCACATCCTTCAAACAATTGAAAGGTATTCAAGTCCTAGATCTTTTCCGCAATAACCTTTCTGGGCAGATTCCATGGTTTTTAGGAGAGTTGTCTTCAATTCAATATATCAACCTTTCCTATAATATGTTTGAAGGTGAAGTTCCAAATCAAGGGGTGTTCAAAAACATTAGTGCCTTCTCAGTTGTTGGAAATATCAAGCTCTGTGGAGGACTTGAAGCATTGCAATTACCTACATGTCCCTCAAAAGTCTCAAAGAGAAGGAAAAGCCCTTTCCTTCAGAGAGTAATAATAACTCTAGTAACTATTTCTGTTATTGTTCCATTATTACTATGCCTGTTAACTATAATTTATCGAATCAGAAGGTCCAAACGGCAAGCCTCTTTCAACTCATCGTTGCAAAACCAGCATCCAAAACTCTCATATGCAGAACTTCTTCAAGCAACTAATGGTTTCTCTTCAGCCAATTTAATTGGCGAGGGACGATATGGCTCTGTTTATAAAGGGATCCTCCATTCTGGGGAACAAGTTATTGCTGTGAAGGTACTCAAACTTCAGGAATGCGGAGCCAATAAGAGTTTTATGGTTGAATGTGAGGCAATGAGGAACATCCGCCACCGTAATCTTGTCAAGATCATCACATCTTGCTCAAGCATCGATTTTCAAGGGAATGATTTCAAGGCTTTAGTCTTTGAGTTTATGCCAAATGGGAGTTTAGGAGATTGGTTACATCCAATTTCATATGGGCAACAAGATCAAAAGAATTTGATCCTTGTTCAAAGGATAAACATTGCCATTGATGTGGCATCTGCATTGGATTACCTTCATCATCACTGCGAAACAGCTATAATTCATTGTGATCTAAAGCCAAACAATGTTCTTCTTGATGACAATTTTTGTGCCCATGTAAGTGATTTTGGGCTGGCAAAGTTTCTTTCGGCCTCCACAGATGATTCAAATCATGCACAGTTCACTTCAATTGGGATAAGAGGCACAGTTGGTTATGTTGCCCCAGGTACAGTTGAACCATTTATTTTTTATTATTATATTGAGCCATAATACCGAATATTCCAAATTAGAATCTGGGTATTTGAAGATATTTGGCTACCTGTATCGTATTCGTGCATTGTCCAAACCTAGCTATTTTCCGCCATGTTTCAATAGAAATACTATAATTTCATTTCTACTATAGCTTTGTTTTGGTCTTTTAGAAAAGGAAAACATTTCGGCTGTTTCAACGAAAATGTATAAAAATTTTGTTCCTTGCATAATTTTGAAATAATTGTGTAGATTTGAAATATCAAAGATTTTTCGTAACCAAAGAAGATGTAGAAAATGTTTAGTAACTTGGAATTATTAAAGGGCTATAGTACTTTGAGGTTTGGATCACTTTTTGTTAGTTGTTTTGCAGAGTATGGCATGGGCGAGGAGGTATCAACAAAAGGCGATGTATACAGCTATGGAATTTTGCTTCTAGAATTGTTCACTGGAAAAAGACCTACCAACAGCATGTTCACAGACAGCTTGAGCCTCCATAACTGTGTGAAGATGGCCCTCCCAGATGGTGTGATGGAGATTGTTGATCCTAAACTCATATTGGAAGATGAAGATGGGTCACACAAAACCAACCAAAGCAGCAGAAGTAACATTCCTAAAATAAAGGCATGCTTAGTATCTATCCTTCGAATTGGAGTTCTGTGTTCTATTGAATCACCAAGTGAGAGGATGAATGTTAGAGATGTTCTGAAGGAACTTTTCATTATTAGAAATGCATTTCTTGGGGTGGAGAGAGGGACGGACATAAATTCTTAGTTGAAGACAAATCCATAGCTTGATATTTTAGTTTCTATGTAATATGGGAGAAACCTAAAGTATTCTTATTCTATCATATGCGTGATATGTTCATCTTATCTTGTGCGCATATCTTTTTTGTGTTCTATTCTTTACAACACACTAATCTTCATAATGGTATTAACAACTTATCTTGGTGTGGTATGATTTTCACCCATTTAAAAGCCATGGAGGATTGTGTTGTCTTGTGGCTTTGAATGGTGCTCCTACTGATGTTCATGCCTAAAACCGGTTTAATGCAACCTAGATGGTAGGCTTTGGAAAACAAAAAGCACATACCTGTATTTATATACATGACGGACCGAGGAAGGGACCAACAATGATAGTCGCCCCCACTAAAGTTGTCAAATTGCATTGTTTTGTAATTTTAATTATTTGTATTTATTTGACCTTAGGTCGCAAATGAAATATATTTTCCCTATTGAATCTCATAACTCTTAATTATTTGGGTGTGTAAACAACATGTTTCAGCCCTCTACTTGAGATCCCAAATCCCAGTATTATTTTTACTATTAAAATCATACAAATTAAATTAAAATAATACTATCCATTCAAAATTCAATTTACGTTATTGAAATAACACACCCAAATATAGTCATTTGTCTTTTGTCATTTAACTTTTTCTGTTTATTTTGGTAAATATAAGTTCATAATTGGAGCAATATGTAAAGGACTTTACATATACTTGACATTAGAAAAATATAAAAAAATGTGATTTGGCCAGAACAAAAAGATAGATGCCTTAAATCATCAATAAAAGTAATACTCTTACCTAGAAAGTATAAAACCACGCTAGATATATGTAATAAGATTTTTTTTTCATAATACTGCATGTGACTCGGGAAGAGGTTAACAATAAGATACCAACCAGATAGATAGAAAACTAGATTTATCTCCAGGTAAATTGCATTAAAAAAAACCGTAGCACCCACTCCATCAGATTTTTCCTTTCTTCTCTTGCTTTGTTCTTCCTTTTTTCTTTTTTTTTTTTTTTTGGTTCTTTTTATTATTATTTTTTTGTGGGGGGTGGGTGTTGTGCAGCTCTTGTAGTGCATTCTCAACTTTGGGTCTACCCATACACACTAAGTAATGATCAATAAAGTCTATCAGTGAAATTTTCCTCATTGGTGATGCACGCCTAATATGTTAGGCATTAATATGTTAGGTCACGCATTCCTAACATATTACTTTAGACACTAACTTCTCAAAAAGAAAGATATATACACATATATTAATAGAACCCTACACTTGGAACAGGGGGCATTCCTATGATTTCTTCTGGCTTGTGTTTCTCTCCATAGAAGCAATAGAGTAGAAGGTAGGCACCAAAAAGATCAATTTCCAGACAAATAACGCTCATATGTCATCCATGAACATGCAAGTACAAGCCAAATAAACAACAACAATGAGTTGAATTGTCCAGGTCTTCAAAGAACAGGAACACATTTCCAAGGAACCACTATTATCAAAAGTTGTTGCTTACCTTAAACAAGTGCATAGACCGATCACACGTCCAACGCTCAAAACCCTTCCTTTCCTCAAGCAATCGATATATGGTTAACACTTCACTTTGGTGACCAAATAATGTGTTTATGTAAGCTCTATCTGCTACATTCCATATCTTAATAGTTCGATCGATTCATCCGGAAAACAGTTCTGAAGTCCCGTGCCTAAAAGTCAAACATGACACAGGTCCTCGATGACCTGAAAAAGTCTATAAATAACAATATTAATAAGTCCGAATAGTGATGAGAAACATAAGCTGAAGGCATCAGCAAAACGCTGTGGCATTTAACAATGTCATTAGTAGCACTCATGCAAACACACCCACCAACTTGGTCTAAAAAAGAAATTCAAGCCCAAACAAGTAAACAGATCTATTCTAATTTCAATCATACATCCTTAAAATTGAAAATGTGTTTCAAGACTTAATCTACACACTTGTTTAGTTTCATGGTAAACTACGAAGGTTAAGTAAGAAATGTGTTTCCAAATAGACTAAGAGGAAAAAAAGGACAAAAAAAGTCAAGATTGGGCTTATAAATGGAGTTTCTAAATTCATGCACTGTTTGGACGCTGTTGTGGCTAGCAGCAAGCTGTCATGGTGCCTTAGCAGTCATTATGTAACACCCACACGCCATAACAGCTGTTGCATGTGAATCGGCCTCCAACAGCCATCGTAGCCATAATGAGACTGGGATTCTCCTCCTAAAGTGCTGTGGAAAGAAACATTCATGGATTTTTTAGCCATGAGTGCGACACTTGCCCTAGAATTTGCGTACAACTTACTAATAGTTTAAGACGTTCAACTTAAGACATATGGACACGAACATGGGACATGATGAATACGGTAGGATATGGACTCCTTGACACAATTTTTGAAAAATTAGGGCACGCTGATACAATGGGCAGGGGGGATAAATATGTCTATATATATATATATATAAATAAGATGGCCCTCCCAGATCGCGTGTTGGAAATTGTTGATCCTAAACTCATATTGGAAGATGAAGATGGGTCAAACAAGACCAAGCAAAGTAGCAGAAGTAACATTCCTAGAATAAAGGCATGCTTAACATCGATCCTTTGAATCGGAGTTCTATGTTCTATTGAATCACCAAGTGAGAGGATGGATGTTAGAAATGTTCTGAAGGAAATTTTCATTATTAGAAATGAATTGCTTGGGCTGGAGAGAGAGTGAGACAAAAATTCTTAGTTTAAGACAAATCCATAGCTTGATATTTTAGTTTCTATGTAATATGGGAGAAGCCTAAAGTATTCTTATTCTATCATATGTGTGATATGTTCATCTCATGTTGTGCATATCTTTTTGTTATTTTATTCTTTGCAACACACTAATCTTCATAATGGCATTAGCAACTTATCTTGGTGTGGTATGATTTTCACCCATTTAAAAGCCATGGAGGATTGTGTTGTCGTGTGGCTTGTGCTCCTATTGATGTTCATGCCTAAAACCGGTTTAATGCAACCTAGATGGTAGGCTTTGGAAAACAAAAAGCAAATACCTATATTTATATACATGGACGGACCAAGGAAGGGACGAGCGGCGACAGTTGCCCCCGCTGAAGCTGTCAAATTGTATTATTTTGTAATTTTAATTATTTGTGTATATTTGACCTTAGGTTGCAAATGTAGTGTATTTCCCCATTGAATATCATGACCCTTAATTTTTTGGGCAAGTAAACAATAGTCGTTTTAGCTCTCAATTTGAGATCCCAAATCCCAGTATTATTTTTACTATTAAAATCATACACATTAAATAAAATAATAGTATCCATACAAAATTCAATTTACGTTATTGAAATACACACCCAAATATAGTCATTTCTCTTTTGTCATTTAACTTTTTCTTTTATTTTGGTAAATATAATTTCATAATTGGAGCAATATGTAATAGACTTCATATTTTTTAAGTAGAGTCCCAAACTTTAAATAAGACAAATATTTTTAGTGCATATGTACATAAATATGAACTTTTATGACATAGTGGATTGTCAATATCATTTTTTTTTTTTTTTTTTGTTCCTCAACTCGTTGGCATTGTTTGGACTTGTTTTTTTTTTTAAATTTTATAAAATGCAAACCCATTATTGTATTTGGATATGACATTATATGAGTGAGCATTTTAATCAATTTCATTATTTATTTATTTATTTCATTTGATAGGTTGTTGTTTTGGGTTTGTTGTGTTAAGTTGTGCTTTTAACATATGACTACCAAATATGTTTAATTATTGAGTTGTTGATTCGCTGAAATTTATTTATATTAGCGATTAGGATCACAGTATGGTGGAATTGCATTTAAATTTGGGGTTTTAATTTGTTAAAAGTTAGGGCTTACTAGCCATTAAATTAGGATAAGCTCAGGGTTTGTTAAATTTTCATATATAATTTTATGTAAATTTTGCTCCACTTGAATAAAAGTCATAGATCTGCTCCTGTCTATATATATATATACTAGGTGAAAGGCCCGTGCAATGCACGGGCTAGCTGTCTAGAACGAAGGTTATGGTTGGAAAATTTTTATTTTTTAAATTGTTAGATAGTAATAGTGTTTTCATCAGAAAGAACACATGTATATTCATTGATATTGTGATACAATATGTGGAGGGAGTTGGTATAGTAAGAAATATATGCTATCAGTTTTAATGAAATCAAGAAAACACTATTCAAGCTTAGCAGATTCCAAAACAAAATTACTTTGAATGGGACATGGTCCCAGAATAATCATTCAGCTTTCGTTTTCGAAATGAATGGGACTGTTGAAAAGTAGCTGCATGATTAGAATTTGTGTTGGTGAATTTATGCTCGATATGGCTAGCTCTTCTATTGCCAATTGACAACTGAGGATACATAATTGAAGCTAATCGAGGTAAACTGTGGCATTAGTGATTATAATTTGAGGCTGCCAAACTGTGGCGTGCGAAAAGCATTAGTGAGACTCCTTATTTGTGCCTCAGCATCCATTACCAAACCTGATTTTCAAAGCCAAAGTCAGTTAAGCATGTGGTATGGGCGTGCAGCAAGGTAGAAAATATATCAAATATATCAGTAGAAGGTGAAATTCAGTCAAAGTTCACAAGTACTTTTCACGCTTTTTTGGTGCTAAAAATAGAAGCAATTATGGGTTCTAATATAAAGTCTAGAAATTTCCTAGTTGTAATAACACTGCTCCAAATATTTCAAACAATGCAATATTTGAAGTCCTGAAATTATAGTGAGATTGGTAAGTTCTTGAAATCTAAACAGAAGTTGATTATACAGGCTCATCTTAATTGCTAAGAAATAAAATAACATATGAACTACTTTATAGTGTGATGATTACACATCAATGGGGTACATGTGCATGCCTACTGAAACACTTAGAGAGGGGGTGTGGGGAGGGATTTTTCTTCAGAAGTTTCAGGTACTTTCTTGGTAGAGAGAGATAGTTTGTTTGTTTCTCCAGTTTCAAATGACTGGATGAAATCTTCAAACTGAGCTTTGATATTTGAGAACTCAACATGAACAGCAAGATCAATTGTATCTGGTAACAGATCACCGAAATCATTGCCGCTGAACTCATCCTCATCATTGCCATAAAAACTATCCTCTCCCTGGTGCTGGCTAAGCTAGTAGTCATGGAACCAAGCTGCAGTGTTAACTAGATCCTACGATTCTAGTGAGAAATACTCCACTTGGCGAATGGCAACAGGGATAAAGAAAGGTGTATTTGGGTTCAATATAGAGCTGGCTTCAGAAACTAATGCCATCTTACGTTTCAATCTTTCCAAATGGCGTACTTAATTAATAATCCAAAGTTGCCTGAAAAAAGTGCTCACAGTTTAGTGCACAGAGTACAAATGTATCAGTTCAAGTTGATAGCATTCAAGGCAATATTTCAAGTTTTTCTATGATAGGGAATAAATACAGGTCAAGAACTGTGGTTTTCAGCAAGCACATTCAGTTAGCAGCTTCCAGCTGGTATCCAATTAGTTACTGGCATGCACAAAACTTGACGTTAGGGGAGAAAAAGAATCAATACATTCACATTTCATATCAAATTTTGTACTGTACTCGAGGGTCAATTTTGCGAGCTCAGGATCATATTGACACACACACACCCCCACACACAGACTCTTTTTTCTGGGTCCAGAGGAGATAAAAAGAGAAATGAACATTGCAATTTGGATTGATAATCTTTTTCAGTGCATATACATGTCTAAGGAGGATAGCTGTAATTTCTTGCAAATGAGATTATACATTGCAAAAATTTTCTTGTGGCTGGTAGGTGATTTTGATGGCAATATGCATTATATGTGGTTGTGTTTCTCTTTGTATGTATGAAAAGCAATTGATCGTGATTAGAAGAAATTCAATCATGGAAAATAAATTGATTTTGGCCAAACATAGTGTAGAGATTCACCAGGAGAATTAAATCTCAAAAAAACAAGCAGAAAATTGTCAAAAACACATGAAAGGAAAACCTTAAACGCGGTATCAATGTTGGAAGCATACCTCAAATCCAAGTGACTTCCTTCGGCACAGCATTGGTGCACAGTATGCTCCTGGACTCATAAATTGGTGATCACTAAGAGCAAATCTTTTACAGGACTGTTGAACAATTAGAAAATGAAGAGAATGGTTTTCTGATATTGAATCAGTCAGTTTATTATCTGAGGTTAGATTGGAGGGTTGACAGAAAATTAATGTATTACAAAGAATAAGAGAGAGAAACAATATTTTGTACAGCAACTTCAAGTTCATCAAGATAAAAAAAAATTCAGATTAAAAAAAGATAATATGTATGAAATGTGCAGCGCAATGTCTTGTATTTAAATTCCTCTCCATGGAACTTCTTCTACTCTTTGAAGAAAGGGAGTCAACACAAAACATGAACTATTTTCTTAAAGAAAATCTACCACAACTTGAATTAGAGAAATTTGTTAAAAGCTCTAGCTAAGAGAGATGGGTTTGTTCAACAGGATTTTAACAATCATATTTTTTTTCCAATCCACACAACTTCAAACTTTTTTAACCTGTGCTTTGTTAAAAAAAAAAAAAAAAAAAAGATCCATTGTCAGCTCAAGATATATCAATATTTACAGTCATAGATGAACTTATTTAGACTGTTCAACATAAATGAAACAGGAAAAAAATAGATCAAATAAACTGTGTTCACTAACCTACAGAGCCCACAATCATCATAATGAAACTGGCCTTTGTCAATCTGCAATGTGTACACAGTAATTAGCAATTGGAAAAAGACAAAATCAACAATAACATGCAAAGTCAAATCACAACTCCATATACACTCCTTGCTCTTCTTGAGCTTGAAGGCGGACTGACTGATAGATCAACAACACTAAATAAGGAGAAATGAATCAATTTCCGATTTTAAATTCACTAATTACAGTGGGTATGAGTGGCAATAGTTAACATACATCATCATCATAGAATTTGCACATTTCGCAGAAATATTCTCCCATATTGACTGCGCAGTTCGTACAGACACAAGCAATCTAGTTACAAATGAGAGCAATATCCATGAAACGAACTGGAATATTGATAAAAAACAGAGCAACAAAGCACAAATCTAAATCAAGAGAGGCATACTGGTTGCTCTGTGTCACAAACCGACAAAATCAAAACCCACAGACAATGAAAACTCATGGAGAACCTAAAGCAAAGAGCATAGATCTCAGCCAATGACGAAGCTGGAGATTTCAGGTTGAAACAGATACTAAATCCAAACCCGTAGACACTGGAAACTCATCGAGAACCTAAAGCTCGGTACATAATCTCATCGGGTAAGGGTTTTTTTACATCAGCTGCTAGCCAAAGCAACAACCAACAGAAACAAAGAAATGGATAGAGTAACAGAGATGCACAGGACAGGGAGGAACTACATCGTCGCTGATATTGTTGGTGGTCTGCAATATGAGAACTATCAGAGTGTGGGTTGCCCTAGGCCATTGCTTTGCCAACGTGAATATTGGGGCAAACTTTTTTCTTTATTTCGTTTAAAACCAGAAATAGACAAGTTGTATAACATTTTAAAACGAAGCTAACAAAAATTAAAAAGCAAATCTTTTAAAGCGAAAATTTAACAGCTAAAAGCAAACAGCATAGAACATGAATTTAACAACAAATTGCATATAAGACAATTGTAACAACTGACAGCATGAATATAAAGTGAGCTAGGAAAAAACACAAAATGAAACATGGAACCAACACTGAGCTATCGTATTCTATTTGTGGAAAATATGAGATTGGACTGGGCACCAAAATCTGGATTATCTTTTGCTTATTCAAATGTTTGAAACTGAATTGAAGCAGCAGAACGAAAGATACTGTTTATTTCAATGAAGAAAACAAGTTGTTTCTGTTTTAAAAAATCGTCATTGTAATGGTTGAAAGTGAAGTGGCTTTATGGATATAAAGATGAATTGAAAGGAAATTAGTATAATTATTTATTTCATCAAGAAAAGGGAGAACCACAAGAGAAAGATGATTAGATGTAAGGTTTTTGAACAAATATTTGTATATTTTCTCAGGTTCAACTGCAAAGGAAAAATAAAAAACAAATAAACAAAAATTATTCAACAGGATTATCCAAACAAATCAATATTCGAAAGGAAAAGGAAAAATAAACATTTTCAGGTAGAGATACAAGAGGTTAAAAGTATAACATCAATAGCTAAAGAGGAAATAATATTTTATGACCCTGGAGAAGCAAAACTGAGAAAGAGATGTAAATGGTTAGGGCTAACTTTTCAGAATGAGAAACAAAAGACCATAATCCAAATTGGACACTACAGAAAGTCTCTCAAATCAACATGACAGTATGTATCAAGCAATATATAAAATGTTAAAGAAAAATTGTAGAGAGAGATTAAAGCTTGAGATTCCAGACATCATACAGAGAGATCGGTCAGTTGAGATGAAGGAGTGAGATTCCAAACATCATACAGAGAGATTGGTCAGTTGAGATGAAGGAGCGAGGGAGACACAACTGGGTCTGTGGAGTCTGAACTGAGATGTTCAAAAATCTAAAGCCAAAAATGTGGGGAAAAATAGGAGACCCCAATGAGATAATAAAATCCCTTTCCTAATGTAATGTATTGTCGAAGAACCATATATTCTTTGTGTTGATTAACAATGGTTACAATATTGCAAGGGAGGGGGGCAGGGAAAGTGTGAACTTTTTAAGACATTTTTTCATTACTTGAAACTTGTCATAGTATAGCTTGGCATGAACCTCAATGTGACGTGCTGCTGTAATTTCAGTGTTGTTATTTGCTTCCTTCTCCTGCTTTAGTTCCTCGACTGTTGTATTTATCTGCTCTGAGTTTGCTATGTAAGAGAGCATGTGGAACGAGAGGTGCTTGACATAAGGAAGCTGTGTCTGTGAGTACTGAAGCTAAGACAAATTATTTCTGAATATAGTTTAGATGAAAATTTTTTAGTTCTGAATGTATAACAAATAGTAGTGTGTGGGTGCATAGTTATAAACAGTTATCTTCATCGATGCAATGAAAGTAGTGATGGGGGATTTGTAGGTTTTGTAAATATAAAATGTTTTATTGTTTTGTAAATAAAATGTGAATAAGTCTATGTTGGGTTTTATGGACAGTGTAATTTAGTAGTTTTATATTTAAAAAGTGGTTGTATATAGATAATGAGTCTATGTTAAAATAGTGAAATGTGTATACAGGTTTTATCAAGAAGTGATTATTGTGGTTTGGTAATTATAGAAGGGTGTATCTAAAACACTTGAGCTATAAAAGGGTTGTATTTTTAAGTACAAGAATAATGATGAAAGGGTTTTTGTTGGTTTGAGATGTAACGGATTTTTTGTTATTGATTTAGTTGGTTTGTTTTTATATTTTAAGGTTTTATATTGAACATAAAAAATTGGTAGCTGTTTATACGAACAAGGAAAAATTCTTTTTTTAATTTTGTAGTATATGGTTAGGATTATTAAATAGATAATGGTGCTTTTAGAAAGATATTAGTTTGTATTTTTTTTAATTAAAATGTTCATGATTGATGTTTTTTGGGACATGCTTAGCATAAATATTTGTGCATAACAACTAATTCAATGTAGGTGTATATTTATAAGGAAAAGATTGTATCAGTTTTTTAATACAAATAATGATACTTTACATGTCCCAAAGAACATAGCTAGAAGTGATGAGATATATTTGTATTTATGTTTTTTTAGAAGCATGTTATATGTGTAAGTTCATTTGAAACTATGATATAGATGAAAAGCTAGATAATATACATTCAGCAATATATGCTTATTGATTAAGCTAAATGTAAAATTTCTGAAGAAATATGGTTTTGGTGTTATGTTCAAATGTTGATGAAGAAATTATTCAAAAGCTAAACTTATTAAAGGAAGGTTTAAATAATTAAAAATTTTGTTTATAAAATTTGTTATCTGTGGTTAAGTTTTTTATCGTATCGAAATGAGGTGCAAAAATATTTATATGTAACCAATGAGGTCTAACTACAGGATTTTAGTGTTTTTTTATATGTTGTTAATGAAGAGTTATTGTATAATGGTTATTATTTAGAGAGGATTTGTAAGTTTGTATTTTGTTTTTGAATTTAAATATATTTTGTATTGTTATTTAAGTAATATGTATTTTGTTTAAAAAGGTAAGATTTGGAAAATATGAGCTGTGGAAATAGAAGTAATTGGTGAAAAGTATAAGTAAATATTTTATGTTTTTATAAAGTAATTATTGTTACCAATTACTTTTATTTCTACAGATCATTATTTTTAAATATTACCTTTCTAAAGGAAATATATTAAATGGAGACAAGAAAAGGTTATTTATGTTTGTATAGAATATTAATTGTAATGATGGTTACACCTATGAGAGGGAAGATGATATTTTTGACTAACTTTTAATTTGTTAAATAGGTAAATAATAATAATTAGGATTAGTGTTTGTTGTGTAAGGAAGAACAAATTGTTGTTTGGTTTAAGTTTTTATTTTTATGAAGTATTTGTCAGATATAGTGTTCTATCATGTGAAAGGGCAACACTAACAAATTTCTAAATTTTTTATTTGAAAAGAAAAGCAGAAATATTGGTAACATTAAACGGAAATGAGATAGGTGTAAATAAAGAGACAAATAAAAAAAGTATTGAGCTTTACAATTGTTGTAATTGGTGGGTGGCAGGAAGAATCTTTATTAGTGAACATGATTGTAAATAGTAATATTAAGGAGAAAGAAGAAGAGAAAATTTGATAATTAGTTTGTGTGATGGTGGTATCAAATGTAAGGGTTGAGTGATAAGTGAAAATTATAGTATATTTATCAGGAAAAGTAAGTGGAAAGAAAATATTATACTGGCACAGATGTTTATATTTACAAATTGTTCATGGTTTCTATGGCTGCAAAGTCAGTTGCTTATGAGAAAATATATTGATTAAATGGATTTCTCATTAACCCTCTGAGTTGCCCCGCCAATAGGTAAGTAGGACATTTGTGGTGGCCTACCTTTTGTTTTTTTTTTTTTTTTTGGGGAAATAATGCTCATCATTGCTTGTTATCTAATGTTGTTAAAATATTTATGTTGGATAAATATTTTTATTTTAGATTATTTATTATTTTTTTTATAAAAATAGTATCAGTGTGCAATTGAAGACATATAGTGTATATAATTTTGTGTAATTAGAGTTTAGTTGTATATTTATAGTGGAAAATGTTTTTAGTTTTGTTTGACAATAACAAAAAGGAAAACATATATGCATTTAAAATGTAGAAATGATAAAATTTTGTTATAATGAGAAGATGGAAAAATAAGCTAGGTTGAAAACGTACTTGGTGCTATGCAGTGGAAATATTGTTATTAGCCTTCAATGTGCAGCAAGAAATGTGAAAGTTGAATGGCAAAAATGAACATTTACCATGGTTGAAAAGCTGGATGTATGTTTTATATATAGCTTTGATTGACGTGACAGTTTGCAGTAAGAATGTCTTTATTAGCGTCCAAAGTTGAGCAAGAAAGCTGAGAGTTGAAAGACAAAAATGAATTCTGAAAGAGAAAATATCACAAATTATCATGCATATATATGGTTATACATACATAGGAAATGATGAAGAATTGAAAATGGTCACTGGATATAATTTTGGGAAAAACAGAAGATAGGACGAAAATATAGAAAAGGTGTTTTTTAGGTGTAATATTCACTAATGAAAAGACAAAAAAATACATGAGTAAGCTAGAGAGATGCGAAGAACAAGAAGAACAAGAACAAGCAAATGAAAAGTTCAAGGTGAAAATACAAAAATATTACACAGTAATTTCAATTTTGTGAGCTCAGGATCATATAGACAGACACACACACACACACAGACATAGTATTTTTTTTTGGGTCCAGAGGAGATAAAAAGAGAAATGAACATTGGAATTTAGATTGATAATCTTTTTCAGTGCATGTACATGTCTAAGGAGGATAGCTGTAATTTCTTGGAAATGAGATTATAGATCGCAAAAATGTTCTTGTGGCTGGTGGTTGATTTCAATGGCAATATGCATTATTTGTGGTTCTATTTCTATTTTTATGTATGAAAAGCAACTGTTTGTTATTAGAAGAAAATGAGGTTATGGAAAATAAATTGATTTTGGCGAATCATAGTATAGAGATTCACCAAAAGAATGAATTCTGGGGAAAACAAGCAGGAAATTGTCAAAAGCACATGAAAAGAAAAGCTTAAACATGGCATCAATGTTGGAAGCATACCTCAAATCCAAGTGACTTCTTTTGGCGTAGCATTGGTGTACAGCATGCTGGTGGACCCATAAATGCGTGATTACTAAGAACAAACCTTTTATAGGACTGTTGAACAATTAGAAAATGAAGAGAATAGTTTTGTGATATTGAATCAGTCAGTTTATTATTGCAGGTTAGATTGGAGGGCTGACAGAAAATTAATGTATTACACAGAATAAGAGGGAGAAATAATATTCTGTACAGCAACTTCAAGTTCATCAAGATAAGAAAAAATTCAGATTAAAAAAAGATAGCATGTATGAAATGTGCAGTGCAATGTCTTGGATTTGAAATCCTGCCCATGGAACTTCTCCTTGCCTTTGAAGAAAGGGAGCCAACACAAAACAGCAACTATTTTCTTAAAAGAAATCTATCATAAATTGAATTAGAGAAATTTGTTAGAACCTCTAGCTAAGAGAGATGGGCCTCTTCAAAAGAATTTTAACAATGATATTTTTTTCCCAATGTACACAACTTCAAACTTTGTTAACCTGTTATTTGTAAAAAAAAAAAAAAAAAAAAAAAAAAAAAAAAGATTCATTGTGAGTTGATGATATATCAATATTTTTAGTAATTGCTTTTTCTGATAAGTAAATAGAAAAGCTGACAGCAGGTAAAAGAGCATAAATTCAAACACTCGAAAAGCTAAGCAGAGAGGGAACATTTATGAAACAATATGAAAAAGTGAAACAATATCCAAAAATGTAGAGAGGCAAAATTTAGAGCTTCTGAAGATTGTTGAATTATTGTGATGAAACTCTGATTCAATATTATATCTAAAGCTAAACAGAGCTCTGCACAATTTGAATCAAACTAGACAAGCATGATTCAAGAATAATGATGATAGAATACTTGTTGGTTTGAGGTGCTTCCGGTTTTTGTTATTGGGTATGTATATTTTTAATCTATTTTGGTGTTTTATGTTGAGTTGAAAAACCGGTAGCAGCTCAAATCAACAAGAATTTTATCACTTGTTATCTTTTCATGGGCTGGATGCAATAGTAAAGAAATGGACAGTCTTATATAAGAAGGCTAAGTTGATAGACTCAGATGTAAGTTGGGTCAATAATTTGGGAGGCTCAACTATGGACTGGAAATGCAAAACATGTCTTCATTTATCATGGTTGCAACAATGGTTGCCTATGTGAGATGAAATAAATAGATATCTCATTGGCCTTCCAAGTTGCCCTACCAGTGAATATTTAGAAGTTTCATTCTTACGTTTTTCCAACTGCAATTAGCATCATTGCCATAGTAGGTATTGCTCAAAAATAGTGAATCCCAAGATATGTAAGGATTGAGGGAGAATCTAATGTAAAGAACATAGATCTCAGCCGATGAGGAAGCCGGAGGTTTGAGGTTGAAAGAGATGCTAAATCCAAACCCACAAACAGTGAAAACTCATCGAGAAGTTAAAACTCGGTACATAATCTCATAGGGCAAGCCTTTTTTATCTCTCATGGAAGGATTGAGCCCTGCAAAATGAGCGCGGGAGGCAATTGACAGAGAGAAGATATCAAATACCAATCTGAATGAGAGGGCAAGTGACGCATAGAAGAGATAACATAGGGACATACGTGTAACTAAGGTGGTTGGTCAAAAAGCCTGGGCAAACATTTATCGAGTATAGTAATGAAATGAGGTGGCACAAAATGACTGAATCAGACAAAAAGCAACACAAAAACAGAGCTGGTGTTATGTCTATCAAGTTTCAAAAGGCCAATATTTACCAAGCAAAAAACAAAACAACCAAAAGGTGATAAAGGCAACACAAACAAAAAGCGGGGAGGAGAAAATGAGGGAGTCCAAAAACAGCATGTATCCATCATACCTGTTAAATGGTTAGATGTGATTTCACAGTTTATACATATGGTGTGAAAGAAGAAAGAAAGCAATATTCGGCTTTTGGCTGCTACAGATGATCTGGAAATTAAAGATGTTAAAAACTTTAGCATTTCTTCATGAGATCACAGAGACATGCATGTTTGCATTACAAGCAAAGATCTTGCCATTCTTACAAAGATGCTCAGTTGGTAAGTTTAAGCTTTGAAGTTCAATTGTTTCGTTTGTTGTCAACAATCATTAATGCAATTGAAGGATTGATGATTATTATTGTAATTGAAAGAGTAGTCATCAAAAGCCTAAGCGATATCAATAATTATTAATGTAATTGAAAGAGTAATTGTCGAAAGCCAAAGCAGTATCAAAGAATAATTATAAGTACTCTATTGGTTGGCTATAACAATTCAAGTAGGAACTTATTGAGAGAAAGTTATAATTGCAGTTTTAGAATATTGGGGATATGTAAAAATTGTAATGTTTTAAACACATAAACCAGAACACAGATAGATATCATGCGAGAAAGCTACAAATCACATTGTATGAAGGAGCTAAACCATGAGTTTGAAAGACAAACAGGTTACCAAGTGAAGAAATCAAGTGTAGCAAGTGACAATGAAGTTTTAAAATATGACAGATCAAAGAAAGAAAGGAATTGTGGAAATTAGGTGCAATAAAGAGGTAATATAAAGCATATTAACAAAGCAAGGAATTGAAACAGGTAAACTCAAAACAAAATGTAGGGTAAAGATGAACAAATATAGACTGGAATATGAAAATATGTGGCGTACTTTATCAAGAAGCTGAAGTTGTGAGCTTGTAAGAAAAACCATATTATAGAGGCAGTAGATAAGATCTGAGAAAAGCAGAAATAAGAGATAATAGATACGAAGTCATTTTTAGTAATTTTTTTTCGTGAAGGAATTATTGATTTTTTAGGTTCATATTTAGATGAACAAGTTCAACGTTTAACATTTTAGAGGTGGTTATGATGCGTGATAAGTGAAATAGTAAAGAAATGAACTCGCTTATATAAGAAGGCTAAGTTCATAGAGTCAGATATAAGTTGGGACAATAAGTTGGCGGGCTCAGCTATGGGCTGGAAGTGCAAAACATGTCTTTATTTATCCTGGTTGCAACAATGGTTGCATATGAGAGATGAAATAAATAGATCTCTCATTGGCCCTCCAAGTTACCCTACCAGTGGATATTTAGAAGCTTCATTGTTACATTTTGTTTCCAACAGCAATTAGTATCATTGCCATAGTAGGGCGTAGAAATGTTGTTAGCAAGCTGCACAGACAAAGTTATAATTGCAAGTTTAGATCATTAGAGTTGAGTAAAAACTCATCCAGAAGCTAAAGCTGGGTACATAATATCATAGGGCAAGGGATTTTTACCTCTCCTGCAAAAATTGAGGCCTGCAAAACGAGCGTGAAAGGTGATCGACAAAGAGAAGTCATGAAACCCGAATCTGAATGAGAGAGCAAATGATGCAAAGAAGATCTAAATGGGAAGAGGCCAGAGGAAGAGATAACGTAGAGAGAGCTGCCTAACTATGGTCGTCAGTCAATAAGTTGGCAGGCTCAGCTATGGACTGGAACTGCAAAACATGTCTTCATTTGTCATGGTTGCAACAATGGTTGCCTATGAGAGATGGAATAAATAGATCTCTCATTGGCCCTCCAAGTTACCCTACCAGTGGATATTTAGAAGTTTCCTTGTTACGTTTTGTTTGCAACAACAATTAGCATCATTGCCATGGTAGCGTGTAGAAATGTTGTTAGCAAGCTGCAGAGAGAGAGTTATAATTGCAAGATTACATCATTAGGGTTGAGTAAAAACTGATGCAGAATGTAAAGCTCAATACATAATATGATAGGGCAAGGAATTTTTAGCTCTCCTGCAAAAATTGAGCCCTACAAAACGAGTGTGAAAGGTGATCGACGGATGAAACCTGAATCTGAATGAGAGAGCAAATGATGCACAGGAAGTCTGAATGGGTAAAAGCCAGAGGAAGAGATGTCATAGAGAGAGATGCCTAAGTATGGTTGTTGGTGAAAAAGCCTGGGCAAACATGTATCAGCTATAGTAATTAAATGAGTTGGCACAGAATGGTTCGATGACACAAAAACCAATGCAAAAACAGAGTTGGTGTTATGTTTATCAAGTTCTGAAAGGACATATCTAACAAGCAAAAAGCAAAACAGTCAAAAGAACAACAGAACTCAAGAATGAAACAATGAGCTCAATCCACTAAATATGTTGAAACTGATTAGCAAGACTAAAAATAACAGAGCCGCTTGTCAAAAATTGCAAAACCGAAGAGATGTAAAAGTGAGGTTGCAAAAATTTGTTTTACATTAAAAACTGTAAATCATGTAGAGAAGTTAATAGCTGGAGTAAGCCACAATGAAGCGGCAAAATGATTCTAGTGAAAGAGGGAAATCTAAGACAAACAACAAATAACTTAGATCGTATGTACATAAACGACGCTGAAATATATAGCAGCAACAAAGACCATACATCTTACCATATGCAGAACATGGAAATTTCAAGTTGGAAGAGATTCTAAATGAAAAAGGAGAGACAATGAAAGCTCATAGAGAATGTAAGGCTTCATAAATAACTTGATAGAGGAAGGAATTTTTACCTTTCCTGCAAACAGTACCAATGGAAAAGACTGTTAGGCAAAGATTACATATCTAAGTTAATGCTGTATTCGAGAAATTGTAATAATCAGAGAGAAATGGTATGGAAATTGTTTTGGGACTGTGTAGACCTATAGTTTCATGAACATGCTTTTCAGTAATAACAAAGGAGCAAATGGGGTCTGGTGATTTGTGGGCTCAGGCATCATTGGGAGAAGCAAAAGGCGTCTACATTTATCATGGTTGCAACAATGGTTGCCTATGAGAACTATCAAATAGATAGACTCATTGACCCTCCAAGTTACCCTACCAGTGAATATGTAGTGGTTTGGTTATTGCGTTTTGCTTCTCTACCCATAAATATCATCATTGCCATTGGAGGGTGGCTGCACGAGGGGGGGCGAGGGGGGTGCGGGTGTGTTTAAACATAGGTGGAAACCCTGGGAGACATAGATATAATTGTCACTTTAGGCTGTTAGGCATGAATTGAGTTAATATAATTTAAAGCCATATGGAAATAGGATAGGAAAGAAGTAGTAAAAACAATACTGCAGAAGCATAAATGAAAGCAAGAAATAAATTTGTAATATTGTACATTGAGTTTTGAACACTTGTTACACAGGTTTGGCATGTCATAGACTTCAAGTTTGATATCTTTTTATTGTACGCTAGTTCAAGCATGTAGTATATCTAAGTAATAAATTTTGCTTCTAATGTTTGAATAGCACATCTAATCGTGTCCATCAGAGAGCAATATTGTGCAAGGGTTAAGAAGTAATATAAAAAGACATAATATATTACAAGGCTCGAACCTGCTGATGCTTGAGGCTTTCAAAAGCTTATATATAGTGCAAAATTGAGTTTTTTTGGTAGTTGCCTGTTTTGTTGAGTTCATATATTACATTTTTTGCTAATATTTACATTTCAAAAAGTAACCAAAAGAAAGCCTCCGATATTATACAGCAAACATGAGCGTGAGGAATATGTTTCGACACAGGAAACATATTAGCTTTGTTTGCATGCTAATATATATGTCATAAGATGACATATGGAAGCTTAACACAACATATGGGTTGGGCTATCATAATACAAAAATGTCAGTTTGTGTCTGGTTAAGGTACAAGCATATCTAAGTTAAGGTCGCCTATAGTTAGATATATATATACATAGATATATGTCATGGTTAAGGTGTGTCAGTCCATAAGCTGTGAAGAAGCAGCCATGGAGCTCTAGGGCAGCTCGTCATGGACTGACACAATATTGAACTTCTGCTGCATTTCATCCCGGGCTTCAAACTGGTAGGTCTTGAGAAGAACAAATTGTTTTGTTGTTGCTGAAATATCTTTGAACATGTGGACATCAATGAATCCATCCTATTCAAGAGTAGATGAGTATGTTACTGAATTACTATTAGTAGTTAAGATTAGGAGGCAATTTCATGGTAGTTTAAAGGGTAATACCTCATTTGTTTTCTCCATTAATTCAGTGGTAGAAAAAGGAAAGAGCTTTTCAGCATTCTTGCCAAACAAAGTAGCAATAATGATTCTTGATTCATCTTCAAGTTGGACTTCAAAGCGGCATCTATAATAAATCGAATTTGATTTGTGTTTGTTTAAAAGAAATTTTGGAAGGATGGTTTAAAATTGTCATGTACAGGCAGCGGTATGATGGAGAAAAATAATTTAGCGTTTAACATTCATTGGTACATATATCTTATATATTTGAAACAATTGAACTCATTATGATTTTTACGTAGGACGCTATGATTGATACATACTTCTTTAGAAAAGCTGTGTGTTTTTCAAGAAGTTCGAAGGCAAGCTGATTATTTATATCTATTGAACACATAAGTAAGTGAAAGCTGTGGCCAAGTTTGACAAATAGTAACATTGTCTTAGTTGGTGCATGTACTTATCATACTTATTACATACTTAGAAGTTAGATATCTAAACAGTTAAGAATTGATATTTGTAGCAGGAAAATAGTAAGGGCAAATATATGTATTTTTTATGTGTTTTTTGAGTGAAGACCTGGATCTATTATGCTTGACAAAAGATGTAATTTCATCATTATAGGGGTATATTTTTTTTTTGAACTTTTCCTGAGTTATCTTTACAGTAGTTTGCGTGGTAACACAACAATAATTGTTGTTATAGGCATACCTTGGTTGTGCTGTTGCAGTTTGCTGATTACAGTGAATACAAGTAAAGACTCTTCCATATTCAGCGGCAATACCTTTGTGGCACTTGTTGCAGCTCATGTACCAGAAGCTCTGATTAAGATTTGTCAGGTTCATAGACGCTTTCACCCAGAACATTTCCTACAATTACAGAGTCAATATTAAATCAAGTTTGAATATTGAAATAGTATGCAGATATTTATAATTCTTAGATTGGAAAAGTATACATTGGTTGATGATGGCTGAATTGTGCTGATAGGTACAATGTCTTCAAGTTTGGGTGGTGGAAAGCTTGAGGTTGCTCGTAATAATTCATGTTCTGCTGCAATAGATTTCAGCTGGATGTCATTTTTTGAGCCCTGTATGAAGATGGAGAAATCATATTATAGGTAGGAATAAATAATAATTGGTATTAATAAGTTTATTGTTAGATGAATAATTTATTGACCACAAGTGCAATGTTGCTGCCTCTTCAATATCAGGATTTATTAGGAAACAGCTTGAGGATTTGGTTGAGAGTGACAAGCCTAGCAAATGTTTAACAGTAATATGTTACAGCTTAAGTTTCTTGAGGAGGGGGGATATATTTTGCTCATAACAGTTTAACTGACCATTATAGGAGACGACTTTGAGCCGAAGTGCAATTATCACAGGCTGTTCATTTATAACAGCTGATATGGCACCAGATTCATCATCAACAAAGTTGTCCCACATGGTAAGAAGTGTTGGGTTCAATCTGCCATATAATAATAGTTAAAAAAAAGGCTGAAGGATCAATTTGAAATGACATGTGAAGTAAAGATTTATGAATATTACTCTTCATTAATAATCAGAAGTTCTTGAATTGTAGACCATCCACTCTTTGTTTGCAGTTGTCTGAGGGGTGACTGTTTTATGACTAGAGCAATGATATCTAGAAATAAACATTTTTGTGTAGTGAGTAGTAATTTATTGCCAGTTGGCACATAATAGAAGCAATTAAGAGAGTGTAAAGATTAAGAATATGTAATAACTTACCAACTTCTGACCTAGAATCAATGTATTTTTGAAGCTGGACAAAGGGAACAAAGCTGTATTTGACAGTGATGCTTGTGTCAGTGTCATCTTGGATTTCTTCAATGAGTGTTCTGCTGTTGATAATCCATTGGTAATCATAGGTTGCTGTGCGATAATCTGGATGAGCTGGTTTCACAATAGCATTAGAGACATAGTACTTTTTGTAGATGAGCAGCAACTTTTCAAATAGCTTGATGTCCCTGCCAAAAATAGTAGCCTGCACTTGTGTACCCTATATATATTTAGGTAAATATAAGAGCAGCTGTGTTAGGATTTTTTTTTGGGAATAGCAAAATAACGGGGGAAAATCATCGAGATGTGCCTTACTTGAGAATCAACTAACATAAGCCTCCGGTATTTTGTGGGGCTTGAAGCTGGATATCGCGGAAATCCCCTTTCTGCAATCATAACTTTCACAGTCCATAGCCTTGATTGAGGTGTAACATCTTTGATCATTTTCAAATTTGTCGGCATTTTTGATATTCTGCTCTCAAGAGATTAACAGGTAAACAAAAAGGCATTTGCATAATATAGCCCCTCTTAGTATCATAAAATATTTTCTAATTGTACAAAGTTAAAGCATAAGAAGCTATGTGCATAATATCAGACAATATTTTCTAATTGTACAAAGTGAAAGCATAAATAAGTACTTTCAGACTATCAAGCTATTACAAAAAGTGAAATTATAATTAGAAACTATATCAAAAGCAGAATTTGTTGGGTTGACCTGTGCTTTCCACATAAGCTAGTGTTTAGTAATCAAGCTTTGTCAATGCTAGCATGTCACGATAAACCACATTTTTGGTACAAGATATATTAGGATTATCAATTGAAATTGGTTTTATAAGCACTTTGACAGAGTTAGCATTTTTTGCTCTTGACAAAGCAGCGTATAGTTGGCCATGGGAGAAAACAGGTTGTGGTAAATATAAGCCTACAAATTCAAGGGTTTGGCCCTGTGACTTATTAATTGTCATAGCAAAACATAATATAATTGGGAATTGTTTTCTTTGGAAAGCAATAGGATAGTTGTGAGTTTCGGTAGGTTCGAAAGGAATTCTTGGCAAGAAGACTCTCTTGCCTCGATGATGCCCACTTGCTATCTCTGCATCAATGAAGTTAGGTTCTAAATTTTTACAAATCAAACGGGTACCATTGCTTAAACCTTCAACAGGATCTATGTTTCTAAGAAGCATAATTGGACAATTAGGTTTTAGAACTAATATGTGAGGGGGCAGCCCATTTGGAGTAAGACTGTTCAAAAAATCCTCATATTGGCCCTGCTGAGTTGGGTCAACAGTTTTATCAAAGCTTTTATATATTGTTGGTCCCCCTGGGAATCTGTTAATAAGAAGATTATTGATTTCATCAACGCAATCATTTTTTGGTGTCAATATTGCTCTATTTATCATGGTATCTAGATCATTAACATATCTATCTAGTGTTGGAAAGACTAAGTTCATTAGTATGTTCAAGGAATGAGAATGGTCTTCATAAGGTATTATCATGTTTGATGGTATTTTAATGATATTGTCAGTAGTAACTTGTTCAATTCCATCGCCAACACGTAATAAGAAGTTAGAGAAGGAAGTATCTAGTTTTGCTCGCATATTTTCTGTTAATCTGATTTTTTCTAGTGTAGGCCATAAGCTCGAGCTAATTAGACTGGCATCAATCATCTGGTCTTTGGTGGCTCTTGGGACGACTGGAAGGACTTGCCGGAAGTCACCTCAAAAAACTACAACCTTTCCTCCAAAAGACAAATTAGAATCATTTATATCTTGCATCATTCTATTAAAAGATTCAACAGCTTCTCTTCTTGCCATCGATGCTTCGTCCCATATAATAAGTTTGACAACTTGCAATAATTTTGCAAGCCCACTTTGCTTACTAACATTACAAGTTGTATTATCATCAATAATAATGGGTATTTTGAATCGTGAATAGGCAGTCCGCCCGCCAGGCAAAATAGAGGCAGCTACTCCTGATGTTGCTGTGGCAATGGCAATATAACCTTTGGATCTTATTGTGGCTAGAATTGCTCGGTATAAAAATGTTTTTCCAGTGCCACCAGGTCCATCTATAAAAAAAGCTCCAGGTTTTTTGGAAAATACTCTATTTACTATAGTCTTGTAAGCTAGTCTTTGTTCTATGTTTAACATTGATATAGCAAGAAGATCTTGTTCAGAAACTACAATATTCAGCTCATGTTCTATCTCTTTTGATGCAAGCTTTTCCTGATTCAAAGAAATATTATCATCGGTAATGTTATAAGAAGTAATATTTCTACCCATAGATTCAAGTGTTGAATTTATACTGCGCAAGACCTTAATTCTAACTTGGTGTTTAGTAAGACTATGCATATTTATGAAGTCCTTAGACATGATAGATTCAAATTTGGCCCATAATTTTTTTGGATTGCTGGGTTGACAATATACTAAGATAGTTGCAAAAAGACGCCGTAAACTATATGGCATTTGATACAATGATGATTCTTCCATACAAAGTTCTAAACTATTATCAGATTCTAGCAATCCATGTAGCATAGCAGATTCACGAAATGATGTCATTCTAATACCATTCACAGTTTTCAAGTGATCAAATGAGGTAGGGCCTCTAATATGGTTTAATAATAACCGTAAATAGTATCGCTCGCCTTCAAGAGGATTTGCAGTTACAATTCTGCCAATAACATGGCCTTTCTTTCTTGGTGTCCAGGTTTTTTTGGGTCGATCCCAAACAAAATGTTCTGGGAATTCTCTGTAAAGATACTTTTGTTGTTCAGACATTGACTGGTTCATGTTGAAAAATTCAGTAAGCATTGATTTCGCAAAAAAATCATTTCGAAGAACATAAGCAAGATCATCATTGTTTCTAAATGTTATAGTGTGATTGTCTTCTAAATGCAATTGTAAACTTAGGATAGCAGGTTGCATCTCATTTAAAACAAAGCTATAAATTCGCCACATAGCCTCTGGGGGCGATATCCACCGTGCAGATTGAAATTGCTCAATTTCATCTACATTTTGTACATGTTGAGAGATTACAGAAAATGCTATCTGGTCATGTCCTTTATATACATATTTATACAAATATTTAACTGCTTTAATAGTAGAGCATACTTCAACATTAATATGGCAATCAAATTTAGATAAGAGATATTGATTATATGGTATAACCCAGCGATTGTCAAGAGTTGCACCTCTGACCTTTGCTTTTTGGCCATTGTCACGACGCCTATACAATGGGTAAGAATCATTTCCATTGGTTGTGTCAGAACAAAATGATTTTGGATAATTATTCTTACAAAATCCATTATGCGCCATGCACACGTTAGTAGGATTCAATTTTCCACAGGGACTATGCATCATATGTTTAACAACCATAGCATATAAATGTGGTTTTTCATTTTTGTTAGGCAGTTCTGCAGATACAATTCTATCATATGATTCAGGAGAGATGAGTTTGGCACTTTGTTTTAATATCAATAGGAAATGCGCATGTGGTAAGCCTCTTTTTTGAAACTCAATTACATACACATAGGCTGCTATCGGTCCAAATATTTGTGTTTTTAATAGATCAATTTTTAATTGTTCTAACTTTGCTCTGAATATACGCGCAGTTAAATCTGGCCTATTTTGCGCTTCCTCACCAGGTTCAAGCTCATTCTTTATCTCAGGCCATGAAGGATTACAAGTCATTGTAACAAATAAATCAGGTTTGCCAAATTTTTGAACCAAGGCCATAGCATCTATGTATCGCCTACGCATATCTCTAGGACCCCCTATAAAAGATGCTGGTAAAATTATTCGCTTGCCAACCTTGGCACCGTCACTTTCACCTATGGCAATGCTATCGATGATACCTTGATATAATTCAGCTCTAATTTCATATTGCCTACTGCGAAAGTAGTCTAATCTAGAAGTTTCAATTTTTATGTACATATCAACAACAAATTGTTGCAAGAGACGGCCTGATCGCAGCAGCATAGATTTCTCAGGTGGTCGCATTTGCAATTTGTGGCAGTAATATTCACGGCATGAAACTGCGTTTCCATTCCTTCGTCCCACTTGGGTAGCTGCAATTTATTAGTTATAATACTAGCCATGTAGTTATAGAATAGCATAATTTAGTGGTCATCTATATATGATGATTACCTGTCGTTTCTTTTTTAAATAAATCATTTGCAGAGACTATTTGGGTTGGATTAACTAAACATAGGCCTTCACAAAAACTTCTGACTTTTCGCTTTATTTTTTGTATTCCTTGATGCCAGCCACTCTCACCATAGGGAAATAATAAGGGATACTGTAGGGGGTCAAAACATCCAAAATAATACTGTACCTTATGACTATAACCGAAATGATTGTAGACAATAATGTCTCGCTCTTTATGTTCTACATCAGCACTACTTTCTACCCATATTCCAGCTACTTGGGAATTTGAAGGAGCATTGTAGATTCTTTGGTCTAAACCAGGAATATTTGACCTTAGCACAATTTTATGATTTTCCAAATCAGGGATATTAGAGAGGCTACGGAAAAAATTAGCATATGGATTGACCTTTAAAATCTCAGTAAGCTTGTTCAAAATATTAGGATTTAGACTGTCTGTAAGATTCATTCGATTATCAATCTCATGCTCACTATCATAGAAATACAATTGTAAATGAGAAGGATGTCCATTTGGTGGCAATAGTTCATTAATATAATGATAAGACTGGCCTTGAACTCTAAAAGTGTAAATACCTTTGTTTCTCCTACACAAATCCTTATCATATTTAACTCCAAATGATGTAAATGCAAATGTGTTATTGTAAGCACGAATATATTTTTGGAATGCTATTGAATCATCTGATTGTGAACAATATAAATTGTATAGATTTTCAGGAGCATTGTTTGTCATTAATAGCACTTCCCCATCACAACAACAAAAACCATTTGGTTCAAGATAAAATCTCTTTGCTTTGCAATGTTTGTAGGGTTTCACTATCGGTAATACATCTGGCTCAGGTAGTAAGTCTTCTAAAATAGGCCGCTTGCATTTCTTCGCACCTAACAAGAGGCGCGGGTTTTCAATTTTTTATTTGTAGAAGAAGTGTGGGCTGGGGTTTTTTTTTTGGTTTCTTGCATGAATATTTTGAAAGCTATGCATTAAAAGACCTAATTACCTCGTGTGCTTCTTTTCCTTTTGTTCGTCATATTCGCGCCAACTACAATATATAATCATAATAATGAAGGAACATATTAAAGGAGTTGAACTTGGATGTGTTGTAAACATACTGACCGATATGGTAATTGTCAGACTGGCTAGCACAATTGGCATCAGCTTCAATTGAAGTAAATAACGTAATATGATTGACAGTTCCGTCAGGGAAGGTTAGTAAATCTATATATCATAGTAGAATATTAAAAAGCTTGGTTTTTTTTTAAATACTTGTAAGAAGATGAAACAAGGGTTTGATCTTTAAGAAATCGGTGGGAGAAGAAGGAAAGAAACATTCTAACCAATAAGATGCCAAAGATAATCTTGAGGACGAATAGTAGCAGCATCGGGATTCGATGATGTGCCTACGACCACATATGAAAAATTATTTTATTATGATCAGGTTCTAAATTAAGTATAACAATTAATATACTATCATGCAATGAAATATTTCTTACCAAGCTCGAATAAACTATAAATGTTCATTTGAGCCTTGCCTTTATCAGCCAAGGATCCACATGGTATACTGGAATGTCGAGCTGTTTGCATGTTTAGTAGCAACTATGTAAATGTTAACATATTGGAAGTTATAATATTAGGGGCTGTGTATTGAATTTAAACTTTACCTTGCACAGTTTGGCAAGGCATGTCACTTATCAAGACACCTTTAGCTTTAGATGCGACAGCTTTCAAGCTTTTGTTTTTTTTTGGGAATAGGCTCTGTGCCTGCACATGGAACTTGGGGTTTTTTTTTTTTTTGGGGGGGGGGGGGGGGGGGGTTTTTTTTTTGTAGGCTGATCATGTTGTTTTTCTACTAATGCTTATTGAATGATCTCTTTCAAGTGAGTAAATTGGAATTTTAATTTTCCAAACCGAATAAATACCTACCTATTAGAAACTTATAAGATCCAACGCAATACTAACCAGGAACATACCTAGAGGGATAATTCTCTTGCTTTTAGTATACGCATATCTTTTTCTGCTTCTTTTTTCTGCCTTCTTTTCTTCTGGCAATTCAGCATACCGCTTACGGGGGGGTTTCTTTTTAGTAGCTTGCTTATTCTTATAATCTATAAATGGATAGCTAAATTAAAGCTTGACCATCTAATCACAGCATATTTAAAGAATGTTAGGGTAAACTTTTCAATTATTGTACAAACAAACAATATACCTATTGCTTCGATTGTCTTCTTCATTGCATATGATTCTCTTTTTTTCCTTAGTATTTCCTGCTTCTTATCTTCAGGTAGCCTAGCATATCGGCTTGGTATTGCTTTATTTATTTGTACGCTTCTATTATGGCAATCTACAAAAACACCTCCCAGTCTATACTCAGTCATATGCGCATATTCTTTGTTAGGCATTCTTATTTGCGGAGCATTTTCTATGAATTTTCATTGTGGTCAAATCTGACACTCAAATAAATTATTTCTCAGTATTACACAGATTGTTACCTATCTGCATAGCTTCAATATTTAGGACAACCTCTGGTTCAGCATTTTTTGTTAACGTTGCTTTGTGTTCCTGTTGAACTTTGGTAGTCCCCTCTTTACTATTACCACTTAAGGATTTTTTGCCTTTCATTTCTACAAATATAAATAAACCTATGAGCAAACACGATCATTTCAGCTAAAAAAAATTGATGGGTGTCAGAATCCATAATTTTTCTTAATATTGCTGGTTTGGCCTAGCTGGTCAGATCTTAAGAATTTGTTTATTCTGTAGAATCATTGGCCTCCTAAGGACGTAATACTCATACATAAAATTCAGATTTTGATAGATTAGGCAGAGCAAAGCACGAGGGATTTTTTGTTTCACAAAAATCAGCAGCTCAAACATTGTAGAACTAAAATACATAACAAAAATCTCAAGCATCACCAGTTTACTTACAACTATGTCAACTTAAAGATTGAATCTTTACTATTAAAAAAATACTCTAAAGTTTTCTACAACAACAACAAAACAGATAACGCAGCAAGCGTCCAAATTATTCTACAGGAACAACAATAAAATACTCCAAAGTTTTCTAGACGAAGAACAAAACACATAAACCAGCAACACTACAGGAAGAACAAAACACATAAAGCAGGAAGAATATCAAAAAATTAAACAACCTTCATTCATAAAAACGCAGTAAATCTACAAAACAAAATACCTACCTGGGCTAGACGATGACAGATTATTCGAAGAAGAACAGGATGCAACAGTTAAACAACGATCTGAATCCACCAAATTCGTTGATACTGGTTAAGAAAAACAAATAATAACAGAGTTAGTTCAAAAAAATACCAAAACCCAAGACATGTAAACACTCAGCCAGAGAAAATATGTTCTACATCTAAAACCCTAAATCAGCCAGAACCCTGAAATATATAGATCCCTGAAATACAGGACCCTGTGTACATACAGAGCCCTCAAATATATAGCACCGACAAAGACCATAGATCTCAACCGATGACGAAGCCGGAGATTTTAGGTTCAGACGGATACTAAATCAAAACCCACAGACAATGAAAACGCATCGAGGAGCCAAAGCAAAGACCATAGATCTGAACCGATGACGAAGCCAGAGATTTCAGGTTGGAACAGATACTAAATCCAAACCCACAGACACTGAGAACTCATGGAGAACCTAAACCTTGGTACATAATCTCATAGGACAAGGGATTTTTACCTCTCCTGGAAGAATTGAGACGCCCAAAACAAGCGTCAAAGGCGATCGACAGAGAGAAGATATCAAACCCCGAGCTGAATGAGAGAGCAAATCACGGACAGAAGAGATAACATAGAGAGAGAGGCGTGTAACTATGGCAATTCATCAAAAAGCCTGGGCAAACGTCTATCGGCTACAGTAGTTAAATGAGGTGGCGCAAAATGACTGAATCACACGAAAACCAACGCAAAAACAGAGCTGTGGCGTTATGTTTATCAACTTTGGAAACGCAAATATCTAATAAGCAAAAAACAAAACAAACAAAAGCTGATAAAGCCAACACAAGCAAAAAGCGGGGAGGAGAAAATAAGGGAGTCCGAAAACAGCACGCATCTATCATACTTATTAGATAGTTAGATATTTATATCTATATAATAAAACAGGTCAAATTTTAAAAATGTCCTACTGGCAATCAATCCAACGGTTAGGATTTATTTTCCCTACAATTCTACAGCTACGATCAATTTCAACACAACTGGATTGCATTTTCCCTCTTAAACGAGTGACTATCAGTTATGAGTCCCATCAACATCTTAAAAGACGTCTTTTTACCTTTTTTTTTTTTTTTATGTTAGTACTAAATTTATTCAAATAAAATTTTATATATAATTTTGATGATAACTTACTTTGATTTATAAATATTTTCTTGACTAAATATATTCAATACTTTCAATCCTTGGTCTAGTTGGTGTAATAAAATTTTATAGGAGTATAAAGCTCTTGAAAGAGAGATCAAAACTTGGAAAGTTATATCTAATACCTTCAGAATTATGTATTAAGGAAACTTAATTCAATGAATAAAATTAGAGGACATAATTTTCTTTTAAAGTTAAAAAATCGATGAAACTATATCCTATGATACAACCATATTAGTTTGCCCATATCTTTTGATCTACCTATTGGATTGATTTAATTTTTATGGGGTTGGAAATAAGACTTAAATGTCTAATTACAGTGTGTTATGAAGTTTTCATGAAAAAAAGGTTATGTGCGACGAGAATGAGTTGGAATGTGACTTATTGGATTTGAAATTCAAAATATGACAGCTAAAAGACAGTCAACAGTATTTGTCCATATCTTTTTATCCAAAAGTTTAAATGATATGATTATTGCAGCTATTGAAAGAAGACTTATATATCTACTATATCTCTCATATATGAAATTTCAAATTCGAATGTTATCTGGATGAAAAAGGAGCATACATCTGACTTAGTGCAGCAGAAATTTAGATATATCAACTAGGAGACAGTTTCAGTAATTTGATCATAACTTTGTCTACCGACTTCCAAATGACTTGATTTGTGAAGTTTTAAAAAGATGACTTACATATCTACAACCTTTTTTTAATAGAAAATTTTCAAATTCGAACGTTAAGAAGGTGTACATTGAGCTGGAAAGGAAGGCATCTGTGTAGAAATTCAAATATGCCAGCTGAGAGACAGTTCTACTAATTTGATTATTACTTTTGATCTAACCGTTGGATCTCCATGATTATTGTGAATCTGGAAAGATAACTTCTATATCTACCAACTCTCTCTAATAATTATTTTCAAATTCGAATGTTATTAAGGTGAAAATCAAGGTAGAAGTGAAGGCATCTGATTAGAAATTTAAAAATATGTCTGGCATCAAGTAGCTCAACGGAAAGAAATATCTTCAATGCTCTCCAACGACTATAAACTAATTTGAAGCTACTAATCATCCTCTTATCTTCATCTATAAATAGAAATACACTTGAGAAACAAACCACAATAACAAGAACAATAAGAGTTTGTGCATCAAAGTTATATTCATCCTACAAAGTCTTTGAAAGTTTCATTGTATTTTATCTTGTATTGTTTTGAGAGTTTTATTGGCATATTTATTCTTTGAGAGAATTTATTTGTAAGCAAGAGTAGTTTTACTCTTGTTCTTTCTTCTTGTAAGTGAGAGACTAGTTAGAGAAAATAGTTAGGAGTGACTAACATCTGTATAAAAACTAGTTGGAGTGAGGGATCACTTGATTAGGTATGACTAGCACCTGTGCAAAAACTAATTGGAGGAGTGTGACTAGTATCTGTGGAAAAAAATTAATTGTAAATGAGAATTAGCGTTTGGGTTAAAAGGTTAGTAGTTGTATTTAGGGTTTGGATATAATGAAAAAAAAATTCAAGAAAGGAGTCTTAGGGAGTGGACGTAGACTTTAAAGTTAAAGTCAAACCATAATAAATCTTAGTGTCATGTTCTCTTCTCTCTATCTCATTTACTTTATAGTTTAAATTGCTTGCATTAATTTATAATATATTATTGGTTAATTAATATTTAGTTAGAATTTTAAATCTGAAATTATTTGTCGAATTATTGTTTAAACTCAATTCACCCCTTCTTGGGTTTTCATCTAGACTAACATATTTTTCTTCTTATTTTCATTCTCACTTTAGCTTTCAAAGTTGGTGGACTGTATTAAATACTACAGAGCTTTAGCTTTTGTATAGCTAATATGCACAACAAACAAAGTGAATTCAAAATTGCTCTCTCTATCTCTCTCTCCAGCCCCCCACCCCAAACCATAACCATTTAAAATAATGGCAGCCATGGTTAAGAATAAAATAACATTGCGTAAAAGAAAGGATGAAGATACAGTAATAAAGATGCTCGAAAAAAGAATAAAACTGATCTTCTTTTATTAATTCTTTCAAAATTACAAGACATATCAGCCTTTACAAGAGAAATGGTGCCAACCACAAAAATACAAGAAAAGAAGCCTTTGCTAGTAGAGGTAAAGATCCTATTGCACCGAGGTATGACTTACATGAAGAAGGAAAAGGATGCTGATCAATCGAAAAGATTTTAAGGAGCATAAAAGCTTCTTGCTTATTGATTGATGGCATAAGAAGGCCACTCTCCATAACACCGTAGAAGGTTTGGTTAATGTTGTTGCTAGAGAAATAATCCATCAAGGCAACCCTGTAAAGCAATGCACACCACAGAAAGGACTCTAAGGAAGGGAGATTTCAATGGATTAGCTAGGAAGGCCACGCCAAACGTGTCCAGTGGAGCTATTTTGGGAACCAGGCTTGGCGAACCCCCTACACTACCCAAAGCAATGTGTCGTTGCTCTGGGGATTGACGTTGTAGGACTCTAGGGTGGATTCGGTAACACATTTTTTACTCTGCCCATTCCATGAAGATCAATAAAAGATGAGGTCACTTCTAAGTCCAGAACTTCCACCAAAGAAACAGCTTCAGAATATTTTCAAATAATGTTCCAGCCATTGAAAAAAGTTTGAATGACTAGAAGAAAAGGAGTATATATAGGTGAAAAGCCTGATTGAGAAGACATAATGTCTCAATCCAAAAAGATTTGCATTACTTAAGGTGGCAGAGTTTAATGCAAGAACATTCGTGAGCAATCTTTCTAGGGATAAGTGTAGATCTTTTGCAATCATCAAGAAGAGTCAAGGCATGTTAACTCTTGGCAACCGAAAGGATAGATAAAATTTAAGTTTGATAAAAAGGACTTACAAGATAAGATTGCCACTGAAGAGGGAAGTTCGAATCCACACAAGAGCCCCCAAAGTTAGCTCAAGTTCGACTTGAGCGTCTAAGGGTTGGGGGCTATTGAAGGAGGTATTTTCTGCACAAGAATGTCACATGGCACTAGAGTCACTATGTCAGCACTGTGTTGACTAAGTTAAGACGGTTGGTTGAGAGAAGACTCACTTCTCCTAAACTATCAGGAGACGAAAATGGGCTGGACTTGTGCTCAAAGTCAAGAACCATACCCCCCTTGCAAGGTAATGGCCCATGGTTGTCTGGAGTGGGGGGAAGCCTGATTGATTAGGCCACAATCAGGAAGACTAGTGAAGCACTGTAAAGCTACATAAAGAAAATCGAAGAGAGGTAGATGCTCATCCACCGGCAATACACTTCATATTTTATACTCTCTCTCTCTCTACTTGTGAGCCATTTCCCTCAACTGACTTAAAGCTGAGGAGTACTTGTGCTCACCCTCGATGATTTTATCGGTGATAGCGAAGCTACCTAAATTGACAACTTACAATCTATGTGAAAAAATTGTCCGCACTGGTTTCATAAGAAACCAATGTGGGACAAACTCTTTTACCCAACAACTAATATGACCATTTTAGGCACTTTGAAGTCAACTACATTAACTCCTTTAAGGATTTGAGCACGTGAATACATAAATTTAATCTTCTCATGGAGATTAGTACATAGCGCTATGAACTCACCTAAAAAGATATGTGAGTCCCACATTTATTATGGCTCAAACTTAATAAAAACGCATAGCTTTTCCAACAACTACCATTTGACCAAAAGAAAAAATAAATAAATACCACGGCCAACCCATGTCACATAGAACTATCGCTTATTTTCTTGACAATGCCCTATTTTGAAGTTAATGTAGTCACAAGGACTCTTTTCAACTTAATTCAGCAACCTATATTAAGTGCTATTACAAATAACACTTTTAATGAAAACGCTACCTAAAATAGCGCTCTTATCTCTATTTTTCACACCATTAAAAATTTTATTCCCTGTATGAAAAATTATAATGAACTGTATAGTCCTGGTCATTCCTAACTTTTCCTCTCTGTTCACTTCTCCTTCTCAAACTCTATCTCTAATATATTATCTATGTTTATGCATACATATATATATATATATATATATTATATATGGAGAGAATCTCAATTTGATTGTTTCTATTTCTAGATATTGCTGCGATATATTCCATCCATGGATTGAGATTCAATTTCTGTTAGTCTCCCGCCCCTTTGCGTAAACAACTTATTGACTTTTTCTTTAATTGAATCAAAAGTTGTGTTTTCATTTTTAAATTTTTTATTTCGGCGATTGAATTTGATTTGTTTGTGTATTTTGCAGTTTGTTCTAGAGGAAACCGTTCACGATTGGGATAATGGAGAAGAAAAGTATCTAATTGGACCTAAGCACTGCACTTTGTATGAGGAGATAGGGCAGGGTGTGAGTGCTTTGGTTATGTATTTCACTCACGAGATCATCGCTATCAAAATTCTTAATACGCTATTAAAAGTGCTATTTGTAATAACGCTAATACATTTGCATATTTACTTTCTAAAAATAGAAAAAAGAGATTCCTTAAAAATAGAGATAAAGAGTTTTATTTCAAATAACTTAAAAGTACTATTTATAATAAAGCTCAACACGAGGTACTGAGTTAAGTTAAAAAAAAGTTCTTGTGATTGTATTAATTTCCAAATAGGGCATTGTTAGGGAAACAACCCCAAAACCATAGCCACCAGTACACCCCACCATACATGTATCTCACCACTCAAGGACCATCATATATCTCTCTCTCCACAATGAGTCACCCAATCAATACCAAATCCAAATTTATTAAAGAAAACAATCCATTTCTAAATTTTAATAAAATAATTTAGAACAACTCCTAACGGCTTTAATACGTCTATTGATGAATTTGACTAACACTGCTCTTCCACCATCACGACATATTTGACCAACACACTATTAGACCCAACCATGACCGTTATAAGGCAAAATAAGACCTACCTGCCCAACAAGAAATTTACAATATTGATATTGTTGACATTGATTTAGCTATATAGGGCAAAGCTCAATGCTAGTTTGATGGACTGATATGTATATATTGTGAGCTGTTTGGTTGAGCTTTTTTAAGGTTTTTTTGTTTGATTTTATTTTTTGCTTATAAGTAAAAAAGTTAAGATCTTAAAACATTTTTTATATTTTTCTGCTTACCTTGTCTTGTTAAAAGTAAAAAAAAAAAACTGAAAAAATAATTTTTTTTGTTTATAAATAAAAAAAGTTAAATAAAAAAGTTAAAAAAAAAAAATCAAATTGGCCCTATATTTGTGTATATATCTTTATAGGTACATGTATGTGTATATATGTATGTTTGACATCAACTTGTGAGAAGGTGGGATGTTTTGTCATTCAAATTTAAGATTTATACTAAGGGCGCCATTAAATATACAGGGCAAAAATCATAATCAATGTAATATCTTACAAATACAGGTGCTACCTGCCATCCTACTAAATTCTTTTTTTTTTTTTTTTTTTTTGTAAGGCAATTGGTGGGGGTTGGCAATGGTGGACAATGGCGGTGCATGGTGAGAATAAAGGACGATGTGTTTTTAAGCCAAGAAAAAATTTAACATCAATCATGGCTGATGGTTATTCTTTTGTTATGCTGGACATATTAGCTAGAACTAGAGGTGGACATTGGGTAGAATAGGGTTACACTAAAAAAGATTTCTTTGAGTCTAAAATCAAATCTCAAATCCATTCAAAATAAAAATTATAATTCTCAAGCTTGTCTATTTAATCGAAAAATATTTTTAATAAATATTTTTCTTCAAAAAAAATGTTAAACTATATAAAAAATATGTTAAATAATATTAAAATATAAAAATATATTAGTTTATATATATAATTCTCAAGTTCACCCATTAAATTAATCGGGCCTAAAAATTTTTTTAAGTTTTATAAATAATGAGCGAGCTAAGCGTGTGATCAAACTCATGGCCATCCTTAGTTAGGATACATCAAATTGATGATGGGCACAAGTTAATGTGTCCAGCATCAATTAGCGACTACTATTCGTCACGATTGATGCTATAGGTATCTTGTAAGCCAAATATAAGGGATAACCTGTAACTTTTTCAAAAAAATTATGAGTACTTCGGTCTTTTACGTAATTCTAAATATAGGGGTAAGTCAATAATATGATAAATTATTCACTAGGTTGAGAACACATCGTTAGTACGATGATATAGTGTGTTCATTCAATTATAAATAAACATATATTTTTATTTTAAATTAATTATCTAATTTTTAAGTTTTTTTATTTTATAGCAATCTAGGTATAATTCACAAAAAGATCTAACTTTTATAAGCATAACAAGACTTAATTCTTAGACTGATTGACTTAATTTTTAAAATAATAAAAATAATATCTTTTATGTTTATATTTATTAACTTGAGTTGGCAAAATTATATGATATATTATATAATATATTTATTTTTAATTAATTAAGCACGTCACGTTATCGCGTTGACTCAGTGCTTCGACCTGCTAAATAATTTCTCCAACGTAACAATTACAATGTTAAACAATTCCCAACTCACAAACCTTCACTCACTGCGACTGTTTCTTTCTGGGTAACACAAAATTTTCTCGGCTTCCAAACACGGCTTGAAATGGGGCTTCCTAGAGCACATTGAATCGATCGTCGTTCAATACTTGGTGGGTTGTACGGAGATCTCCCTCCGCCTTCATCTGCCGATGAAGACAGGACTAACAATGTCTGGTCGAGCAGCGCCGACGACGACGCTCCTCAAACCGGCTTTTGCGTCGCCACAGACGGTTCTCAAACCCGAGCACAAGCTGAAGCCCGTGAAATCGGTAAAACGAAGACGGTGCTGACAGTGGTGGCGGCAGACGATGGCGGTAGAAGTCCCACGTTTCAGCCGGCGCTTGTGGGAGTATGATCCAGCCAGGCCTAACGATTACGAGGAATATAGGAGAGAGAAGAAAAGGAAGGCGATGGAGGCCGAGATGAAGAAGGAGTTGGAGAGGAGCCGGCAGGAGGAGGAGGAGAGGGAGAGGAGGGACGAAGAGGCGGCTGAGAGGGAGACGGAGAGAGAGAGAGGGATGCTGGCGATTCGAGGTCGAATATTTCCGGAGAGGAAGCGTGGAGGAGGCGGGTGGCAATGAGCGGGGCGGTGCCACGATCGCCTTCGGCACCATCGAATGGGGATGGATTTACTATAGGAAAGTCGGAGTCGGGTGGGTTAGGGATTGGCGTTGGTGGGCAGATGAGTGCTGCGCAAAGAATGATGGCGAAGATGGGGTGGAAGGCAGGACAAGGGCTAGGCAAGCAGGAGCAGGGGAATACAACTCCATTGATGGCTAGGAGGACTGATAGACGAGCTGGGGTTATTGTCAATGCAAGCCAGAGTAAGCCGGAGAAGAAGGTGAAGAGTGTGAGCTTCAATAGTTCACCCCACTCGCATTTTGTTGCTCAGGAACATGGTATGCATTATACTAGCTCTTCTATGAAATTAATTAAACTAGTTGCTGCATATAGAGTTCTGTGCTTTGACAGTGTTTTTTTTGTTCGATAAAACATTCCATTTTGGTGTATGGCGTCTAGTAAAGCACAATTTGATTGTGTAGAATTGTTGCCACTGCAAGATAATGGTTATGTTGCCACCAGAATCAAAAATAATTTTTTTGAATTTTTTCTTTCCTTGAGGAAACAATTTCATCTATCTCAATAAGACAAACTTACTAGGAAATAGCCGAACCTACTCCAAGAGTGATGAGAGATTCTTCTACAGCAAAGAAACCAAGGAGAAACAGGAGCATGCGAAAACTCTACCGAGCCATCATATCATCAAAATCACCCACGAATGACATGAAATACAAGCCATATCAGGCTGTTGATGGGGAAATTTTAGGCATGCTGGGAGACTGCTTTTGAGTTTTCGGGAATGATCCCATCCATAAGGGTGCTGCTATTGACAATAAAATTACGGTTTATGTCGTCGAAACTTCCAAAAGCCCCGCATATTCCCTTCTAAACATCGGACTTTGAAGGAGTCTCTTCCACCAGTGGATTGTTGAAGACAAAGGCAATCCTCTAACCCCTACGAATAGATTTTGAAAAAGTTTAGACAATTCCCATCCCAGGCCTTAAACATTTGCCTGATCCTACTGTGTTTGGACTTCCCAAATGGCAACACTGCTGTGGACCTTTTTTTTATTAATTATTTTTTTGTGGATTTTGTTGACAACTTGTAGTTTTGAGTCCTTGAATAGCGATCTGGGGATGTAGGGTTGGCGGTTCACATCCTGTATACATGGGTAATGACTTGCTTGGAATTGTTTCTACAACATTTACTTTAAATAACAAAACAAAAACAAAGAAATAGTGGCATGTAAAGGTATCAACTTTTAGCCTACTAGTTTTAAGCAAATAGCCAGTGGCGGAGCTAAGAAATTTGTTCAAGGGGGCAACCATACACAACACTTTGCTTCAAGAAACACCAAATTTCCCAAAAGAACATTCATGAAACGCTCATTTAAATATAAGAAGCAATAAATAAATGAAAAATTTCTTTCCTTCCTCGTCAAGTAGGATTGAACAAACACGTTTAAGGCACACATTTTGTGAACATATGGGGGAAATAATCCAATGAATATCATTAGGACAAAAATTTTTATATGAGGGAAGTTTATGCTCATGTAGGAAAAGTTCATGGAGCTTTGAGGTGGTGCATGGTGAATATGGTTTTGAAGATAGGAATAAAAATGCAGAGACCGTGTTAGTTTTGTGGCTTGCAATCTTTTGATAGCCAATATATATTTCAGAGAGAATAATCACCTAATAGCCTTCAGAAGTTACTCAAATTTGGTCAAATAGAAAGACTAGATAGATGTGAAGATTGAATAGTTGTAAAAGGAGAGCTTAATCTTGCAACCTAGGTTAATTGATTTAGATGCATACATTGAAAGCAACCCATGACAATATATTAGAAACTCAAGAAGTAGGTGGTAGAATTTGAAGGGGGCTAGAGTTAAATTGTTTAAAAATAAAATGCTAAAGAAAGTAAAATGTGATTTGGAAGATGGAACTAATGTGATGTGGAATAAGATAGACAAATGTCAGTATGTAATCGTCTTTAGTACAGTATATATTATGAAGAGATGATCTATGAATTTGCCAAGGGAGAGAAAAGTTAGGGATTGTAATTATGTGAAGTGTACCAAGAGCAAGTCTTGTAAGAGACAAAAAAACAGAGGTGGATGAATTAGTTTGACAAATTACTGGATGAAAATTATAGGGTGTTAAGTTTTAGAAGATAGTGAGCACAGTAGGGAGATTGGAGGAATAGATTTTATTTTTATTTTTAGAATTAGGGTTGTTGAGGTAAAACATGCATCGATATAGACAAAACATGCAGGGCTTTTTGGACGAGACTGTATCCTTATTGAGGTTTAGAAGTATCTAGGAGATGTAGATATTTTTGTGGTAACAAAGCTATTTAATAAGATCATGATAGCTAAGCAAATGTGAAATTTAGTACCTATGTATAAATGCAAAAAGGATATCAAAATTGTACAAATTATAAGAGTATTTATTACACAGAAGATAGTAAAATTTTGGGAGTGAGTGTAGGAGTATAGATTAAGACTTGTAAGAATAGTGTTAGAAATCAATTTAGTTGTTGTATGCTTGGCAGGTTAACAAATGTAGTGATTTATTTGTTGAGGGGAGTAATATAAAAGTATGAAGAGAAGAAGAAACATCTTCATGCAGTCTTTGTAGTCTTAGAGAAAGTTTGTGATAGAGTCAGTGAAAAGTTACAAATTGATATATGGAATTGGTAAAGACACGTATGATGGAGTAATGAAACTTGTGAAGCTTCAAATATGCCTTAAAATGGCGTCTTTTTGGTCAATTGACGAACTCTCCTATGCTCTTTTGTTCTATTCAAATGTGGTTTCATGATCGTCTCCCTTTTTTTTTTTGGGTAAGTAAGCATTTTATTACCAAGAAAAAGAATATTACGAAGAAGCTTAGGACACAACCCCCACACTAAGATACTAGCCTAAAAAGATGCACTTACACTCCAAATGGCTTGGCATGATAGAAACACACACAAAAACAACTCCAAGTCTAAACTCTAAACAAGATCACCCAAAATGCAATCAAAGAAAACAAAAACAAGTGAAACCGTTTAAGATTCCCTCACAACCCGAGAAACTAAGTAAACAGAAAAGAAAAAACTCACCCTGGCGGCTTCTTCAAACGTGAGCTTCTCCTCGGCATGCAAGCCAGGTTACATGTCTTTTCTCTAATTCCCTTGAGATTTTTTATTTTCTCCATTAATTTCTTCTTGCTTGCATCCCTAGATGTAGTAGTAACAAACATACTAGGGAGAGCTTGCACATCCTCTCCCTTCTCATTTGATGGATGTTCTATGGGAATCATAGCATAGCACTTGAAGATGAAGCTTCAAGTCTAACCTCCATCACGTCACTAAACAAACTAGATCTTGGTGTTGCCCAAACACTCGCCTTAGAATTCTCTTCATTATCTTTGCTCTCATCTACTGGACCTTTTTCCATTGGTGTGATTTTTTTTTTAGGGCGGACCAATGATTTGCCTGATTATGTAGCTTTTCAAATTTTGGCATCATGAAAGTCCAAAACAAACTTAGCTAAGACTTTTATGCTTATAGGGTTGAAATAAAAGCATTTTTTGCCCCTCTTTCCCTTTTCTTGTCATACAAGACATCTCTGGCGCTCTTAGAAATAAGGGCTTGCTTCGATCTATGCCTCAAGATGATGGACACTTCAAGCTAATTTCTTTGAGACTGGTCATTTTCCATCCCCGTTATTTTTCTCACTCTCAGAGGGGCTTCTTGAGTTCATTTGCTTTTGGTTTAATATGGTATCTCGATAGCAATTGCTGTTTTTCCAGTTTGTGGAATACTTGCTTTACTGTAGGATTAATGGGAGAGAACACAAGGAAGGGATGAGCAACGATCAAGGGATATCAAGAGGTATAATAGAATAGGTGAAATGAGTTCAAAGGGCAGCATATTTACAAAAAACCTTTAGTAGATCGTTTTCTTTGCATATTGTATCCAGATGCTAATTACCAATGCATGGGTCTACCTAGTTGAGCCTCGTTTGGGTTATTGATGCAAGTGGCAAATTCCTTTAGTTTGCTGTTGAAAATGAGGGCCGATATCTGGTTTAGGCAGATTAGAACTGTTGGCCATCTTTTTGCATCTCTATCTCTCTCTCTCTCTGTGCATACCAACGAAGTGGAGATGATTAGTCCTTACATCGATAAATTTTTGTCAATGGTGGCTGTTTATTCCCCTCCCATTATGCTCCATTAGTTTCGGTTTGTATGCCTTGTTTCCAAATCTGATATGTTTGCAAATGTAGCATTTGCTAACTGCTTTTTTCCTTTAATTTTTCTGTGTGTGTTTTCCTTGTATCTAATTTCTTTGTACTAATCTATTATACATTTCCTTCATTTTAATTCATGCTGCCTTAATGCTTCATATCTGTGACTTTGTCTGATTACAAACTGAACTGGGGAATGGATGACTTAACAGTATTATCCTTGCTTTCTTCTTGAAGGTGGGCCCTGGCGAGTAGATGATGAGCTAGAAGATGAGGTTGCATCAGAATGTGCGAAGTATGGGACAGTAACTTGGGTCCTCATATTTGAGATAGCAGAGCCGAATTTCCCCACGGTGTGGCAGTTAGAATCTTTGGGCAGTTTGAGAGATCGGAAGAAACAACCAAAGCGCTTATTGACCTTGAAGGCCGTTTCTTCGGGGGCAGGGTGGTTAAAGCCACATTCTATGATGAGGAGAGATTCAATAAGAATGAGTTGGCTCCAATAGCGGGTGAAATCCCCGGTTTCTAAAATGCAGTAATAAGCTTTAGATGCAATTGGCTTCATTTCGGAACTTTGAGGAAGTGAAGGTAGAACTTCCTTTGATAAATGTGAGAATCTAGCACAGAGGACTGTAAGTAAACTTCAGGTAAGCTTAGTCTTTGAACAATATGGATGGGGAGTTTGTTCAAATCATGCTTGTAACTCTTATTTTGGTCAAATCATGCTGCATTAGGCTGTTGTAATTGGTTTGAGTTAATCCTCGAAGTATGAAAACTGATGCAAGTTTTAGCAGATTTAGTAAAATTAAGCAAACGTGACATTATTGAAAGGGTAAAATGCTATAGAACCAGAAAATTTATACAGAATTTCTATAGAGAATTATGTGATTGAATGACTTTTTCAGGTTAGATATTCTGTTAAAAAATTCTGAAACAAATACCATTTTCCTGATGGGAAAAGATTACGAAGTTTGAAACTTGTTATCTTGCATCGGCATGCAAATAATGAAAAATTCAATGCACTTCGGCATGCAACTGAACTGCAGCTAATGTGTGGATCAACTGGAAATTACAGTGAAAAATCAAGATATTTGCCTTTTAACTTTTAATTAAAAAAGGCATATGAGCTTCACAGTTGGTCTCGAGTCATGTAAATAGTTGTCGGAAATATCCTTAACATTAAGTAGAAGTTGGAAAACAATGAGAGGATTATCCCAGAAATGAGACACAAGCATATTTAGAAGTTGTAATGACAGAGAAGGCTCGGCCTTGAAGATACATACAGAAAAAGAATTAACCCTGAATCACGCACAGAATTTAAGTTAAGCGGTAACCACACGTGCATGTGCAAGCGTACTCGAATGTGCGTTGAGAGAGAGAGAGAGAGAGAGAGACAGAGAGAGAGAGAGAGAGACAGAGAGAGAGAGAGAGAGAGATTGATCTAACACTAAAAAAAAGACTTTTGCTCTATTTTCCTTTGTTCGCTCTTTTAAGCTTTGTACGTACATTACTAGTGTGGGTGCAGTGTGCAAGGCATTCTACCTGATGCCCGATACAAAAATTTTACATGTCCATTTGATTTGTTCAGTTAAACCATTAAAGGAAAATGCTACCTGGAGGTTGAGCTGCTCAACCAGTAAAAGTTCAAAACAATTATGTTCTAATTCTGTGCAAATTTGTGAATCAAATGTTAAAAAGTAAAGCTTTTCATATACTCTCATATGAGATAACTTTCTTGACGAAATCCATTATGAATACAGTTTGCACAGATTGGCTTTTAATATGCTTACCTTCCCTTTTAAGATGAAAGAATGGTTGCAACTAATGTAGGGAAAGTGAAATATTATCATTTGGTGCTCTTAAAGCACCATCTCACCCTTGCTCCTTTTCACAATGCAATAAATCCTCCCTCCTTTGCGTTCATAACCACCTCAAGGGATTGTGAAAGGAGCAATGGTGACATAGTGCTCCAACACTCTAAATAATTTTTCCTTAAAATACACATTCAACACCAAAAATACTATGTTTCAAATAAATTAGTCGACAGCATAAGAATTGAACCTGCTTAGTTATCCTCAATCTGGGATTAGAAACATTTGTAATGTTTGAAATGAGCATCAAATTCAAAGTCATTCTGAACTTCGTATTTCACCCCATCCAGCAATCCAACTAAATAAGTCAGTAATAATAAATGATATATAGTTACAATTGCCCCTGCTACTTTTCCACACACTGCTTATAAACAATTATCTATATGAAATAAACTTTGGGTCCAGCAGAAAACACATGGATCTAATTTTCACCGGCAATAAAATCTTCATTCTGCCCAATCCCCAGCACCATCTTCATTAGCTTCCATCAGTTGAGTGTTTTCATAAACTTGGGAAGGTTACACCGGATCAGAGTGGTCACCTAACTTTTGGATTTCTTTGATCGATTAAAACAAATTGCAACATTTTTATTTGCTTCTTTCAGCCGTCAACCTCGCTGCGATACTTGAATTGCAAGACGGACCTCGAACTTCAATTCTGTCACTGTAAACACAGGAAAAAAATTTAAAAAAAGAAAAGAATGTTAATTCGTTTTTCTTTTCAGTTTGGTATCTTAACCCAATGATTCTACTATAGATCATGGATGTAGAGAAAGGCAGGCATTTGCACACGTACTTGACAAGATCATTTGTTAAAGCTCAAAACACAATGGAATGTTGGTCTGAGATGGCATAAGAACTTGAGGAAGTTGAGGCCCGTGACCCCAAGTGGATATGATGTACACTCTCCCTTCCTTGAGAAATTCATCCCATTGAAGTTGGGCGGGAGACACGAGTCAAGGCACTCAATGTATGCTAACGTTTGCAAGTGATGAAAATAGTGGAACTTCAAGTCTAATTGACAAAATTGCAGTCAACATATTGCCTATAAGGTTAACAGATGCCAGATGTCAATCTAGGTGCACTAACATAAAGTTGAAGCTATCTGTCTTCCTTTTTGTGCTTTTGACATTAGTTGTCGGGCTACTGAGGGGACAGTTGAAGCAGGGAACCTTATATTGGTCCCTTTTCCAGTTCAATCTTTGCTCCTATGAAGAAACGCCACTGAGTGACATTTAATTCTCCAAGAACCTATTGAGAGAGAAAGCATGACATGAACTAAAGAACCATATTTCAAATCTCCTGCTCCAATCAAGTGATAAACTAATATCCAACGCCATGCAAGATTACAAAGGCACAAAAACTGATGAAGACAAATGAAAACTGATTGCTTGCGGTTTAAATAGAAGATTATACAAACTATGGATGAGAGGGGCTTGAACTTGGTTCAACACGACAAACAGTCTCAATTGGTCACAGCTACATAAATTATCAATTGAAAAGCACCCATGTCATATTCAACAAATATCTAATGCAATGAACTCATACTAAATTCTCAAATCTAATCAATGACAAATTTATCAAATCTGAAAAAGTAAAATAAAAAATAAAGAAAACCCAGATACATGCTCACAACTGTAGAGTAGAGCAAATGTATTGCAATTGGAAAACGTTCGTATCTCAAAGTAATCACACACACAAAGGAAGAGAGACGTACATTGGATATATAGCCAAGGCGATCCAGCATACTCATAACAGATGAGCCCTATTCTGCATAATCTTTTTGTAGACACAAATATTATGAATACAAATAGACCTGTTGTGCCTAAAGTCTACAGTAGACCTATCGTTATCTACTTTCTCATTTGATCTCATCACAATATATTTATTGACAAGCCAAAAGAACACAATTTTGAACAATCAAAATCATCTGACATGTCTTCTGGATAGGTCCTAAATGGAATTGATGAATTATGTCCCCTAACTGGCAGGACTTGCTTTCAGTGCCTGTTTGTAAGTCCTAATATTTTCTAGTAAGGAAGTGCTGTGATCATCTTGTGATAGCACCATTGATGCTAAAATGCATGAGATGAGATTGATAAGTTACCACTTATACGAATAGCATAGATCAAATTTAGCTTGTTTATCATGTTCAAAATTTCAAATAATCCATTTATTATCAAAAGTTCAACTTGTCATCCAACAAAGTAGGATAACTTATATTGTGAAAAAATCAATTCAGCATAACAATCTTGAATAGAAGGGTTGTGCATAAAAGTAGTCAGAAGACCACCAATTTCCACACATCTCCATGGGCCCCCTTCCCCTAAGAGAAATTAAAAAAAAAAACTTTGCGATTCTAAATATGAAAAAGGGCAAAAGTAAAATGTAATCTCTCCTTTTATATGTAAAATAGTAAATATAACCTCACATATTTTAGAAGAAAGTTGAAAACAATATTTGATTCCACTTTGTGTTAAGCTAGTATGAGCATATATTTCTCTGTATGTATTTTTAAGGAGTGAACTACTTTTATGTTGATTGGCTCTCGCTATGGTATCAATTTTATGACTTTCAAATCTTAAAACTCTTAATTGGTTGCCATTTTATTCTCAATACAGTCCTAGGAAAAGAAAACAATAACAACAATAGCATGTTTCAGAAAACAATGAAATTGACGCTTGATGCATCGTTAATACACCTACACTCTCAAAAGGAAGTCCTGAGGAAAAAAATATTCACAATTTTCAAATAACATCCTCAAGATTAATCTTAAACGCCCACTTGAGTTTAACGTTATAGCTTTCATGATTATAATGATTTGTAATGAACATTATTTTTTTTTTCATAGAAAGTTTTAAGTATTTGCAAAGATCATCCGTTCAATCACCTACATAAAGCAATGTCTTCACTCTTTTTGCTAATTGTATATTCAATATTTCAATATTCATTGGAGTTTTTGATAAGTGAACTTCAGTTTTTTGAACTCACCCCATACAACTGAACTTAAAAATGCTAGAACTCCAACCATGCAGGCTTGGCAATACAAATTATCTCTTGCCATTTAGATCTTAGTAATGTTTCACTTATACCCACACTGTTGTTATCCTATCATGGGTCTATCCTGCATCACTTGGCTCAAATCACTCCTTTATCTGGTCCTTAAGTGCCACCTCTAACTTCAAGGCTCATACTTCTTTGCTATTTTGTACTCATCCAAATGAACTTCAGTCCATTGCATATTGACTGCTTTCAATCTAATAGTCATGAAATATACATGAATCTCGATAACCTTCTAGAATACCAAGTTATGGAATGACGGAATTACTCAAACCACGTGGGTTAAGCTCTATGTCAAACACAAACCACTTGGGAGCAGGAAACAAAATTTTCTTCATGAGACAGGGAATTAATTCAATTCAAAGACATTTGAAAGTCACATCATCAAGTTAAAAATATATGTAAAAGCCCACAAAAGGCCAACATATATACATAAAAATTTATTGAGCGACAAAAGTAATACCTCTTGTGCCGTTCCTTAGTATCAATTGAAGAGAACAGCTTTGCTTCCTCATCCTGCAAATAATTTCTGAACTGTAATGGGAATGTGGAAGCACCAAATATCAAAGATTATGCATTTAAGAACAAATCATGGATTAGACATCATAACCAACCATATTAAATAGAGCATGCTACCATATAGAGAATATTCAACAGTGATAACAACCCCAATACAACTCAATTTTTAAAGAAAAAAAAAGCAAGGCCATAAAGAAGTTAAATTTGGGAGCTTACTCTCCTAGTCTTTGACCCAACATCGTCAACCACAGCATAACTCAAAAACCAATTAAAGTTAAGTATAAAAATTGATGTTGGGATCAAGAAAGAAAAGAACAAGAGAAAGAAAAATAAAAGAGACTTAAAAGTAAGTGATACATATGTTAGAAGTCAAATTATATTTTATCAGTATGCGCATTCTGACAATGGCTGTTTCAAAGCAATTTGGCCTGGACTGTCTCTTAAGAGTAATTGTATTGCAACTATCATAAATCACAAGCACAGTTAAGTTAGTTTCAAGAAGCAATGTCATACGTATGTACGTAGATAATTACTAACTGGGTTAGAAGATGAGATATGTTCAGACTCCATGTTCTAAAAAATAAGCCAAATGCCTCACCAGATGAATGGCGATCTGATCGCTTGCGTGAAACATTACAGCGATTACAAGGAGACCCATTTTGATTGCTGAAGCAAGACAAAAAAATTTCTGTCCTAGCCCACCGTCATGAAATGCTGCTGATGAGAATGGAAGGCTCCTTCTAAGACATGGACTCATACAGAGTTCTGGTTTTCAATTACATGTTTTTGAGTTTTGGACAAAGCCCTGGGATTTCGGAAACTGTTCTTGGCCTGTCAGTAGTTTGATCATTCACTCCACTGTCTGATGGATTCTCCCAATAAGCTAGCTTATCTGTCAATGGTGGTGGAATGGGATTGTTGTCTCCACTGCTAGATGCAGAAGATCAGAAAAAAGAAGAGCTTCTACATCTGTATGAGTTCAACTTCGATTGCTGATTGAAGCTGATATGAAAATTTTGAAAAAGAAGACCAAATAAGGTAAACCCTCGTGTTTCGGTTCTGATCTACTGTGCCTAGCTTTATCATGGAAAATGTCATTGAACCTGTAGCAGAAAGGGAGGGGGAAAAAAAGAAAAGAAATGCTATCACTGATGAGATTGTTAAGGAGAAGACAAAACCCAATGGATGAGCACAAGCAAATAAATCATGTTTCAAACCACATTACATTTAATACTTAGCTTTGGGTATTAAAGTATTGAATAGCTGTCATGGAAACATGGGGATGAAAAAAGAGCAAAGTTTGGGATGATAAAATTGATAACCTAAACAACAGGACCAAAGAAAATGTGTTATTGACTTGAGACTACAGAAAATATAATAATAAAAAGCTAGTAGAAGACCAACTTAAGCAATGCTCACCATTTAGCCATTTCATTCAAGGAAATTTCTCACTCACAATCTTCAGTGCCAAAAATAAGAAACATGAACTCCACACAATGTACAAACAGGACCATGTAGCGATTTGAAGGAGTACTTCATACCATGATAAATTCTTGAAGCAAATCCGGATATTAAAGCAGCAGAGCACCAAGCAAGAGGATTAATCAAACTTGACCAATAGCCGTAAGTAAGAATTTAAAAATAATTAAAAAACTATGGGGTTTTCAAGAAATGAAAAAAAAAAACAGACCAGAGGGTTGACACTGATGGCTTTACAACCCTAACCCTTCCTTCCCCAAATAACAGTTATTAGTACAAGAAATAAAATATCAAAGTGGATAAATATAAATACAGATATGAACATATATGTCAGTGTCCATACATATATTATTCATTTTAGTGAATGAGAAGAAAGTGCAGAATTGAGTTTAGCAACCTTGTTTTCTATCTCAGAAATGATGAACCCCAAAGAGAATCAACCAATGTGTTTACTCAAAACCCAGATGAGTTCTGAATAGAGAACATCTAATTTCAATGGATAATCTTTCAAGAGTAAAATTTGGGAAAAGCTTCTGGATAAGCAATTATCAAGAACATAACTTGTTAATCAGACAACGTCCATCAACATATAATAAAGTCCTATCTGAACAATCTTGAATGAAGTTTGATTGCAGAGAAACAGTCAACAGTCATAAAATCATCTGCATATATATACCTTTAAGTCTAGATACGTCACAGAAACCCTAATCCGTTGAATTTGGGCATACCGAAGCTTTGTTGATGAGGATGACAGCCTCCTGGGTGATGCGAATATCAGGATTCTCACTCTCCATCATCTTATGGATACGGTAAAGCACGCACCACTCTTATTCTCCTTATATTCTTCTTCTTCTCTCACCTCTCTTCTTTCTTAACTCCAAACCAAAAACGATTGATCTCACAGACACAAGCTATAGAAAATAGACTGTGAGAGAAAACGTAGTCCTGGTAAAGTAAAAGTTTTACATATAAGATAAAGAGATAAGGAATAGTGTCTTCTCATTGGAAGGAAATCTACACGTGTCCAACATCCATAGAACCCACCAGAAGGCTAATCGACAGAAATGACCTAACAACAGGAAATGTAAAAAAGCAAATTAAATGGCGTAATGGACTGTTCATCGGCAACAGAAAATCACTGTAGTGGGGCATAGGATCTTTATATACAGTTTATAGATTTAAATACATCCCAAGCTACAGAGGCAAACTTTTCACCAGAAAAGTCTCACAACAGAAGGAAAGGAGGAAAGTAAGATGGCGAGTGAGGGATGGATATTAACATATTCTCTGAGAATTGACATAGGATGAAGAAAATTCCCTCCCGTCTAAACGCAAGCAGCATAATTGTGTTTATGAAACGTAGGTACAAGTGTCACTGAGGCACTTCAAGGTCTGGTCTCTGATCAAGTGCTTCTATGGTTGAATCATCTGGAAATGCATCTGGGTAGGTAGCCAAAATCTTTGCCTTCAGGCTTCTGCCAATTTAAAAACAAAAGCCAAATCACCAAACTGTTTAGAATCAAAATATAAACTTGCAAGAGAAAGTCATCGGATGGAATGGCAGAACAGTAATATAAAGTTCCTATTGAAGATAGCAGCACAACACAGAACAGAAGCTGATGAAGAAAGAGCAGAAGACCAAAACTTATGTCTTATGTTACATTAACTTGGGTATGTTTGTAGATGTGGGTGTCTCAGCATCCAATTCGTCAAATTTCCAAGTTCAAGGACAATGGACAACAGTAGAATATACATATTTCTTGATATTTTCTTTTATTTCCTAGGCTAAAATGTTTTTTTTTGTAACATACTGTGTTAAGCATGGACACTTAAGTTGTTTTAAAGCAACCACGTGATTAAAGTAACATAATAAGGGAGTGTATGTACAAATATATAGCAAACTTGAATACCAGACATGGTTGTCAGGTGAATGTCAAACTAGACTTGGACACAGTTTGTACCCTTACCCTAGCTCCATCTGTCCATAAAGGTGCTTCACACATTTAGACGAGTCCGTGTTGAGAGATAAACGAGCATTTACATATACAAGACATGCAAAGACAGTATACAAGATGACTGTACCCAAGACTTCTCTAACGGAATTATTTACAAATTAATGATTGCATACCAATACCTGAAAATTAAAATTGTCCTAGTGGTCGCATAGAAATATGCTTCTAATAGAAATTTCTAAACTGATAAACTAGTGCAGCTAAAACAACTGGTACACACAGATTTCACTAAATATTCAACTTAGTTTTTAGGTTATTTTGATTTTATGCCCTTAGTGGGAACAAAAAAAGGGGGGGAAACCCCCACAACCCCACAAATATTTTTGTTCAATCAAAAATAAAAAACCCAAAGAACTGTTCTTATTTATGAAAATCCTAGGAACATATAATTCTATATCCTTAAGAACACAAATTATAAAGGGCAGCATCTTAGATTTCATGAATTGAGGGTTAGACTAGTAAAGGAATTCCAGAATAAGATTATTGTAACGCCGCTGGTACATTCAAGAGTCCAAATGGCAGAGACTAAGCATTGCGGACTTTTTCCCGAAAGAAATTAGGACTCATGCACAACACATAAAATTTTCAGTTGAAAAGATGCACTGGAATATGTTAGGCCATTAGGAAATGGGGACCGAAAAGACAAATCCTCCACAACATAAATCATATGCAACAGGACCAAGCTTGAATGCTAACAAGTTTTCAAGGAACCTTAGTTATACATCTTACTACGCTTATATATTAGATACGTTTCCGGACAAGTTTAAACAAACCATCGTGATAATTTATAGGCAACCAAGTAACAAAACTTTACTAATCATAACCACTCCATGGGAACTAATTAGTAAATACTCAGCAATGACAAATATGATAGGTGCAAGAATAATTGATAAACATACCTCAGTTTCTGAAATATGTAATCAAGGTCTGACTTCATTGACCTTAAGAGACGTGTATTTCTAGAAAAATCGCTGGAAAGCTCTGAAAAGCAATGCTCAGAGTACTCGTTAAAATGTGAAAGGACTACATTTCCATCCTGCAACCTTCCAAATCTGCAGTTTAGGCACATAAACAAATATTAAAAAAAAGTGAAAAACACATAGCAAGATCAATTCGAAATCCATGATATGATTCCCAGTAAGGAATTAAAGCTAAGGTCAAGAAGTAATCATAGAAGTACAAAAGGATTCTAAATTTTGTAATCAAGAAGTATAATTGAAAAACCGAAGGGGAAAATTAAAGGAAAAGCAACAATTCTGGAAGTAAACATTTTTTTTACCTTTTCTGCTACCTTGACAAGTCCCGATTAACGTTCTTTAAATGAAAAAAATCATCAATTACTGAAAAAGAAATGAAAATTATTGGAAAGAAGAATGTGTAGTATGTGGCAGAGAAAATGATGTGGGACAGGTTTGGGAAATTTAGTTCAAGGCTAACAGCACGTGGACGGTGGAGATGTGAGTGGGGTAGCTGTGTGGCCTTTGGGAAGTTACGATAGGAGTTGCGATGGCATAGGACTACTAGAGGTGGAGGAGGAGGCAGCTAAGATGGTACTAGATGGATACACAGAGAGAGTGCCAATGGAGAAGCAGAACTTCTGGGCCTTCTGAATGAGAAGGATATTGTTACCTTGTTGTCTTCTTCTAGTTCTTGCTGCAGCATGAAGGTGGGCACCTCCTATTTATATGAGGATCAGGCCTTAGAGGTCGAGCTCACCCATGATCTGTGTCACGTGCTCAAATATAAACAAGGAGATAGTGACTCATCCTCCTTAACCCAACAAACTGGAGGTAAGGACTGGAATACTAAACTCCTTAGGGGCCTCAAAGAACTTTAGAGGTGGATGGGTATCTGGCTCAGGTGCAGCAAAGGTGGTTGGGCATCTGCCCATAGCACTGTACGGGTGGTAAGGAGCTCTCCTTGGGTACTGAGTAGTACGAAAAGCGCCATGTTTGTTTGTCTTCATCTGAGAGTCCTCTAGTGGACCTCTCTCTCTTTCTCTATATATATATATGATATGTCAAGGTGCAAGTCCCTTGAGGGAGGATGGGACAAGCCACGTTGATGAGCTCTCAACTCAAGCTGCCAATCCATGCCCGCTTAGGTTCCGCACAATGGTGATGGGGTCGCTCCGGTGTCCCATAACTGTAAGCACCCACCCCGAGGGGGTCTCTAAATCCTGCTCTCAACCTAGGTGTCTTTTTTGGAGAAAATTGTAAGATGGTGTACTAGAGACGAGAGGCACAACAGAGGCACGCTCAAGTGGAGGGTTCCTTGGCCGAGTGTCACATGCTGGTTCGCGAAAATGACATGAACATGTGGGGCATATGCAAGGCTGCCTTACAATTTTCACCAAGCTCCCCTAGGTGTTTGCAATGCCCAAGAAAACTCAAAAGTTAGAATCTTGTGGGCACAATTAAGCAACCTAAAAGCTCACCAGGCTTGCTCCTCTTTATTATAGCATTCTGAACAATTTCCAAATTGCCATGAACAAACACGACACCTACTTAAGAAGTCATAATGATTTTTCATTAATTCGAGAAGAATAAAAAAAATCATGAAATTTGGACACATAGTAGCTCCTACTCTAAGCTATATACAAAAAAAAAAAAAAAAATCGAGTCAAAATTCCTCCATTTAGGCCTAGTCTGTCCAGCCCAAAATTGCTGGGTAGACTGCCACATAGGGGCTTGGCTACTGCATGCAAAAGGACTTGTGGCAAGGGCGCGCACAAGTGGGTGAAAATGGGCACCACATTGGGCAGGTGCTTTGGGCGATTGCCATACGCAAGTGGCTTGGGGCTACTGCTTAGGCTATGTGTGCCATTGGGCACCTGGCTGTCTTGGGCATTGCTTACCCCTTTTGTGCAACTGTGTTAGGGCATCGCTAGGGGCCTGGGCCATGCATTGGGCACCCTTGGCGTAATGTGGGGGCTAAGCTTGGCTAATCATAGAGAGAACTTGGGCCATGCATGGGCACTTTGTCTAACACGCTTTGGCAACCATTTGGGCACTGTAAATGTACTTTGTAGGCACATGGAGGCAAGGTGGTGGCTTTGAGAAAGGCGTATGTTGACACCAAGCCAAGAGGTATTGACCATGCAATCCCGGACTAAAGAAGCAACACGCTAGAGTGGAGGCTCCCTTGGGCAGGCTAAGAGGATGACTCGAGCATGATCAGGTTGAGTGGGTGAGAAGGCCTCTAGAGTATTCCTCAGTGCCTGAACTTGCTGTTAAAGCACTGTGTATATTACTCTTAACTAGCGAAACTTAGTCTAGAATGGAGCATACGAGATATATCATTAGTCCACGTGTCACCTCACAAGACTAACATATGAGACTAAGCCCATAATATCATGGATAGTCAAGATGTGAGTGGGCTAGTTGTCAGCCCTTTAAGAAGTTACGATAGGCACCAAGATAGTGTAGAAGTACCACATGTGGAGGAGGAGGAGGGAGCTAAAGTAGTCAGAGCGAGAGAGAGAGAGAGAGAGAGAGAGTGGTAGTGGAAAACAAAACATTTGGGCTTTTTGGAGGAGGATATTGTTGCATCATTGCCCTCTTCTTGTTCGTGTTGCACACATGGATGTGGAGGCCTATTTATAGGATGGTCAGGCCTTGAACAATATTGCGTCCTCGCATGAAGAGAAGAAGATAGGTGCCTCGTCCTCTTTGGCTCGACAAATTGGAGGTAAGGATGCAGTGTTGAACTCTTTAAGAGCCTTAAATGGTGGTTGGGCGTCGGCTTAGATGCTGCACATTTGCCCTACGCATTGTAAAGGTGGTTGAGCGCCCTAGGAAGACTGTCAGGTGTCTTTATTCTTATCAAGGATCCTCCTCCTCTCTCTCTCTCTCTCTCTCTCTCTCTCAAATTGGTCAAAGTGCAAGTCCCTCGAGGTAGGATAAGATGAGCTACTAAAATGAACCCTCAATTCTAATTGCCAATCCATATGTCTTCAAAAGCCTTGCTTAAAGGTCCTAGGGTCACTTAGTCACTCCTTAACCATGACACCAACCCCGAGGGGATCCCTAGACCTGCATCAAGGTGCTTCATGTAAAGTGATTGGAGGTGATCTAGACTTTAGAGATAACCCCTAGAAGGTGCATTAAACCCCTAGAAGGTGTATTAAACATGAGGGCAGGCCTTCAACCACAAACTACAGAAGAAAAAACGAATCATCAACTCAAACAGCTAATTCACATGTCTCCAATGGTCCCGCCTGAAGGTCATGGTCGCTCAGTCACCCCATGACCATGGCAACAACCTCAAGGGGAACCCTAAGCCTTGCTCTCAACTGAACTTGCGTTAAGGTGTTATGTGTAAGTGACTGGAGGTGATCTTGATTTTAGAGATAACCCCTGGAATGTGTGCTAGCATGAGGGAGCAATGACACACTCAGGTGAAAGGTGGTTCCTTGGCTTAACTAGGAGGTACTAAGCATGATGCCGTGGACTAGAGAAGAAGAAGTAGGCTCTAGTGGAGGTTCGCTCGAAGTGTCATTTAGGTACTAGGCGAGGAAGCCTCTAACGTGTCCTTCAGCACCTGAGGTTGAGGTTAAGGCGCGTGCATTCTCCTTAGCTGGTGAGACTTGATCTTAGAGGAGTGCATGTGGAGATATATCATTGGCCCATGACTCATCTCACGTCGGTGACACAAGGGACCAAACCCATGACAATAATAGTGACGTGGCAATAAGGTAGCAGTGATGTGGCGTACCATGTGGGTAAAATTATCGTGTGTATCCACACAATATATGGTGAATAGAGGAAAAGTACATTAGTTTTAATATGTCAGAGCTTAAGTACGTTACTTAAAATTACTAACAATGAATCCTCATAAAATATGAGCTTGCTTCCTAATCTTACATTTTTGTTTAATCCTTGGAGTTTTCCTTTATTTTAGACGTCATGGCAGTGCTTTGACCAAAATGCTAACAGCTTTGGAAAGTTTCCCTCACTTGTTTGACAGCATTTATTTTTTTAAGACTATTACTACTTCCATGGGAAATGGTTGTTGAAGCAAGCATAAATTACAATTTCTTTCAAGAACCTCTCCCATATTCATTCCTTTCATGGCTCCACTGAGGCATTGCACCAGTCCACTACTTTTACAAATGAGTCCCTTCCAAGAGTAAAACCTTCTTGAGTTTAACAATTGTGAGCAATCAGATAACTCTACATACCAAATCTAGACTCATAATCACATAAACAAGTTCTATGTTAAACAATCAAATGCTGAGTCCTGATATACATACGTAACATATACATGTATGTGTGTGTGTGTGTGTGTGTGTGAGAGAGAGAGAGAGAGAGAGAGAGAGAGAGGGTATACATGAGGTGCTGCAACTGCTTGAGAGAATCCAAATCCTCGGCATTGATTAGGGTTTTGAATTCACGGGACACCTCTTCGGAAGCCGATTCGATCGGTTGTTTCTCAGCCGATTGATCCATTTCTCATGGGAACGACTATGTAAGAAAAGGGCAGAGTGGGAGATGTTAGAAGAAAATGCCACGACACCCCCAAACTTCAACCGTCTGGGAAATATATGTGGATAAGTGGAAGGGTAATATATGTGGGCCGAATCTCTGGGCTTTAGTTGGTGAAGATGGGCTCAAATGGATTCGCCTTGTCTGGATCAGCTTTTTTTGTCTACTTTTTAACTAAATTTTTTTTCAGACCAAAAATAAATAAATAATTTTTTTACTAGTTTTTTTAACTGAAATTAAATTTCTACTATTTATGGGAGTTGAGTTTTAATATTTTTATGGCTTTTTTAGTTTAGGTTTTTGGATTTTTCACCAAAAACAAAACTAGTAGAATTTAAATTTCTATATTTTTATGAACTTCTAGTTTAGTTTTTTGATTTTTCAGATGAAAACAATATTAAAAGCTAGTAGAAAAGAAAAAAGCCTAGTTGAAAAGGTCGATAAAAAGAAGCCTTTTTTTATGGTAGACAGAATAAACAAAAAAAGAAACTAATCAAAAAATTTTGACAAAAAAAAAAACAAAACTAAAATTATTCCTAAAACATATTTTTTTTACCAATCTATTATGTACTTTGTTGTATAAACGTAACACCAGAGTTAATGATCCTTAGTTTTGATATGGGAGTGGATTTCATATGACCTCCCTAATATAATACCACTTGGAAATGAAAATATGAGAGAGTGTATTATCTAAAGGTAATTGACATAATATGTGGATAGAGAATAGCTGCTTCGTTGCGAAAATGTAATGATATGAGTAACATAGGCATAACGTGCATCACATCCCAACGGAAAAAATTCCAATAGTTAGGTAGTGTCTACTGTTTAGTCATTATTCATATTAAATAGTGACATGTAATAATTTATTATATTAGTAACATGAATTTATTATTAATAGAGAGACTTTTAATTAAATGTATAACACATCACAAAATTTGATAGGTATGAGTACCGAACAATTTCGTACTACTCGACTGCTAGACCTTTTTTTTTTCCCAATTCCAACATATATAAATGATGTTGTTAACTTGTTATATCAAAAATAATAAATTGATATACCAAATCAAAGAAACTGAAAATGTTTGTGGTCAATTTTGAAATTCAAACAAGATCAATTTGGGCCCAAGAAAAAAAAAATGAGTAATTACAAAAACGTCTCATAAACTATGATTCAGTAACACTAAATTTTCTTAAATTCTAAAATGTGAAGCCTTTCTCTCGAACTATTAATTTGTATCAATCAACACATTCTGTTAAGAATTTGTTAGGAAATTAGATGAAAATCTAACCCATAACTGGCACATATTAACAAAAGTATAGTTTTGTATTTAAATTAATCTTGTCTTTTTGTAATAACTGACTAATGACTAAAATACCCTTTGAATTGTCCATATATTTACATGTTATTTCAGCAAAGATTTTAGGCAATGAAAAATTATTATAATAAGAGAATGTCAATTTAGGTGTAAAACAATACTTTTGTGAACATTGAAGTTACGTGATAATTTTTCATCTACTTAACAAATTGTTAACAGAATGTGTTGATTAATACAAATTAGTAGTTTAATGGAGCAATATGTAACATTTTAGAGTTTATAGGGATTAATGGTAATGAATTATAACTCAGGAGGTGTTTGTATAATTACTCCAAAGAAAATAGAAAAGAAAAAATTGCTCACACATAATTTTTATAGTACAAGATTAATTGAGGATTATCTTTTTTAAATGACAAGAGTGAGCATATCATGCTGCGTGTAAGATTTCGTATGGTGACTTGTATTGTTCAAAAATTAAGTAACAAATGACAATAGTAAAACTCTATTCTCTATATTTACATGTCTTTAAAAGAAATAAAAAAATAAAAAGTTAATTGATTAGAGATGTAACAATCTAAACACCAACAGAAATCAAAAACATTAATATCCAAAAACTTTGTACTGCTAATTAATAACATTTACTTGAATATTGGCATTTGCTGCTATTGGTCATCGCATCACAGCAAGAAATCAAAGTATCAATTAGAATGATTATAAGAATTAGAATAACACCACATGAACAAAATGATGTACCTGTTTATGATTCTTTTATTTTATATTAAAATATCTATCATTTTGATTCATAATTTTAAAATGTTCTATATCAAACTTTTTTTTGTAAAAAATAAAATTTTTTTAAGAAACCTTTTAGTGAGGAGTACACTTCGCCATCAATGCAACAAAAGTTCTTACACACAAAGAAAATAAAATTCATATCAAATAAAAATAAAAATAAAAAATTAGTTATTGATAGAATCTCCTATCCCTTTCCCTTCTTTTTCATTTTTCTTTATATAAGTATATATATTCGTAAGGGAATCAGCAAGAGAAGACCATTCACTGCTCCGTATCTTCAAACTCTGCAAATGGGAACCGTAATTGGATTATAACGATTCCAACACAAAGTCCAAAGCCAAACTTCCCCAAACCCCACCCTCCAAAACCAGAAGCTCCAACACCTCCAAAAATCTAATCTTCTAGCCTTACTCAAAACAAAAGGAAAAAGCAAAAAAAATAAAAATAAAATCATCATTGTCTGTCTAAAAAACCCTAAAACAGTAATTTTCACAGTTCCAAAATTCTTAACACCTCCATGCACAAGTAACTGCTAAGAAATAACTGCATTATGGTATGTCGTTGCACACACTAATAATGTAGCATTATGCTTCTTATTTGAGTATTCTCTTGAGCTTGTGTCCTTGTACTTTGACAATTGTTAGAGTTTTTTTTATTAAAAGACATACTTTATTTAATGATTTTAGTATTTATTAATAAATTAATTATTCCACTTTAATGAGAATCTGTATAAGTAATATTTGTCTTGCGTTATTTATTTAATGATTATGCATATATGTTTCTTATTTTATATAGTAAATGATTTGATGTGTAGAGTACGACTTACATACAGAAGATTAGATCATAAATTTTTATGGAATATAAGCTTATTGTTCATAGTCTTACGTGAAACTGGACACACTATCAGTAAGATTATAGCACAAGATTTTAATATATCTGTCTTGACTATGGGGAACGGTATATTTCCAACTCCTTGTACTAGTATACTTTGTATGTATTGAACATGACGTTGTTGAGGTAATTATTTTTATACTGACTATATAAAATAATTAATACCTTATGATTATTATGAGTGTTTATACTTTTAATCCTAATATAATAAATAGACACGTGCATGTAGTGTTTATTGTTTTAATTTATAAAATAGTGAGATTCTTTGTGGGTTAATAAACTCAGTGAGTTGGACAATAACATTACATGAATAGTGAATATTAATTATTGATAGAATTCACATGTCGGTATAAGAATTGATAATACTCCCTTGAGGAAGCTTATGAGTTTTGATTATGTCAAACCCTAGAGGTAAATTATGAATCTGACATATCAAATAAGTTAAGTGGAAGGTCTTAAGGAATTAAATAAGTCTTAAATTTAATTGTCAGTAATTTAATTTAATAGATGTGTATCTGTGATCTTAACGTGAGGAGATAAATAAATATTTAATAATATGGAGCTCAAAATATAATTCCTAGTATGACGGAGAATGCAATTATAATTCATTAGTAATATAAATTATAATTTATGTAAATATAAATTAATCCTGGTTGGATTAGAAATTCTTATTTGCACAGAAATCCCTAATCATACTAATCCTAAGGGTCCCTGCTGTAGCCTCTACATATACACACTCTAAGAGCAAGTAGGATTACACTTACTCATAATTGAGAGATACATGTTTTTGTAAGAGAAAGAAACCCTAACAGCTACGAGCCCACCCTCTCTGGAATAAAGCGTGTACGAGAGTTACAGCAGAAGTTCGAAGGTTAAGTTTGAGCAGTTGATTCGTGCTTATAGCTGTTGCTTGCTGTTCGAGATCAAAGCAGAAGATTTTCGAAAATCATACCTGTTGGTATTCGAGATCAAACTAGAGATATCTTGAATGTATGACACTAATCATGTAGATTAGTTTTTGCTAATCATATTAGAATTTTTTGATATTATGCATATACACTATAGCCAGGTCGTGAAAAATTATGCAATCCCCAACACTTTGACACCTTGTTCACCGTGCGTCTAATGTTAATAAAGGCTTCGTATACTTCCCCTTCATTTAATGTATGTCCTACCATTAGTCGATATATTTTATGGGCTAAAACACTAAACTGTGTTAAATTACCCCTCTTGATGATAGTCCGTCGATGGCTCGTCGCCTTGTTGATCAAATATTTCTTCCCACGATGGCATGGTATTGCCTGGCCCGTTATCTCGGAGAACAAATAACAATACATGATTGCATTGATTTATCATCATTTCTCTAGGCCATAGTTTTCCTTTAATGGACACATTTTTGAGATAACAGGCATCACCTTACCTCTGATTAGCTGCTGCCCTAGCTGAAATAATATCTATGTGCCAAATGCTTCCTTCGTGACCACATACGATGGCTTCTCCTATGGTGAAACATTGTTTCTCCCGTAGCATACTCCTTCCATACGGGTGCCTTGTAATATGTACATATTAGGCCTAAACCTTTGTTTTCTTGATGTATCTCTAGAATCACCATACCTCTTCTTCATGTTCCGAAATTTAATAGTAGTTTGCCTCATTATTTTTTTTTTAGAGATTCTGATAATCTCGACGAATGACAACCTGCTGCGGCCATGAAAGAGGTTAGGGGAGCCTATTTATAGAGGCTCCTTTGATGGATGTACACCAGGTACTATCCCCCACTAGGGCACTCCACCAATTAAGGGAGAAGCTGTGGGGACCACTGCCGTTAGCCAGGGTGGGCTTGTAACATTATTAGTGCCCGCCCCACTACTGATGCCCAATTTGTAAAATATTCCCCTTTTTCGTACTAAGTCCTCCCACAAATGATGGGATATTTGAATTATATTCATCGTTTAGTACATTAGGTTCTGAAGTTTTGAACTATATGTAACCATCAATGAAGTTTTCTTTTAAATATTTTAATCGTGTAACTTGTATTACCTTATTAATCTAATATATATTACATTAGGTTCTAAAGTTAATCTGACAATTTAAACAAACATTTATGAACGAGGATAGTTGCGTTGTTGCACACGCTAATAATATAGCATTATATGTCTTTTTTGAGTATTCTCTTGAGCTTGCATCCATGTACTTTGACACCTTGTTCACCGTGGGTCTAATGTTAATAAAGGCTTCTTGTGCTTCCCCTTCATTTAACGTTTGTCCTACCTTCAGTCGATATATTTTAAGGGCTAAAACACTAAACCGTGTTAAATTACCCCTCTTGATCATGTTCGTCAATGGCTCGTCACCTTGTTGATTGAATATTTCTTCCCATGACGACATGGTATTGCCAGACCTGTTATCTCGAAGTATAAATAGCAATACATGATTGCATTGATTTACCGTCATTTCTCTGGGCCATGTTTTTCCTTTAACGGACACATTCTTGAGATAACAGGCATCACTTTGCCTCTGATTAGTTGTTACCCCAGCTAAAATAATATCTACATGCCAAATGCTACCTTCGTGACCACATACAATGGTTTCTTTGATGGTCAAATATCATTTCTCCTGTAGCGTACTCCTTCCATATGGGTGGCTTGTAATACTGCTGTACACATTAGGCCTAAGCCTTTATTTTCTTGACGTATGTCCAGAATCACCGTTCCTCTTCTTCATGTTGTGAAATATAATAGTAGTCTGCCTCATTAGTTTTTTCAGAGATTCTGATAATCTCGACAAAAAACAACCCGCTGTGGCCATGAAAGAGGTGAAGGGAGCCTATTTATAAAGGCTTCTCTGATGGACGTACACTAGGTACTGTCCCCTACTAAAGCACTCCACCAAATAAAGGAAATGCTATGGGGCCCACTGGCATTAGCTAGGGCGGGCTTGTAATATTATTAATGCATGCCACACTACTAATGCGCAATTTGAAAAATATTCGCCTTTTTTTTATGAAAGTCCTCGCACAAATGATGGGATATTTGAATTATATTCACTTTTTAGTACAACGTTATGGATTGCGACACATGTAATTCAATCCTACGACAGGCTTGTCAAGTAATACACTATATATATATATCAATAAACACTTGATGCTCAATGCACATTAGGAGAAAGTCTTTCAAAAAGTTACCTCGATAGTGTGCACGTGACTTGCTCATGGTTCCATTCTGATTTCCATTTACCACAATGCCCCTCGCACCAAATTCATTCCGAATTTATGTTAAGGCATTATTTCTTACATATTCTCATTGCCCTCTCTTAGGTCAGTTTGTTTTAGATAAATGGAAGTTATTACTTTCCAATCTAACCTATATTTGCGTTATTGAAGAGCTTCACAGTGGTGGCACACCCCATCTCCACTGTTTCCTTCAATTTGACCGAGCAATCTTTGTTACCAACAAAAGGAGATGGGATATGCAGTCCACAACCTCCTCTTATCATCCAAATATCCAAACGGCCAAAAATTCGACAGCCATTTGAGACTACATCGCCAAAGACTGTAATATCGTTGAATGGGGAGAGTTCAAAGATTTATTTGTTCGTTCGAGTCAAACCAAGGATGCTGTTTAGGGAGTCATCTTAGCTGAATCAACTTGTGCTTCTGATTTCCTATCGCGTTATGAGAAGGAGCAGCCATTTATTTTTGCTACTCAATTAGAGCGTCTCTAGTATTGCGCCAATTACAAATGACCTCCCACTCTTGAACTGTATGTATCAAAATATCTAGACTTTCCCAATCTTGTTGATATTTTGCAAACATGGATAATAACTAATATATGTTATTTCATCAAACCAGACCACCTAACGAGTGTAGTTATAGAAGGTCCCAACAAGACTAGGAAGACGCAGTGGCTAAGGTCTATAGACCCACACAACTATTACTCTAGATGGATGGACTTCAGAGGTTATTCTAATGACGCAAAGTATGACGTCATCGATGATATAGAGTTTCAAAATTGTAAGCCTCTGACAGAACTGCTCGATGCCCAAATGGATTTCAAGGCTAACATGAAATACAGTAAATCGTACACCTAAAAGGCAACATTCTATATATTGTGCTTTGCAACCCAGATATGTTGTGAAAAAGTGAATTCTTAATGTTTGAACAGCGGTTCTAGTGTAATGCACTATATGTAACCATCAATGAAGCTTTCTTTAAATATTTCAATCGTGTAACTGGCATTACCTTATTAATGTAATATATATTTCATTAGGTTCTGAAGTTAATCCTATAATTTAAACAAACATTTTTGAACGAGGCCGGTTACGTCGTTGCACACACTAATAATATTGCATTATCTGTCTCATTTGAGTATTTTCTTGAGCTTGCGTCCTTATACTTTGACACCTTGTTCACTGTGTGTCTAATGTTAATAAAGGTTTCATGTGCTTCCCCTTCATTTAATGTTTGTCCTACCTTCAGTTGATATATTTTACGGGCTATAACACTAAACCATGTTAAATTACCCTGTTGATCATGGCAGTCGACAGCTAGTTGCCTTGTTGATTAAATATTTCTTCCCACGATGGCATGGTACTGCCTGGCCTGTTATCTCAGAGTACAAATAGCAATACCTGATTGCATTGATTTACTGTCATTTCTTTGAGCCATACTTTTCCTTTAACTGACACATTCTTAAGAAAACATGCATCACCTTGCCTCTGATTAGCTGTTGCCCCAGCTGAAATAATATCTATGTGCCAAATGCTACCTTTGTGACCACATACGATGGTTTCTCCTATGATCAAACATAATTTCTCCCGCAACCTACTCCTTCCATATGGGGTGGCTTGTAATACCACTGTACACATTAGGCCTAAACTTTTATTTTCTTGACGTATCTCCAGAATCGCCGTACCTCTTTTTCATGTTTCGAAATCCAATAGTAGTCTGGCTCATTAGTTTTTTTTAGAGATTCTAATAATCTTTACAAATGACAAGTTGCTGCGACCATGAAAGAGGTGAGGGGAGCCAATTTATAAAGGCTCCTCCGGTGGACGTACACCAGCTACTGTCTCCTACTAGGGCACTCCACCAAACAAGGGAGATGTAGTGGAGCCCACTGGCATTAGCCAAAGTAGGCTTGTAATATTATTAATGCTGACCCCACTATTGATGCCCAATTTGAAAAATATTCCCCTTTTCATACTAAGTCCTCCCACAAATGATGGGATATTTGAATTATATTCACCTTTTAGTACAACGTTGTGGATTGCAACATGTGTAATTCAATCTTATGGAGGGTGTCGAGACTAGATTTTTCGCACTCGAGGAATACACACACAAGCGAGAAAAACACTGTACTCTCTCGTTAGAACTCACCCTTCTAGAAGAATGAGTGCGACTAAGTTTGAATTGAAAATTAATTTGAATACAGGGTTTTTGGAAAAAAAATTTGGAGTCGCCACCTAACTTGATTAAGGTGAGTTAGGTCATCAAAAAACTAAGAACAATCCGAAGACTACACTTAGGGTTTTTTTGAAAAAGGTTTTGGAAAATGTCCTCAAGAGAGGGTTTTTAAGAAAATAGGTTGTTTGGCAACCTCTGGAAAACATTTAAGCCCTTTTTAGAAAATAAACTCCATTTTGGTCTTTCGAAAATAGTGATCTAGGTTCGGAGGTTGGTTACGTGTAGGGAAGACGCACTAAGCCACCACCCTACCTTGCCCTTGCGGTACCTACATATCTATTTACCCTAAATTCACCTATAAGAGTCTTCAACTAACAAATGTCCAATCCTATCCACTTTATAAAAGAATTTTTGAAAAGAAACTAACATGATGCATGATATGCAAATGCAATAGAAAAGCGAAAGTTCAGAAAATAGATTTGGAAAAGAGGAATCGAAGTTTGAAATTGGAAAGAAAGTTTTGGAGATTGGAAATAGAGATTTGGAAATTGAAATTTGGAATTGGAAGTTTGAAATAGATCATGGAATTTGAGATTTGAAAAAGGTGGTGACTGCACCCATGAGGGTTGCCTACATATCCCTTTGGAAGAATCAGGTCAGTCGTAGTTTGGACAAGAGTCCGATAGAAGATAGAAGGTTGGATTGTAAGAAAGAGATTTTGACTGGAAAAAGGATTTGATTTGAACTTAGAATAAGAGATTGGAATTTGAAATTTGGAATTGAAAGGATTAGACTTTGATTGAGAAAAATAGAACTTGGAAGAAAGATTTGGACTTGTTTTGGAAAGATTGAGTTTTAGGAAACCTAGACTTAGGAAAGATTTGACTTGACTTGAAAAAGTTTTCGAAAAGATTAGATTTAGGAAAGGTTCGAATTAGGAAAGTGTCATTTTAGGAAAGTTCTGTTTTAGGAAAATTTTCGAATTAGGAAAGTTTTGAAATTAGAAAAGTTTTGATTAGAAAAGCATTTTAAGAAAGGTTTTGAAATAGGAAAGGTTTTGCTTTAGGAAAGTTTTAAAATAGGAAAGTTTAAGATTTAAGAGAGATTTGAATTGGGGAAGTTTAAAATAAGAAAGGTTTAGAATTTAGAAGGTTTGGGATTTAGAAAGTTTGAACTTAAAAAAGTTTCAAATTTATAAAGTTTTGGATTTGGAAAGATTTGAAATTTAGAAAGTTTAGGATTTAGAAAGTTTTAGAGTTAGAGTTTTAGAAAATCTTGAGATTAAGAAAGGTTTGAGTTTAAGAAAGATTTGAAAACTTAGATTTGAAAAGTTAAGATTTGGAAAGAGATAGAATTAGGAAAGGGTTGAATTAGGAAGGACGTGGAAGTTGAGTTTTAAAATTTAGGAAAGATTTTTATGTTCAAGTTTTAGAAACTTAAGATTTAGGAAAGTAGAAGATTAGGAAGGAGTTGAATTAGGAAAGATTTGAATTTTGTCCCTAAGAAGAAGTGTTTTGATTTTGTTTCAAAAAATAGAGGATTGGATCTAGTTTCTTAAACGGGAGATTGGATTTGGTTTCCTAAAGAGGAAGATTGGATTGGGCATGGATTTGGAAGAGGAAGTTTTAGAAACCCTAGATTTAGAAGGCTATAGTTTTGGCATAGAAAATAGGTTTTGGAAATATATAGTTTGGATGTGAAAAGGGAGATTTTGGAAACCTAGGTTTTAAGGCAAGTTCGAAAATCATGTTTTTGGAAAGAAAATTAGGGTTTCCTAATCGTGGGTTCTAGGGCTTGACTTGGGCATCAAGAAAAGAGATTTTGGAAAGTGATTTTTTGGAAAGGAAGATTTTTGGAAGGAAATCCTAGGGAGTAGTTTCTAGAAGGTGAGTTTTGACAAGATAGTTTTTGGAAAGATTTTTGGAAGGAGATTGTTGGAAAGAGTTTTTAGGAAAGAGATTTAGGAAGCATTTTTAGAAAGTAAATTTTGAGGAGAGTATTTTGGAAAGGAGTTTAAAAATGGAGTTTTGAAAAATAGATTTTTGGAGGGAGTTTTTAGAAAACAATTTTGGAAAAAAGAGTTTTTGGAAAACATGTTGTAAAAGAAGAGGGTTTTAGAAAGAGAGATTTTTGAAAAGATAATTTTTAGAAAGTATAAAAATGTCTCACTTTCCTATAACGATTCTAACCATAAGAAGGCTAGAACCACTTTAAGAAAGTGGTTTTGAAAACAACAAGGTTTTGAAAATGTGGACCATATTGGTAACTTTAAATGTAATCACTTTCCTAAAGCAACTCTAGCCATGGAAAGGCTAGAATCACCCTAGGATTGTGATTTTGAAAACAAGTTTTGAAAAAGAAGATTTTGATACAATTTTGATGACAAGTTTAATGCAAGTTTTGAAAATGTGTTTGAAAACGATTTTTAGAAGAATGCAAGATCATGATATAGACAATGCAAATTGGGGTCACGAACATACAAGGTTAAGGCTTCACCACATAATCAAAGGGGCCGAACCCACGTAGTCTCCGATTAGACTAAAATAAAGCCCCTGACACAGTGACCCTTCAATAGCCTAATCCTACACATGGATCGAGAATCCTCTTGTTTAAAGCATGCAAAGAAAGGGGGGGGGGGAGGGGAAGAAGATGGGGGCTTAAAATAAAAGAAAACCCAAGTGGGTTAGGAGAGAGAAGAGAGGGGGAAGTGTAGAAACTTAAAGAGAAAGCCTACCGTATGTCTTATTTATTTCACTTTGCTTTGCGCGCCTTGTTTTTCTTCGGTCTCTATTTCACTTCAGTTTTCATCTTGATCTTCGGGAACTCTTCTTCGATCTTCAGGAGCTTCGAGTTGCAGCACTTCAAGTCTTCAATGGAGCGTTGAGGCTAGTGTATAAGTGTATGAGAGTGTGTATGAGTGTATAGAAGGCTAGGGTTTGTGTATGGTGGCTAGGGTTTGGAAAACCTAGAGAAGCTAGGGTTCAGGGAGGCTAGAGCTCTGTGTATCGAAAAGTAGGATTTTCAAACTGAGTTTGCGGACCTCTTTCATGCTAGAAGAGGCTCTGTATTTATAGAGATGGGATAGACATGGTGCCTGTTATAGTGCTGCCAGGCAAAATTTTCTCTTGGCGCCACTAGCAGTGGCGCTAGGCCATTTTTTGGCTTGGCGCCACTACTAGTGGTGCTAGCCGCTTAGGAAAGTTTGTAAGTTGGCAAGCAACATATCTTGAGAAGATTTGGGCGACTGTACTAGTGACTACCATGCAATTTTTAGCCTAGCTTCATTAGGTGTGACTCCGAAAGGTCCGGGAAGGATTTAATGAACTGGGAATGGCTTGGAGAGCCGGAAAGGGACAAGAACCCTTAGAATAATGTTTCGGGTACAAAGGACTTGAAAAATGATGACAAAATTTGTTAGAAGGGTTGATTGGGCCATTAGGGGCAAAACGGTCAACCGGGCCAGAAAGCTGCCGGGATGGACTCGGAATGTCTCGAAAAAGGACTTGAGATTTGAAAACATTATTTAGAATGTTCCCAAATGATACCGGTTTGATACCTAAAGCTGGTGTGGTCGGAAAAGGCGACTGGCCCACTAGGGGCAAAACGGTCATTTTGCACTGGGTTCGCCGGAACTGACTCGGAATGCTCGGGAAAGATAAAGGAAGGTTGAGAATACTATAGGAAGCATTCTCGGGAGGTTACCGGTTTGATACCCAAGGCCGGTGTGGTTTCTGGGGCGTTCGGATGCCTAGGGTCAAAATGGTCATCTTGACTGAAAAGTTTTGGAATTGACCCGAAATTGACTGGAGGGCACCTAATCATGCCAGATCATCTCTTGGACGATCTTGGAAGGGTGGACTTACCATTCTGAGGACTTAGGTGTGCTCTTAAGAAACGTGCCGAAAAATAGCCTTAGGGGCAGTTTGGTCATTTTTCACCGAAGTGAGCTAGCAGGCACTGGTGTTAACCTGAGTTTTGAGTGTTTTTATCACTCTGATGGTGGTCCTGTGATACAGGAGTTTATTGGCAATTCCCTATATCGACTTGTTTATGAGTATTTCTGCTACTCTGACGGTTGCGATGTTTGCGAGTATTTCTGTTACTCTGACGGTTCGGGATCATTCCCGAGACTGCTTGATATCAGGAAGCTACTAAAGGGACTTACTGCCTGAGAATCAACTTTCTCAAAAGACGTGCCAAAATGGACATTTCTGCATTGGTGGGCTAGCAGGCGCCAAAGGTGGACCGTTCTACCATCTACGAGACTTGGGGTCTCGTCCCAGTCGACAAGTTTGAAGGGACTTACCGTTCTGAAAAAATTGTCTTCGCAAAACGTGCCGGATTGGATAGACTTAACGTCTCGAGGAATTAACTTTCTCGAGAGGGGGATTGGAATTGAAATTGAACTTGGAAATGGGACTTACCGTCTTTAGGAAGACGTGTCTATTGGAATTGGAAAATGGACTTACCGTCTTCGGAAACACGTGCCTATTGGAATTGGAAAGGGGACTTACCGTATTTGGAAAGATGCGCCTATTGGAATTGGAAAGGAGATTTACCGTCTTCGGAAAGACGCGCTTGTTGGAATTGGACCGAAGAATGCCCCCAATGGCTTTTTGGTTATTTTGCCTCTATTTGGGCTTGGTGGACCCATGAAGCGATGAATCGACTGGATTAGGACTAGAATTCTAGAATATGTCCATATTGACTTGAAATCAAGTATGGACGAACTGGAGACCGCGAGGGGTAAAAAATGGGGTGCTTAAAGTTGCCCTTCTTTTTCTGTTTTTTCTTGTCGAAGACAGAAAACGATAAAGTAAGAGTCCCATGTTGACCGTGAGGTGGTCGGAGGGATGGACTTTGAAAATTTTGAAAAACGGGGGTTTGGAGATGGATATTGGGCCAAAAGGCCTTCGAAAACGAGTTTTGGCGGGAAAAGGGCAAAACTGCCCAGAATTGGCAACCAGCGCCACTGCTAGTGGCACCTTTGGAAAGTTTAGCTTGGCGCCTCTGCTAATGGTGCCAGGCTTGGGATTAAAACCAGAAAAATTCTAGTTCGAATACTTGCGGCATTTGAAGAGTTTTTCAAAAAGTTGAGAGTGTTTGTGGGGAAACCGACTTGAACCTTGAAGGAGCACTTCTTGGAGACCACGGGTGATTGCCGGAAGAAGACCACATCGCCGGAAAAGTTGCCGGAAGAGAAGATTTCGCTAGAGAACTCCAAAAAGTGAGTTTTTTATCCTTATGTTGATTTTGACGTGTAGAATTTCGTTTGGGTCGTGTGAATAGTGAAAATTGATGTTTTGATATGTTTTGAACACTATGGTGATATTGTTTTTGCATTTTGGTGCTTGTTTGATTGAATTTGAGTGATTTTTACATGATTATGTAAAGAGGGTTTTCTATAGAAAGTGAAGGTTTGTTCTTACAGGCTTGGACATTGAGTTTTTTGGCTAGATTTTTATGCCATGTGCCTTAGAAAAATGTGTTTAATAACCGTGTGGAGTTTCATGATTTTTTGAAAACTTGGCGAAATTTTGATTTTTTGAAAAATAGATAAATACTTAGAAATTTAGGAAAATTAAGAAAATTTAAGAAATTGATGAAATTTTTAGAGTTTAAAATTTGAAAAAATTAGGGATATTTTAGAAAATATTTGAAATGATTTTGAAACATTTTAGGACATTTTTTGAAAACCATTGATTTATTGAAAAAATGAAGCGTGTATTTTGAAAAAGTCGAAAATTTAAAAAGTGTGTGCGAGTGTTGATGTTACATGAATGTGACAATGTGAAGTGCACGGTTTTTTGTTCTGTGTATTATATTGTGGGTGTTGTAGGGACCATTTTTAAATGAAACTCTATCAGAATTTTTAGAAATTAGGGAAAGAGTTGGAAAAAGTCTAGAAATAAAATCTTTTTGAAGGAAAAAGACAGAAAACCCTTGATATTTGACTTTGAAGTTGGAAAATGAAAAGGTGTAGGAAATTCGTTTCGACTTATTATTTGAAATCTTTGTATTATTATTTATTTATTTTTGTTTGTATAGTAACACCTCTTACCTTGGCTTACCTTTCTAAGATGGCAGATGCGGGTGATGATAGTTCTGAGAGTAGACGCCGCTCGGGGAAGGCGGCTCGGACAGATTCCACCAATGGCTCAAGTCGGTCTAGGGGTAGCCGACGATCTACTGGGCAGGCAGCGTCTAGTTAGAGTGGTCGGGGGAGTAGGCCACTTGTCGACCCCTTTCCTCCGGTTGAGCAGGCATTTGTGGAGGAGATTGGCGTAGAGGAGGAGGTATTGGGTCTGGGCGACCGGGTCACTGGTTACGGGAGAGCCTCCTCCAGACACAGGCAGACGGATGCTGACTTGGGAGATCTGCAGATACCGGATGTCCCACCACTCAGGGATCTTGCTTATCACCCCAGTGTGTACTCTAGACAGTATTTGCCCCCTCCGCGGGTACGCATAACTTTTAGAGGGGCTATTCATTAGGTCTTCGTGACTATACAGCAGGCTGCTCCGTCATATCGTGCCTTCCTGGCTGAGATCGGATTCGGAGCCTTCATGGGATTACAGGCTAACCGCCTGAACTGACATCTGGTGCTGGCACTGATTGAGCGGTGGTTTGGAGAGACAGGGACCTTCCATTTCGTTGGCTTTGAGTTAGGTCCCACCCCCTTGGATTGGGCGATCATCACAAGGCTTTCCTTTGTCAGTCGGCGGATCACCCTACAGTCAGTCAGCAGAGACCAGGCCTGTCTTCTCCTGGACTTGCCCCCTCCTGAGCGTTCTACCTTCCCAGTCTCTTGGATCAGTCAAGATGACCGTAGCTTTGTTGCTGAGCCATCACCTGCCAAGCGGGACATTATGAGACGACGACTTATTTTGTACATCATCTTTAGCTGCTTCTGCAACAACAACAAGTCACTCGTGCCTTTTCAGTTGGTGAGTATAGTAGCTGATCTTGGGGCTCTGTCTGAGCTGGATTGGGGGTCTTTCTCCTTTAGCTGCTTCCTTCGGTCGATGTGGGTTCGGACTTCCTCCCGTTGGGGCAGCATGACTAGTTTTTGGCCCTTTCTTGTCTGGTGTAGCTACGAGTACCTTCCTATTTGTCACCTTGCAGTTGTCGAGGATGACCTTTATCCTTGAGCTTTGAGGTGGGCTCGTGACCGGGTAACCCAACGATCGGAGATTACTGATTTTCTGACGCTCCAGGCTAACCTGGAACTGATTGAGGTGAGGGATATGACTTGGCGATGTTTCATTGGATCTGTTCATTATGAGACAGTCCGGTACGTGGTCCCGTTGTCTTTGTCGAGGGCTGCTTTTCTCAGTGACGATACTTGGGAGTCCTATCTCAGAGAGCAACACTGGCGGCAGTTTCATGAGAAATTCTGATCAGCAGGAGCTCCGCCGGAGTATATGTTTGGAGCCTTGGTGGCGGGAGTGCCTATCCCCTATCAGGAGTGTCAGCCAGGTGTCAAGTTCTTGTTTCCTCCAGACACAGATTACGCTGCACACCTTGGGGCTCATTCGGTCGGTGCCTTTACCCAGTTTGAGGTAGTAGTTGACAGGTACACTGTGGGCTAGGAGGTGGTTGACTTGTGGCGCTGTGCCGGAGGATATGTGCCCTAGGCTGAGTTTACTGTTGTGAGAGACAAGAGGGATCAGTATTAGATGGAGCGGGATCAGTACCAGGCCGAGGTAGCTTCCTTGACGGCTCGATCATCTCAGCTCGGGGGTGGCGGGGTATGTTGTTCTTTCTTTGCTTCTTCTGTTCACTTTGCTGTTGTCTAGTTTTTTTTTTTTTTTTTGTGGCTGCTTTCGGTTCGGTCTTCTCTGCAGGACGCTGGTGCTTCGAGTAGCTATCTGCCTCCTTCGATGTCGGGTTTCCGGGTTTTCGATCTAGATGACATCGACTTTGACCTGTGACAGATGCCCCTTGTGGAGACCCCGATCTTCTTTTGCCCCTTGTCCCTGAGATGTATTTATGTTAGATAGTTTTATTTTGTAAGCTCTGTACAAAGATGGATATTTATGGTATTTAGATGCATGGATAAGCGGAGACATTTATGATTGATTTTTTTCAGCTAAGTATATGATCAGATGCATGCGATTGATGATAATGTTATATATCTATTACATGAGTTGATGCTGGTGACTTCTGTTTTTACATGGAGTTATATCCTATATGTGCGACACTCATGCGACCCTTTTTTTTTTTTGTTTTTTTAAGTTTTTGAATGAATGCACATATTAGAAATACATTAGCTAACAGAATGAAAAAGGGTGTTGTCGAACTCGGTATCTTTGGAATGGTAACTCCTTCCTTTTCGGGGGTCTAGCCTCTCCTCTGGCTCAACCTGCCTTGATTGGATAATAGCACTTTGAACCTTTCTCAATCTTTTGATCGCTTCCGACTCTCTGCCTCGGGGTTAATGTATATGATTATTGGGCTAAAACTCTCAATTCTCGGAGTTTTAGCAATAACTTACTTGACCTTTAGCAGAGCGATAAGCGGCCAATCCTTTCAATCCGAGGAGACTTTGTTTAGGACCGTAATGTAGGCTAGGTTATGGGGTTTCGGAAATAATGGGATATATAGGCTCAAATTCCATATTGTTTTCAATAGGGTTTAGATCCATACCATTCTTGACTATTTTTCTTCCAGTAGAGTTAGCATCCTTCTTTAGCTTTGGTAGCATATCTAGCTCATTTAGATCAAGCAATCCATTTTCAATAAAAGTGGACTTTAGTAGGGTTGTATTGTAGGCCATGGTTTTGGAGTTTTGCAAGAAGGGGTAAAGACCCGAACCTATTGTTTCTACTGGGTTTCTTTGTAACCTAGGATCACCTTTAAATTTCCTTCTTGCTTTTTACTATATATTCTTAGGGTGAAAATGACTCTTTTCTTTCACCCTTTCTATATACTTCTTGAGATAAACATGACTCTCTTCTCTTTCGATCTTCTTATTATACTTTTGAAGATAACTCAATCATGGTCTTCTTTAGGCTTTTCCTTAGATTTTTTTTTTTCGGTCTCTTGTCCCTTGGTAACTTTTTCCTTAGCTAATAGAACGAAAAATCTAGATTTTAAGAAAGACTTTGAAATAGGAAAGGTTTTGCTTTAAGAAAGTTTTGAAATAGGAAAGTTTAAGATTTAAGAGAGATTTGAATTGGGGAAGTTTAAAATAAGAAAGGTTTAGAATTTAGAAGGTTTGGGATTTAGAAAGTTTTAACTTAAGAAAGTTTCGAATTTAGAAAGCTTTGGATTTGGAAAGATTTGAAATTTAGAAAGTTTAGGATTCAGAAAGTTTTAGAGTTTGAGTTTTAGAAAATCTTGAGATTTAGAAAGGTTTGAGTTTAAGAAAGATTTGAAAACTTAGATTTGGAAAGTTAAGATTTGGAAAGGGATAGAATTAGGAAAGGGTTGAATTAGGAAAGACGTGGAAGTTGATTTTTAAAATTTAGGAAAGATTTTTATGTTCAAGTTTTAGAAACTTAAGATTTAGGAAATTAGAAGATTAGGAAAAAGTTGAATTAGGAAAGATTTGAATTTTGTTCCTAAGAAGAAGTGTTTTGATTTTGTTTTAAAAAACGGAGGATTGGATCTAGTTTCCTAAACGGAAGATTGGATTTGGTTTCCTAAAGGGGAAGATTGGATTGGGCGTGGATTTGCAAGAAAAAGTTTTAGAAACCCTAGATTTGGAAGGCTATAGTTTTGGTGTAGAAAATAGGTTTTGGAAATATATAGTTTGGATGTGAAAAGGGAGATTTTGGAAACCTAGGTTTTAAGGCAAGTTCAAAAATCATGTTTTTGGAAAGAAAATTAGGGTTTCCTAATAGTGGGTGCTAGGGCTTGACTTGGGCACCAAGAAAAGAGATTTTGGAAAATGATTTTTTGGAAAGGAAGATTTTTGGAAGGAAATCCTAGGGACAAGTTTCTAGAAGGTGAGTTTTGAAGAGAGAGTTTTTTGAAAAGATTTTTGGAAGGAGATTGTTGGAAAGAGTTTTTAGGAAAGAGATTTAGGAAGCGTTTTTAGAAAGTAAATTTTGAGGAGAGTATTTTAGAAAGTAGTTTAAAAAGGGAGTTTTGAAAAATAGATTTTTGGAGGGAGTTTTTAGAAAACAATTTTGGAAAAAAGAGTTTTTGGAAAGCATGATGAAAAAGAAGTGGGTTTTAGAAAGAGAGACTTTTGAAAAGAGAGTTTTTGGAAAGTATAAAAATGTCTCACTTTCCTAAAGCGATTCTAACCATAAGAAGGCTAGAACCACTTTAAGAAAGTGGTTTTGAAAATAACAAAGATTTGAAAATATGGACCATATTGGTAACTTTAAATGTAATCACTTTCCTAAAGCAACCCTTGCCATGAAAAGGCTAGAATCACCATAGGATTGTGATTTTGAAAAAAAGTTTTGAAAAAGAAGATTTTGATGCAATTTTGAAGACAAGTTTAATGTAAATTTTGAAAACGTGTTTGAAAACAATTTTTAGAAGAATGAAGGATCATGATATGGACAATGCAAATTAGGGTCGTGAACATATAAGGTTAAGGCTTCACCACATAATCAAGGGGGCCGAACCCATGTGGTCTCCGGTTAGACTAAAAGAAAACCCCCGACACGGTGACCCTCCAATAGCCTAATCCTGCACATGGACTGAGAATCTCTTTGTTTAGAGCATGCAAAGAAGGGGGGGGGGGGGGGAAGAAGATGGGGGATTAAAATAGAAGAAAACCCAAGTGGGTTAGGAGAGAGAAGAGAGGGGGAAGTGCAGACACTTAAGGGGAAAGCCTACCGCATGTCTTGTTTATTCCCGTTTACTTTGCACGCCTTCCTTTTCTTTGATCTTCGCTTCACTTTAGTCTTCGTCTTGATCTTTGGGAACTCTTCTTGGATCTTCAGGAGCTTCGAGTTACAGCACTTTAAGTCTTCAATGGAGGGTTGAGGCTAGTGTATAAATGTATGAGAGTGTGTATGAGAGTATAGGAGGCTAGGGTTTGTGTATGGTGGCTAGAGTTTGAAAAACCTAGATAAGCTAGAATTTAGGGAGGCTACCAGCTCTGTGTATCAAAAAGTAGGATTTTCAGACTGAGTTTGCATACATCTTTCACACTGGAGGAGGCTCTGTATTTATAGAGATGGGATAGACTTGGCACCTATTGTAGTGGCGGTAGTCAAAATTTCCTCTTGGCGCCAGGCCATTTTTTTGGCTTGGCGCTAGCCACTTAGGAAAGTTTATAAGTGGGCAAGAAAAGTATCTTGAGAAGATTTGGGCGCTTGTGCTAGTGACTACCATACAATTTTTAGCCTGGCTTCACTAGAAGTGACTCCGAAAGGTTCGGGAATGATTTATGGGACCGGAAATGGCTTGGAGAGCCGGAAAGGGAGAGGAACCCTTAGAATAATGTCTCGAGGACAAAGGACTTGAAAAATAATGACAAGATTTGTTAGAAGGGTTAACCGGGCTATTAGGGGCAAAACGGTCAATCGGACCGGAAAGCTGCCGGGATGGACTCAGAAAGTCTTGAAAAAAGACTCGAGATTTGGAAACATTATACAGAATGTTCCCAAAGGCTACCGGTTTGATACCCAGAGCCGATGTGGTCGGAAAAGGCGACTGACCCACCAGGGGCAAAACGGTCATTTTGTATTAGGTTTGCTGGAAGTGACTCAGAATGACCCGGAAAGATAAAGGATGGTTGAGAATACTATAGGAAGCATTCTCGGGAGGTTACCGGTTTGATACCCAGGGCCGGTGTGGTTCCCAGGGCGTTCGGATGCCTAGGGGCAAAATGGTCATCTTGACCGAAAAGTTTCAGAATTGACCCGAAACTGACTGGAGGGCACTTAATCATGTCGGATCATCTCTGGGACGACCATGGAAGGGTGGACTTACCATTCTGAGGACTTAGGTGTGCTCTTGAGAAACGTGCCGAAAAATCACCCTAGGGGCAGTTTGGTCATTTTTCACCAAAGTGGGCTAGCAGGCACTAATTGGAATTGGAAAGGGGACTTATTGTCTTCGGAAAGATGCGCCCATTGGAATTGGACCGAACAATGCTCCCAAGGGTATTTTGGTCATTTTGCCTCTATTTGGGCCTGGTGGGCCCGCAAAGCGATGAATCGACTGGATTAGGACTAGAATTCTAGAATATGTTCATTTTGACTTGTAGAATATATCCAATGGGGTGCTTACAGCTGCCCCTCTTTTTCTGTCTTTGCTTGTTGAAGACAAAAAATGATAAAGTAAGAGTCCCATGTTGACCGTGAGGCGGTCGGAGGGACGAACTTTGAAAATTTTGAAAAACGGGGGTTTGGAGATGGATATTGGGCCTAAAAGGCCTTCGAAAATGAGTTTTGGCTGAAAAAAAAGAGCAAAACTGCCCAGAATTGGCAACCGGCCCACTGCTAGTGGTGCCTTTGGAAAGTTTAGCTTGGCACCTCTGCTAGTGGTGCCAGGCTTAGGATTAAAACCAAAAAAATTTTGGTTCGAATACTTGTGGCATTTGAAGAGTTTTTCAAAAAGTTGAGAGTGTTTGTGGAGAAACTGACTTGAACCCTGAAGGAGCACTTCTTGGAGACCATGGGTGATTGCCGGAAGGAGACCACGTCGCCGGAAAAGTTGCCGGAAGAGAAGATTTCGCTGGAGAACTCCAAAAAGTGAGTTTTCTATCCTTATGTTGATTTTGACGCGTAGAATTTCGTTTGGGTTGTGTGAATAGTGAAAATTGATGTTTTGATATGTTTTAAACACTATGGTGATGTTGTTTTTGCATTTTGGTGCTTGTTTGATTGAATTTGAGTAATTTTTATGTGATTATGTAAAGAGGGTTTTCTGCAGGAAGTGAAGGTTTGTTCCTACAGGCTTGGACATTTGGTTTTTTGGCTAGGTTTTTATGCCATGTGCCTTAGAAAAATGTGTTTAACAATTGTGTGGAGTTTCATGATTTTTTAAAAACTTGGTGAATTTTTGATTTTTTGAAAAATAGAAAAATACTTAGAAAATTAGGAAAACTAAGAAAATTTAAGAAATTGATGAAATTTTTATAGATTAAAATTTGAAAAAATTAGGGATATTTTAGAAAACATTTGAAATGATTTTTAGGAATTTTAGGATATTTCTTGAAAACCATTGATTTATTCGAAAAATGAAGTGTGTATTTTGAAAAAGTTAAAAATTTAAAAAGTGTGTGCGTGTGTTGATGTTATGTGAATGTGACAATGTGAAGTGCATGGTTTTTTGTTCTGTGTTGATATTGTGGGTGTTGTAGGGACCATTTTTAAATGAAACTTTGTCAAAATTTTTAAAAATCTAGGAAAGAGTTAGAAAAAGTTTAGAAATAAAATCTTTTTGAAGGAAAAAGACAGAAAACCCTTGAGATTTAACTTTGAAGCTGGAAAATGAAAAGGTGTAGAAAATTCGTTTCGACTTATTATTTGAAATCTTTTTATTATTATTTATTTATTTTATTTGTATAGTAATACCTCTTACCTTGGCTTACCTTTTCAGGATGGCAGATGCGGGTGATAATGGTTCTGAGAGGAGACGCTGCTTGGGGAAGGCGACTCGGACAAATTCCACTGGTGGCTCAAGTCGGTTTAGGGGTAGCTGACGGTCTACTGGGCAGGCAGCGTCTAGTCAGAGTGGTCGGGAGAGTAGGCCACCTGTTGACCCCTTTCCTCTGGTTCAGCAGGCCTTTGTAGAGGAGATTGGCGTAGAGGAGGAGGTACTGGGTCCGGGCGACCGGGTAACTGGTTACAGGAGAGCCTCCCCCAAACACAGGTGGACGGATGCTGACTTGGGAGATCTGCAGATATCGAATGTCCCACCACTCGGGGATCTTGCTTATCACCCTAGTGTGTACTCTAGACAGCATTTTGCCCCCTCCGCGGGTACACACAGCTTTTAGAGGGGCTGTTCATCAGGTTTTTGTGACTATGAAATAGGCTGCTCCATCATATCGTGCCTTCCTGGCTGAGATCGGATTCAGAGCCTTCATGGGATTACAGGCTAACCGCTTGAACTGACATCTGGTGCTGGCACTGATTAAGCGGTGGTTTGGAGAGACAGGGACCTTCCATTTCGTTGGCTTTGAGTTGGGTCCCACCCCCTTGGATTGAGCGATCATCACAGGGCTTTCCTTTGTTGGTCGGTAGATCACCCTGCAGTCAGTCAGTAGAGACGAGGCCTTCCTTCTCCTGGACTTGCCCCTTCCTGAGCGTTCTGCCTTCTCAGTCTCTTGGAGCAGTTAGGATGACCATAGCTTTGTTACTGAGCCATCGCCTGCCAAGCGGGACATTATAAGGCAGCGACTTGTTTTGTACATCATCTTTAGCTGCTTCTGCAACAACAAAAAGTCACTCATGCCTTTTCGGTTGGTGAGTATAGTAGCTGATCTTAGGGCTCTATTTGAGCTAGATTAGGGGTCCTTCTCCTTTGGCTGCTTCCTTCGGTCGATGCAGGTTCGGACTTCCTCCCATTGGGGCAGCATAACTAGTTTCTAGCCCTTTCTTGTCTGGTGGAGCTACGAGTACCTTCCTGTTCGTCGCCCTGCAGTTGTCGAGGACGACCTTTATCCTCGAGCTTTGAGGTGGGCTCGTGATTGGGTAGCCCAGCGATCAGAGATTACTGATTTTGTGATGCTCCGGGCTAACCTGGAGCTGATTGAGGCGAGGGATGTGACTTGGCAGCCTTTCATTGGATCAGTTCATTATGAGACAGTTTAGTACTTGGTCCCGTTGTCTCTGTCGATGGCTACTTTTCTCAGTAACGATACTTGGGAGTCCTATCTCGGAGAGCGACACTAGCTGCAGTTTCATGAGGAGTTCCGATCACCAAGAGCTTCGCCGGAGTATATGTTTAGAGCCTTGGTGGCGGGAGTGCCCATCCCCTATAAGGAGTGTTAGCCGGGTGTCGAGTTCTTATTTTTCTCCAGACACAGATTATGCTGCACACTTTGGGGCTCGTTCGGTCGGTGCCTTTACCCGATTTGAGGTAGTAGTTGGCGGCTACGCTGTGGGCCAAGAGGTGGTTGACTTGTGGCGCCGTGTCGGAGGATATGTGCCCCAGGCTGAGTTTACTGCTGTGACAGACCAGAGGGATCAATACCAGATGGAGCGGGATCAATACCAGGCCGAGGTAGCTTCCCTAACGGCTCAGTTATCTCAGCTGGGTGGTGGCGGGGTATGTTTTTCTTTCTCTGCATCTTCTGTTCACTCTACTGTTGTCTAGTTTTTTTTTGTGGCTGATTTTGGTTCTGTCTTCTTTGCAGGACGTTGGTGCTTCGAGTACCTATCTACCTCCTTCGATGCCGGGTTTTGGGGTTTTCGATCTAGATGACATCGACTTTGACCTGTGACAGATGCCCCTTGTGAAGCCCCGATCTTCTTTCGCCCCTTGCCCCTGAGATGTATTTATGTTAGATAGTTTTATTTTGTAAGCTCTGTACACAGATGGATATTTATAGTATTTAGATGCATGGATAAGCGGAAATATTTATGATTGATTTTTTTCAGCTAAGTATATGGTCAGATGCATGTGATGGATGATGATGTTACATATCTATTACATGAGTTGATGTTGGTGACTTCTGTTTTTATATGGAGTTATATCCTATATATGTGATACTCATGCCGACCCCTTTTTTTTTTTTGAATGAATGCACTTATTAGAAATACATTAGCTAATAGAATGACAAGGGGTGCTGTCGAACTTGGTATATTTGGAATGATAACTCCTTCCTTTTTGGGGTCTAGTCTCTCCTCTGGCTCAACCCTGCCTTGATTGGATGATAGCACTTTGAACCTTTCTCAATCTTTTGATCGCTTCCGACTCTCTGCCTCGGGGTTAGTGTATATAATTATTGAGCTGAAACTCTCAACTCTCGGGGTTTTAGCAATAGCTTACCTGACCTTTAGCAGAGTGATAAGCGGCCAGTCCTTTCAATCTGATGAGACTTTGTTTAGGACCGTAATGTAGGCTAGGTTATGGGGTTTCGGAAATAACGGGATATATAGGCTCAAATTCCATATTGTTTTCATCAGGGTTTAGATCCATGCCATTCTTGACTATTTTTCTTCCAGTAGAGTTAGCATCCTTCTTTAGCTTTGGCAGCATATTTAGCTCATCTAGATCAAGCAATCCGTTTTCAATCAGAGTGGACTTTAGTAGGGTTGTAATGTAGGCCATGGTTTTGGGGTTTTGCAAGAAAGGGTAAATGCCCGAATCTATTGTTTCTATTGGGTTTCTTTGTAACCTAGGATCACCTTTAAATTTCCTTCTTGCTTTTTACTATATATTCTTAGGGTGAAAATGACTCTTTTCTTCACCTTTTCTATATACTTCTTGAGATAAACATGACTCTCTTCTCTTTTAATCTTCTTATTATGTTTTTGAAGATAACTTAATCATGGTCTTCTTTAGGCTTTTTCTTAGATTTTTTTTTTCGGTCTCTTGCCCCTTGGCAACTCGTTTCCTTTGTTTTGTCCTTTTTATGAAACGCGTAATTCTACCATCCCTTTTTCCTTTAGACCTTTTCCTTAGTAATCTAATCCTAACCCAATGTGAGTGGTGATCCCTAGGTTGGGGTTTTCTCGAAAAAGATAAATGGCTCAACGGGTTTGGCAAGGAGTTGCTTCTGACTGTATGGAAAATAAAATGAGGGCCTCTCTTCACTTTGATTTAGATTGCTTGATCTATAGAGCTTTCGATACTATCCTACCATGATAGAGGTGGATATCATTTCTAAAGTTCTCAACTATTGTTTGCCCCAGTGTTGGGAGGACAGTCTTGGAACGGGGTTGACAAGGAAAATTTTCCTTTGTTGCAAGGCTTTAGGGGTTAAACAAAGGGAATATAAACACAATTGTTTTTATATGGGAAAATGAAAGATGGCTCCTCTTTGTAAGCACCCCATTTTTGACTGCTCGGCAGTCTACACTCCGTCCAGACTTGTACTTAAGTCAATATGGACGTATTCCAATCGACAAAACCAACTCTCTAAATCCAAATCCCGTCTGTCCATCGCTTTGCGGGTCCATCAGGCCTAAATAAAAGCAAAATGATTGAATTGCCCTTAAGGGGTATTATCCTTTCCAATTTAAAATCAGGCTCGTCTTTCCGAAGACGGTAAGTCTCTTTTCTAACTCCAATTAGGCACGTCTTTCCGAAGACGTTAGGACCCCTTTCCAATTCTAATCCTTCTCTCGAGATAGTTTATTGCTCGAGACGGTAAATCTACTCCAATCAGGCAGGTCTTTCCGAAGATGATAAGACCCCTTTCCAATTCCAATCCCTCTCTCAAGACAGTTTATTCCTCGAGACAATAAATCAGGTGCGTTTTTCTGAAGACGATAAGACCCCTTTCCAATTTCAATCCCTCTCTCGAGACAGTTTATTCCTCGAGATGGTTTGGCACATTTTTAAAAAAAAATCTCTTCGAGACGGTAAGTCCCTTTAAACCTGTCGACCGGGATGAGACCCCAAGTCCCCTAGATGGTAGAACGGTCCACCTTTGGCGCCTGCTAGCCTGCTAATGCAGAAATGTCCGTTTAGGCACGCCTTCCGAGAAAGTTGACTTCTCAGGCGCTAAGTCCCTTTAGTAGCTTCCCGAGATCAGGCAGTCTCGGGAATGATCGCGAACCGTCAGAGTATTGGAAATACTCATAAACATCACAACCGTTAGGATAGCGGAAATACTCATAACCAGGTCGATATAGGGAATTGCCAACAAATCCCTGTATCAAGCGACTGCCGTCAGAGTGACGGAAACACTCAAAGCCTAGGTCAACACCGGTGCCTGCTAGCCCACTTCGGTAAAAAATGACCAAACTGCCCCTTGGGCCTTTTTCGAGACTTTCTGGTCAAGATGACCATTTTGCCCCTAGGCATCCGAATGCCTCGGGGACCACACCGGCTCTGGGTATCAAAAGGGTAACCTCCCGAGAATACTTCTTATAGTATTCCAAACATTTCTCTATCTTTCTGGATCATTCCGAGTCAATTCTGGCAAACCCGGTGCAAAATAACCATTTTGCCCCTGGTGGGCCGGTCACCTTTTCTGACCACACCGGCTCTGGGTATCAAACCGGTAACCTCCTGAGATTACTTCTTATAGTATTCTCAACCTTCCTCTATCTTTCTGGATCATTCTGAGTCAGTTCCAGCAAACCCGGTGCGAAATGACCGTTTTGCCCCTGGGGGCCGGTCACCTTTTCCGACCACAACGGCTCTGGGTATCAAACCGGCAACTTTTGGGAACATTTTGAATAATGTTTCCAAATCTCGAGTCTTCTTCTGGGACAGTCCGAGTCCGTCCCGGCAGCTTCCCGATTCGATTGACCATTTTGCCCCTAAAGACCCGGTCAACCCTTCCGACACATCCAATCCTCATTTTTCAAGTCAAATACCTCCAGGACACTATTCTAAGTGTTCTTGCTCGTTTCCAACCTTCCGGGTCATTCCCGGACTTTCCGGAGTCACTCCTAGTGAAGCTAGGCTAAAAATTACATGGTAGTCACTAGTACATGCGCTTAAATCTAGTCAAAGATACATTGCTTGCTGACCTTAATAATTTCCTAATTGGTTGGCACCCCTAGCAGTGGCGCTAAGCCAATATTTGGCCTGACGCCACTCCTAGTGGCGCCAGAAGCATTTTTGGCCTTGCGCCACTACAACAGGTGCCAGGTCTATCCCACTTCTATAAATACAGAGCCTCCTCTAACGTGAAAGAGGTCTGCAAACTCAGTCTAAAAATCCTATATTTCGATATACAAAGCTCGAACACTCCCAAAAACCCTAGCTTTTCTAGGTTTTCCAAACCCTCGCCTCCTATACACTCACATATACTTCTATACACTTATACACTAGCCTCCAACCCTCCATTGAAGACTTGGATTGCTGCAACTACGAAGATTTAAAGACCAAAGATGAGCCCTCGAAGATTAAGACTGAAGTGAAGCAAAGACCAAAGAAAAGTAAGGCGCGCAAAATAAACAAGACATACGGTTGGCTTTCTCTTTCAATTTCCCCACTTCCCCCTCTCTCTTCTCTCTTCTAACCCACTTGAGTTTTCTCTATTTTAATCTCTCATCTCTTTCCCCCCTTTCTTTGCATGCTTGAAACAAGGTGATTCCCGGTCCATGTGTAGGATTGGGCTATTGGAGAGTCACCAAGTCGGGGCTTTCTTTTAGTCTAACCGGAGACCACGTGGGTTCGGCCCCTTGATTATGTGGTGAAGTCTTAACCTTGTATGTTCATGATCCCAAACTTGCATTGTGCATATCATAATCTTGCATCTTCCAAAAATCGTTTTCAAACTCGTTTTCAAAATTTGCATTAAACTTATTTTCAAAATTGCATCAAAATCTCCTTTTCAAAAACATGTTTTCAAAATCACAATCCTAGGGTGATTCTAGCCTTTCCATGGCTAGGGCTGCTTTAGGAAAGTGTTACATTTAAAGTGACTTTCATGGTCCATATTTTCAAATCTTGTTATTTTCAAAACCACTATCCTAAAGTGGTTCTAGCCCTCTTATGGTTAGAATTGTTTTAGGAAAGTATGACATTTTTATACTTTTTAAAAGGTCCCTTTTCAAAAATCTTTTCCTAAAAATCTCTTTTTCAACATACTTTTCTAAAACTCTCCTTTCTAAAGTTGTTTTCAAAAACTCCCTCCAAAAATCTATTTTTCAAAACTCCTTTTTTTAACTCATCTCCAAAATACCCCCCCCCCCCCCCCAAAAATCTACTTTCTAAAAATGCTCCCTAAAAATCTTTCTAAAAAACTCTCTTCCTAAAATCTTCCTTCTAGAAACTCCTCTCTAGGATTTTCCTTCTAAAATCTTCGTTTTCAAAAACACACTTTCCAAAAATTGCTCTTTAAAATATCTTTCCAAAAACTCTCTATTCCAATTCACTTTCCAAAAAATCTTCTCTAGAATTCCCTTTTACAAACCTTCGTTTCAAAAAATGCACTTTCCAAAAACTCTTTCCTTAGAGCCCAAGTCAAGCCCTAGAGCTAACCATTAGGAAACCCTAATTTTCTTCCCAAAAACATGGTTTTCAAACTTTGCCCCGAATCTAGGTTTCCAAAACCTCTTGTTTTCTACATCCGAACTATACACATTTCCAAAACCTCTTTTCTACGTCAAAACTATACACTTCCAAATCTAAGGTTTCTAGAAACTTCCTTTTCCAAATCCTTGTCAAATCTTACCTTCCCTTTAGGAAACCAAGTTCAATCTTCCCATTTAGGAAATTAGATACAATCTTCCGTTTTTGGAAACAAAATCAAACACTTCTTCTTAGAAACAAAATCCAATCCCTTCCTAATCCAAATATTTCCTAATTCCCCTCTTTCCTAATTTCCTACCTTCCTAAATCATAAGTTTCCTAAAACTTTCAAATCTTTCCTTAAACATTAAGCTTCCAAATCTTTCCTAATTTAACCCTTTCCTAACTCTATCCCTTTCCAAATCTCAATTTTCCAAATCTAAATTTTCAAACCTTTCCTAATCTCAAGATTTTCTAAAACTCAAACTCTAAAACTTTCTAAATCTTAAACTTTCTAAATTTCAAATCTTTCCAAATTCAAAACTTTCTAAATTTGAAACTTTCTTAAGTTAAATTTTTCTAAATTCTAAACATTCCAATTTCGAATCTTTCTAAAACTCTAGACTTTCCTAAAACTTCAAATCTTTCGAAATCCAATACTTTCTTATTCTCAAAACTTTCTTATTTTCAAAACTTTCTTATTTCAAAATTTTCCTAATTCGAAACTTTCCTAAACCGAAAACTTTCCTAAACCAAAACTTTCAAAAAATGACACTTTCCTATTTTGACACTTTCCTAAATCAGACCTTTCCTAATTCAAACCTTTCCTAAATCTAATCTTTTCTAAAACTCTTTCAAGTCAAGTCAAATCTTTCTTAAATCGTTCCGAGTCGAATCTTTCCTAAGTCTCCTCTCTTTCCTAAGTTTAGGTTTTCTAAACCTTCATCTTTCTAAAACAAGTCTAAATATTTCTTCCAAGTTCTATCTTTCGAAATCAAAATCTAATCTTTTCAATTCCAAAATTCTAAATTCCAATTTCCAATCTTCTATTCTAAGTTCAAATCAAATCCAATTTTCAATTCAATCTCTTTCTTCCAATCAACTCTTCTATTTTCAATCGGACTCTTATTCGAACTACAACTGACCTGATTCCTCCAAAAGAATACGTAGGCAACCCTCATGGGTGTGGTCACAACATTTTTCAAGTTTCCAATTCCATAACTCTTTTCAAATCTCTTTTTAATTCCAATTTCAAATCTATCTTTTCAAATCTCTTTTTAAATCAAATCAATTTCTTTTCAAATCTTTTTCCAAATCTATTTTCAAACTCTCTGATCTTGCACTTGCATATCATGCATCGTATCTTTTTAAACATATTTTTCAAAGTGAATAGGATTGAATAATAGTTAGCTGAAGACTCTCATAGGTGAATCTAGGGTAGGTTGATATGTAGGTACCTAAAGGGCGGGGTAGGGTGATAGCTTAGTGCGTCTTCCCTACACGTAACCAACCTCCAAACCTAGAATCACTGCTTTTTAAAGACCAAAAGGAGTTATTTTTAAAAAAGGCTAAATATTTTTCAAAGGTTGCCAAACAACCTATTTTTCTTAAAAACCCTCTCGTGAGGAAATATTCTCAAAATCGTTTTTCAAAAACCCTAAGTGTAGTTTTCGGATTATGCTTAGGTTTTAGGTGACCTAACTCACCTTAATCAAGTTAGGTGGCGACTCTAAAACTTTTTCCAAAAGCCCTTTATTTAAATCTATTTTCAATTCAAACTTAGTCGCACTCATTCTTCTAGGAGGGTGAGTTCTAACGAGAGAGTACAGCATTTTTTCCGCTTGTGTGTGTATTCCTCGAGTGCGAAAAATCTGGCGCGACACTCTTCATTTTGATAATCTGGCTACACATTGCTTAGCTTTAGAGTCTTATAAGTGTTGCCTTTGGGTAGTTTCCTCACTCATCCTTATCCTCTTTCTCTTTGGAAAGCTGATCATTTGGCAAGTGGTTAACTCATGCTATCATCCCTTCAAGTCAGATCATTCCATAAGATACACCATGCCCTTTGCAGAAGAAGTAGTTATCATTCACAAGAGATATATAAGATAGCAGTAGTGAATAAGAGGACTATCATTCGATTATTATCGTCATTTTTATGAAAAGCATAAAGTTCTTGAGCAGTAAGAAGATGTAAATATCAATTTAGAGACAGGAAGTAAAAGGGATCGAAAGAAAGCAGGTGAAAACACCCCTCTCTTGCACGCTTTTGAAGGGATTCCTGTTTCAGTAAGGCCTCGGGACAATGACCACATCTTCCATACTCCAATGGGAGATCCTTCTCCCAGTCATCTTCTTCATCGGTCTCCCAATTGTCCTCATAACCTTCGGCCTTGAGCTCGTTGAACTCTCCCTCGCCTTCCATTTCTACTAATATCATGTTGATGGTGTGATCCGGCAGAGGGTTAGTTGTCACATTAGGGGTCGGAGCAGGTTTTACTGGCTGCAGATCAATGGTCTTATTGTCGATAAAGTCTTGGATTTTATGCTTGAGAGTGAAGCAGCTTTTGGTGTTGTGCCCCTGGCCACCCGAATGGTATTCACATGTAAGGGCGGCATTAAAGGTTGGGGGTAGAGGGCTTGGAAATGGGCGAGCAGGTATGGGCTTTAGGATATTGTTCTTCAGCAGGTTATGGTAGGCCTCAATTTACGTGCAAGCTAAGGTGTTGAAGGTATGGATGCGTCGAGCAGGTTTATTAAAGTTGGATCGTGCTCCAGTAGGGCCATAGTTAGGGGTTGGTACAGGCATGGTTAAGGTGGGTAAGGGTAGGACAGGCTATGATTGTAGTGGTGGACGGTATTGGGGTGGTCGGCCGGGCAGGATGGTAAACACTTCGCTTTCCTTCCTGACTGTTCCCTTTGTAGTAGCCACTCTCTTGGCTATGTTTGCAGTACTTTCTCCAGTCTTGGCGTAGGGGTCCGTAATCCTCTCTGTCTTGAGGCCGTTTTCTATCATCTTCCCTTGCATGATGAGCTCGGAGAAGCTTTTCCCCACACTTGTGCAGAGCTTCTAATAGTATATACCTTGAAAAGTGTGCACAAACAGTTGTACATACTCCTTCTCTTCCAATGGGGGATTGACTTGTGCGGCAGCTTCTCTCCATCTCAAGGCATACTTCTTGATGCTTTCTTTTTTACCCTTGCTCATAGTCATCAGGGACCACCGGTCAAAGGTGAGATCAATATTGTGACGATATTGGGCTTTAAATGCATTAACCAGCTCGATCAGGTTGTGATCTTCCTTAGGTCCAGACAAGCAAACCATTGTAGAGCAGACCCCGTGAGGCTGTGTTGGAATAGCTACATGAGGAGCTTCGGATTGTTGTCGTGACCACTTAGCGCTCCAACATAGAGATGTAGATAAGCGACGGGGTTACCAGTGCTGTCATACTTCTGGAAGTCAGGCATTTTGAACCTAGTGGGTCTCGGGTGGTCAGGAAAGAAACATAACTCGTCATAGGCAGTGAACCCGTAAGTGTCATGGCCATGTAGACTTCGCAGTGAATCCTCTAGCCCTTGGATTTTCAGACTGAGAGGGTCTAGGGGGGCCTTCTTTACGACAAGTGAAAGTAATATGGTCTCGTCCTCTTCAGCGCTAATCCCTTTGGCATCTTCCTTATTCCTCCCCTCATTGTCGGACTGAAGCACGATCCTTGGATTAGCGGGTTCGGGGTCCTTTGACGAAGTCATGGATGATGATGGGATTGCAGCAGTATCCTTCATAGCCATAGTTTGAATGAGTTTGAGCATCTCATCCATCTTGGTCCTCATTTCATTGACCTCTTCCCGAGAGACTTGAGATGATTCTTCAGGGTTAGCAGCCATCAGTGATGCTCTTTGTCGGGTGATAATGGGATCCCTAGGTGGATGTTGCCCCTTCTTCAAAGCAATGTTGACTCAGTGCAGGGTGATCTCTGTAAATAAAAAGGAAGAAAGAAAAAGACAAAAACACAAATCGCAAGTTAGTTTCTGATTTTTAAAGAGCTCTATGCAGTGCATGTCCTAGGGTGCCCCTCTTTTGGGAGGGAAGCTAAACATGGTGAATTGGCTCACTTCTCGGACATAGGGAATTTGCCCCTGTATGGAGATACCTCACCGTTAGATGGGAAACTTCATCCATTCGCATATTCATCTATCCATTGGCTCAAGGAAAATAAAGAAATACATTTTAACTTAGGGTTTACGATACAAAAAGATTGAAATACGTTTTAATAGGGGGAGAGGGAACATGTTTCCTTGGGATTTTGGCCTATCTAGTTTTACATGAGAAGTCCTAAACTACTCTTGAGTCTTCGAATTTGCCTTCCTTGGATTCAATGTCGAGGAGGTTGCTGAGAGACCTTGTTGATTGATTGCCCCTTTTCTTGTTGGTAACCGTATCTCCGTGAGCATAGAGGGATTGGGGCCCCTCTTATGGAATGAATTGATGTGCATGCCATGAGTCCTTAGGGTTACATGGGAACCCTTAGGATTTGGGTAGGTTTAATGCAAGGGAGAGTGAACTAGGTGTCACTCTCAATGGGTTGATCATATGCATGCGAATGCAGTGACTTGAGTTACTTGGAACTCTCATCTTGACATGGAATATGGGATGCATGAAAAGGGTGCATAGAATATAAGGAGAGAGAATACAGTTGAAGTACATTTGCATGTATGAGCAGTTAGACAGACATTATAACAGTACGAATACAGTCATTATAACAACATGAATAGACAGGTGTAAATGAAAATAATAGCAGTCACTCTTTCCTCCATGGTTTGAAAAACGGTGCACGTGTCTTAAATCCGGCAGAGGTTCGACTATGCAAGGTGTCTATATGAGCATGAGGTTGAGGGTTGACTAATGCGTCCTAAAAAGGCTCGGTCCCCGGATCTTCAAACCTAGGCCCACTCCCTGAGGTGGTGCCATGAACGGTTGTTGATCCGAGCGGGGGAGCCATCAAAAGGCTGTAGGAAAAGAAACAGACAGGAAAAGAAACAGACATAGCATCTTGCCCACAACCAATATACCGTTCCCCCTTTCTAACTAGAAGGGTCATATCAGGGTAAAAATGCAAGTATGCAAAATACAGGTGCACATGCAGTGTGTGTGTGATTTTTGAAAGCAGAGGAAAGAGCCCAACAACTCCCATCCATCCGGTTCATCACATTCATGCATGGCAGTTAATAAAATTTAAATAAAAAGCGCACCTACAAAACAAAGATGCAAGAGTTAGTATGTGGATGACAAACTTAATACAAGATAATATGAATAAATGCATGTTTTTTTGAACACAACTTTGAAAATTTGGTTTTGAAAATTTAAAGTGAATAGGATTGAACAAGTTAATTGAAGACTCTACATGGGTGAAGGGTAACAAGATATGACTATGGCCTAACCCTCTAAGTGTCCCAAGTGGTGTCGCCAACTGTCGCGCTCAGATTTTTTGCAACTTGAGGAATACACACACAAGCGGATAAAACACTGTACTCTCTCATTAGAACTCACCCTCCTAGAAGAATGAGTGCGACTAGGTTTGATTGAAAATTAATTTGAATAAAAGGCTTTTGGAAAAAAAATTTGGAGTTGCCACCTAACTTGATTAAGGTGAGTTAGGTCACCTAAAAATAAGAACAATCCAAATACTACACTTAGGGTTTTTTGAAAAAGGTTTTGGAAAACATCCTTAAGAGAGGGTTTTTAAGAAAATAGGTTGTTTGACACTCTTTGGAAAACATTTAAGCCCTTTTTAGAAAATAAACTCCATTTTGGTCTTTCGAACATAGTGATCTAGGTTCGAAGGTTGGTTACGTGTAGGGAAGACGCACTAAGACATTACCCTACCCCGCCCTTGCGGTACCTACATGTCTATTTACTCTAAATTCACCTATGAGAGTCTTCAACTAACAAATGTCCAATCCTATCCACTTTATAACAGAATTTTTGAAAAGAAACTAACATGATGCATGATATGAAAATGAAATAGAAAGGGAAAGTTTAGAAAATAGATTTGAAAAAGAGGAATTGAAGTTTGAATTGGAAAGAAAGTTTTGGAGATTGGAAATAGAGATTTGAAAATTGAAATTTAGAATTGGAAGTTTGAAATAAATCATGGAATTTGAGATTTGAAAATGGTGGTGACCGCACCCATGAGGGTTGCCTACGTATCTCTGTGGAGAAATCAGGTCAGTCGTAGTTCGGACAAGAGTCCAATAGAAGATAGAAGGTTGGATTGTAAGAAAAAGATTTTGACTGGAAATAGGAAATTGGAATTTGAAATTTGGAATTGAAAGGATTAGACTTTGATTGAGAAAAGTAAAACTTGGAAGAAAGATTTGGACTTGTTTTGGAAAGATTGAGGTTTAGGAAACCTAGACTTAGGAAACAGAGGAGACTTAGGAAAGATTTGACTTGGAAGGGTTTGAGAAAGATTCAACTTGACTTGAAAGAGTTTTAGAAAAGATTAGATTTAGGAAATGTTTGAATTAGAAAAGTTTCAAAATAGGAAAGTGTCAATTTAGGAAAGTTTTCGAATTAGGAAAGTTTTGAAATTAGGAAAGTTTTAAAATTAGGAAAGTTTCATTTTAAGAAAGGTTTTGCAATAGGAAAAGTTTTGCTTTAAGAAAGTTTTGAAATAGGAAAGTTTAAGCTTTAAGAGAGATTTGAATTGGGAAAGTTTAAAATAAGAAAGGTTTAAAATTTAGAAGGTTTGGGATTTAGAAAGTTTTAACTTAAGAAAGTTTTGAATTTAGAAAGCTTTGGATTTGGAAAGATTTGAAATTTAGAAAGTTTAGGATTTAGAAAGTTTTAGAGTTTGAGTTTAAGAAAATCTTGAGATTAGGAAAGGTTTGAGTTTAAGAAAGATTTGAAAACTTAGATTTGGGAAGTTAAGATTCGGAAAAGGATAAAATTAGGAAAGGGTTGAATTAGGAAAGACGTGGAAGTTACGTTTTAAAATTTAGAAAAGATTTTTATATTCAAGTTTTAGAAACTTAAGATTTGGGAAAGTAGAAGATTAGGAAGGAGTTGAATTAGGAAAGATTTGAATTTTGTTCCTAAGAAGAAGTGTTTTGATTTTGTTTCCAAAAACGGAGGATTGGATCTAGTTTCCTAAACGGGAGATTAGATTTGATTTCCTAAAAGAGAAGATTGGATTAGGCGTGGATTTGGAAGAGGAAGTTTTAGAAACCCTAGATTTGGAAGGCTATAGTTTTGGCGTAGAAAATAGGTTTCGGAAATATATAGTTTCGATGTGAAAAGGGAGATTTTGGAAACCTAGGTTTTAAGGCAAGTTCGAAAATCATGTTTTTGGAAAGAAAATTAGGGTTTCCTAATCGTGGGTTCTAGGGCTTGACTTGGGCACCGAGAAAAGAGATTTTGGAAAGTGATTTTTTGGGAAGGAAGATTTTTGGAAGGAAATCCTAGGGAGGAGTTTCTAGAAGGTGAATTTTGAAGAGAGAGTTTTTGAAAAGATTTTTGGAAGGAGATTGTTGAAAAGAGTTTTTAGGAAAGAGATTTAGGAAGCGTTTTTAGAAATTAAATTTTGAGGAGAGTATTTTGGAAAGTAGTTTAAAAAGGGAGTTTTAAAAAATAAATTTTTGGAGGGAGTTTTTAGAAAACAATTTTGGAAAAAAGAGTTTTTGGAAAGCATGTTGAAAAAGAAGAGGGTTTTAGAAAGAGAGACTTTTGAAAAGAGAGTTTTCAGAAAGTATAAAAATGTCTCACATTCCTAAAGCGATTTTAAGCAAAAGAAGGCTAGAACCACTTTAAGAAAGTGGTTTTGAAAATAACAAGGATTTGAAAATATGGACTATATTTCTGACTTTAAATGTAATCACTTTCCTAAAGCAACCCTAGCCATGGAAAGGCTAGAATCACCTTAGGATTGTGATTTTGAAAACAAGTTTTGAAAAAGAAGATTTTGATGCAATTTTGAAGACAAGTTTAATGCACATTTTGAAAACGTGTTTGAAAACGATTTTTAGAAGAATGCAAGATCATGATATGCACAATGCAAATTGGGGTCGTGAACATACAAGGTTAAGGCTTCACCACATAATCAAGGGGGTCGAGCCCACGTGGTCTTCGGTTAGACTAAAAGAAAGCCCCCAACAAGGTGACCCTCCAATAGCCTAATCCTACACGTGGACTGAGAATTCCCTTGTTTCAAGCATACAAAGAAGGGGGGGGGGGGGATGAAGATGGGGGATTAAAATAGAAGAAAACCTAAGTGGGTTAGGAGAGAGAAGAGAGGGGGAAGTGTCGAAACTTAAAGAGAAAGCCTACCGTATGTCTTGTTTATTTCGCTTTGCTTTACATGCCTTACTTTTCTTCGGTCTTCGCTTCACTTCAGTCTTCGTCTTGATATTTGGTAACTCTTTTTCGATTTTCGGGCGCTTCAAGTTGCAGCACTTCAGGTCTTCAATGGAGGGTTGAGGCTAGTGTATAAGTGTATGAGAGTGTGTATGAGTGTATAAGAGGCTAGGGTTTGTGTATGGTGGCTAGGGTTTGGAAAACCTAGAGAAGCTAGGGTTTAGGGAGGCTACGAGCTCTGTGTATCGAAAAGTAGGATTTTCAGACTGAGTTTGTGGACCTCTTTCATGCTGGAGGAGGCTCTGTATTTATAGAGATGGGATAGACCTGGTGCCTGTTGTAGTGCCGCCAGGCAAAATTTCCTCTTGGCGCCACTAGGAGTGGTGCCAGGCCATTTTTTTGGCTTGGCGCCACTACTAGTGGCACTAGCCGCTTAGGAAAGTTTGTAAGTGGGCAAGCAACGTATCTTGAGAAGATTTGGGCGCCTGTACTAGTGACTACCATGTAATTTTTAGCATGGCTTCACTAGGAGTGACTCTGGAAGGTCTGGGAAAGATTTAAGGGATCGGGAATGGTCTGGAGAGCCAGAAAGGGATAGGAACCCTTAGAATAATGTCTCGGGGACAAAGGACTTAAAAAATAATGACAAGATTTGTTAGAAGGGTTGACCGGGCCATTAGGAGCAAAACGGTCAATTGGGCCGAAAAGCTGTCGGGATGGACTCAGAATATCCCGAAAATAGACTTGAGATTTGGAAACATTATTTAGAATGTTCTCAAAGGCTACCGGTTTGATACTCAGAATCGGTGTGGTCGGAAAAGGCGACCGGCCCACCAGGGGCAAAACAGTCATTTTACACCGGGTTCGCCAGAACTGACTCAGAATGATTCGAAAAGATAAAAGAAGGTTGAGAATACTATAGGAAGCATTCTCGGGAGGTTACCGATTTGATACCCAGGGCCGGTGTGGTTCCCGGGGCGTTTGGATGCCTAGGGGCATAATGGTTATCTTGACTGAAAAGTTTTGGAATTGACCCGAAACTGACTGGAGGGCACCTAATCATGCCGGATCATCTCTGGAACGATCTTAGAAGGGTGGACTTACTATTCTGAGGACTTAGGTGTGCTCTCGAGACACGTGCCGAAAAATGGCCTTAGGGGCAGTTTGGTCATTTTTCACTGAAGTGGGCTAGCAGGCACTGGTGTTGACTTGGGTTTTGAGTGTTTCCGCCACTCTGATGGTGGTCCCGTGATACAGGGGTTTGTTGGCAATTCCCTATATCGACTTGTTAACGAGTATTTCCGCTACTCTGACGGTTGCGATGTTTGCAAGTATTTCCGCTAGTCTGACGGTCTGCGATCATTCTCGAAACTGCCTGATCTCAGGAAGCTGCTAAAGGGACTTAGCGCCTGAGAATCAACTTTCTCAAAAGGCGTGCCAAAATCAACATTTCTGCATTGGCGGGCTAGCAGGCGCCAAAGGTGGACTGTTCTACCATATAGGGGACTTGGGGTCTCGTCCCGGTCGACAGGTTTGAAGGGACTTACCATTCCAAAAAAACTTTCTTTGGAAAATGTGCCGGATTGGATAGACTTACCGTCTCGAGGAATTAATTTTCTCGAGAGAGGGATTGGAATTGAAATTGAACTTGGAAAGGGGACTTACCGTCTTTGGGAAGACGTGCCTATTGGAATTGGAAAAGGGACTTACCGTCTTCGAAAACACGCGCCTATTGGAATTGGAAAGGGGACTTACCATCTTCAGAAAGACGCGCCTATTGGAATTGGAAAGGGGACTTACTATCTTCGAAAAGACGCATCTGTTGGAATTGGACCAAACAATGCCCCCGAGGGCATTTTGGTCATTTTGCCTCTATTTGGGCCTGGTGGGCTCGCGAAGCGATGAATTGACTGGACTAGGACTAGAATTCTAGAATATATCCATATTGACTTGAAATTAAGTCTGGACGGACTGGAGACTGCCGAGCGGTCAAAAATGGGGTGCGTACAGAGGGTTTGTCAAGTAATATACGATATATAATGATAAACACTCGATGCTCGATGCACATTAGGAGAAAGTCTTTCAAAAAGTTGCCTCGATAGTGTGCACGTGACTTGCTTGTGCGTCCATTCTGATTTCCATTTACCATAATGCCCCGTACACCAAATTCATTATGAATTAATGCTAAGGAATTATTTCTTACATATTCTTGGTGCCCTCTCTCAAGTCAATTTGTGTTAGATAACTCAAGTTATTACATTCCAATCTAACCTATATTCGCATTGTTGAGGAGCTTTACAGTGATGGCACATCCCATATCCATTGTCTCCTTCAATTTGGGTGAGCAATCTCTGTTACCAACAAAAAGAGATGGGATATGCAGTCCATTACCTCCTTATACCATCCAAATATCCAAACGGCCCAAAATTCGGCAGCCGTTCGAGACTACATTGCCAAAGACGGTAATTTCTTTGAATGGAGAGAGTTCAAAGATTTATTCATGCGTTCGACTCAAACGAAGGATGATGTTTGTGGAACTATCTTAGCTGAATCAAGTTGTGCTTCTGATTTCCTATCATGCTAGGAAAAGAGCAGTTATTTATTTTTGCTACTCAATTAGAGCGTCTCTAGTATTGTGCCAATTATAAATGGCCTCCCACTCTTGAACCATATGTATCAAAATATCCAGACTTCCCCAATCTTCTTGATATTCTCTAGACATAGATACTAACTAATATCTATTGTTTTAACAAACCAGACCGCCCAATGAGTCTAGTTATAGAAGGTCCTAGCAGGACTAGGAAAACACAGTGGGCGTGGCCTATAGGCCCACACAAATATTACTCTGGATGGATGGATTTTAAAGGTTACTCTAATGACGCAAAGTATAACGTCATCGACGATATAGAGTTTCAAAATTGTAAGCCTTTGAAGGAACTAACCGGTGACCAAATGGATTTCTAGGCTAACATGAAATAAGGCAAACCAGTACACAAAAAAGGCAGTATTCTGTGTACTGTGCTTCACAACCTAAATATGTCATGGAAAAGTGAATTCCCTATAATGTTCGAACAGTGGTTCCGATGTAATGCACTATACGTAACCATCAATGAAAATTTCTTTTAAATATTTTAATCGTGTACCTGGCGTTACCTTAGTAATATAATATATATTACATTAGGTTCTGAAGTTAATCCTGTAGTTTAAACAAACATTTATGAACGAGGGTAGTTGCGTCGTTGTACACGCTTATAATATAGCATTATGCGTCTTATTTGAGTATTCTCTTGAGCTTGCATCCATGTACTTTGACACCTTGTTCACCATGCGTCTACTGTTAATAAAGGTTTCGTGTGCTTCCCCTTTATTTAATGTTTGTCCTACCTTCAGTTGATATATTTTATGGGCTAAAACACTAAACCGTGTTAAATTACCCTTCTTGATCATGGTTGTCGACGACTCATTGCCTTGTTGATCGAATATTTCTTCCCACGACTGTATGGTAATGCCTGGCTTGTTATCTCAGAGTACAAAAAGCAATACATGATTGTATTAATCTACCGTCATTTCTTTGGGCCATAATTTTCCTTTAACGGACAAATTCTTAAGATAACATGCATCACCTTGCCTCTGATTAGCTGCTGCCCTAGCTAAAATAATATCTATGTGCCAAATGTTGCCTTCGTGACCACAAATGATGGTTTCTCCTATGGTCAAACATCACTTCTCCCACAGCGTACTCCTCCCATACAGGTGGCTTGTAATATTACTATACACATTAGGCCAAAACCTTTGTTTTCTTGACATATCTCTATAAGCACCCCATTTTTGCCAGTTCGGCAGTTTCCAATCCATCCAGACTTATACTCAAGTCAATATGGACGTATTCTAATCGAAATCAACTTTCCCAAGTCTAATCTCGTCAATCCATCGCTTCGCGGGCCCGTCGGGCCCAAATAGAGGTAAAATGACCAAAATGCCCTTGGGGGTAATATTCGATCCAATTCCAACAGGCACGTCTTTCCAAAGGCGGTAAGTCCCCTTTTTAATTTCAATTCCAATTCCAATTCCAATTCCTTTCGAGAAAGTTGATTCCTCGAGGTGGTAAGACCATCCAATCTGGCATGTTTCCTAGTGAACTCTTCAGAATGGTAAGTCCCTTTAAACCTGTCGACTGGGATGAGACCCCAAGTCCCCGAGATCGTAGAATGGTCCACGTTTAGCGCCTGCTAGCCCACTAATGTAGAAATGTCCATTTTGACACGTCTTTTGAGAAAGTTGATTCCTCAGGTGATAAGTTCATTTAGCAGCTTCCCGAGATCAGGCAATCTCGGGAATGATCGCGAACCGTTAGAGTAGTAGAAGTACTCGCAAACAGGTCGATATAGGAATTGTCAACAAACCCCTGTATCACGGGACCGCCGTCAGAGTGGAGGAAATACTTAAAATCCAAGTCAACACTAGTACCTGCTAGCCCACTTCGGTGAAAAATGACCAAACTGCCCCTAGGATCATTTTCGGCATGTTTCTCGAGAAAATACCTAAGTCCTCAGAACGGTAAGTCCACCTTTCCAAGATTCTCTTAAAAGCAATTCGACATGATTAGGTGCCTTCTAGTCAGTTTCAGGCCAATTCCGAGACTTTCCGGTCAAAATGACCATTTTGCCGCCAAGCATTCGAACGCTCCGAGAGCCATACCGGCTCTGGGTATCAAACCGATAACCTCCTGAGAATGCTTCTTATAGTATTCCCGACCTTTCATTATCTTTTCGAATCATTCCGAGTTAGTTTCGAGAAACCCGGTATGAAATGACCGTTTTGCCCCTAATGGGCCGGTTGCCTTTTCCGACCACACCGGCTCTGGGTATCAAACTGGTAGCCTTTGGGAACATTCTAAATAATGTTTTTAAATCTCGAGTCTTCTTCCGGGACATTCTAAGTCCGTCTTGGTAGCTTTCCTGCCCAGTTGACTATTTTGCCCCTAATGGCCCGGTCAACCCTTTCGATACATCTTGTCATCATTTTTCAAGTCTAATACCCCCGGGACCCTATTCTAAGGGTTCCTATCCCTTTCTGACTTTTCGGGCCATTCCCGGTCCCTTAAATCCTTCCTGGACCTTCCGGAGCCACTCCTCGTGAAGCCAAGCTAAAAATTGCGTGGTAGTCACTAGTACAGGTGCTCAAATCTTCTGAAGATATGTTGCTTGCCGACCTTAAAACTTTCCTAAGTAGCTGGCACCACTAGTAGTGGCGCCAAGCTAAAATTTAGCCTGGCGCCACTCATAGTGGCGCTAAAAGGCTTTTTGGCCTGGTGCTACTACAACAGGCGCAAGGTCATTCCTCTTTCTATAAATATAGAGCCTCCTCCAGCATGAAAAAGGTTCGCAAACTCAGTCTAAAAACCCTATTCTTCGATATACAGAGCTCGTAGCCTCCCTAAACCCTAACTTCTTTAGGTTTTCTAAACCCTAGCCTCCTATACATTCATATACACTCACATACACTCATACACTAGCCTCCAAAGCATCCATTGAAAACTTGAAGTGCTGCAAACTGAAGCTCTTGAAGATCAAGACGAAGATTGAAGCGAAGACCGAAGCAAAGCAAGAAAAGCAAAGTGCGCAAAGTAAAGTAAAATAAATAAAAAACAAGGTAGGCTTTCTCTTTAAGTTTGCGTATCTTTCCCCTCTCTTCTCTCCCCTAACCCACTTGGGTTTTCTTCTATTTTAATCCTCCATCTTCTTCCCTCCCTTTCTTGCATGCTTGAAACAAAAGGATTTCCTGGTCCATGTCTAGGATTAGGCTATTAGAGGGTTATCGTGTCGGGGGCTTTCTTTTAGTCTAACCGGAGACCACGTGGGTTCGGCCCCCTTGATTATGTGGTGAAGCCTTTAACCTTGTATATTCACGACCCCAACTTACATTGTGCATATCATGATCTTGCATTCTTCCAAAATTCATTTTCAAACTCGTTTTCAAAAGCTTGCATCAAAATTGTTTTCAAAACTTGCATCAAAATCTTCTTTTTCAAACCTTGTTTTCAAAATCACAATCCTAAGGTGATTCTAGCCTTTCCATGGCTAGGGTTGCTTTAGGAAAGTGTTATATTTAAAGTGACCAATATGGTATATATTTTCAAATCATTGTTGTTTTCAAAACTACTATCCTAAATTAGTTCTAGCCTTCTTATGGTTAGAATTGCTTTAGGAAAGTGAGATATTTTTATGAACTTTCTAAAAACTTTCAAATCTTTCTTTCTAAAAACCTCTTTTCCAACATGCTTTCTAAAAACTCTCTCCAATCTCCTTTCCAAGATTGTTTTCAAAAACTCCCTCCAAAAATCTATTTTTCAAAAACTCTTTTTCAAACTCCTTTCCAAAACACTATCTTCAAAGTTCACTTTCTAAAAACGCTCCTTAAGTTTCCTTCCTAAACAAATCTTTCCAAAAATTTCTTTCCCAAAAACTCTTTCCAAAAACTCTCTCAAAGTGTTGCTTTCCAAAAAATCTTTTCAAAAACTCTCTGTTCAATAATCATTTTCTAAAAACTCCTTTTTAGAATCCCTCTTCAAAATCTCCCTTTTTAAAAACTCACTTTCCAAAAATCTCTTTTCTTAGAGTCCAAGTTAAACCCTAGAGCCAACGATTAGGAAATCCTAATTTTCTTTCTAAAAACATAATTTCCAATTTCCTTTTTACATCTAAATCCTAGGTTTCCAAAACCTATTTTCTACATCAAAACTATAGTCTTTCAAATCTAGGGTTTTTAAAACTTTACCTTCCAAATCCATGTCAAATCCAATATTTCCTTTAGGAAACCAAATCCAATCTTTCCTTTAGGAAACTAGATCCTATCCTCCATTTTTGGAAACAAAATCAAAACACCTCTTTAGAAACAAAATCTAATCTTTCGTTTTAGGAAATATGAATCTCAATCATTCCAACTCCAAATCTTTCCTAATTCAAATCCTTCCTAATTTCCTACTTTCCTAAATCTTAAGTTTCCAAAACTAAAACTTTTAAATCTTTCCTTAAACTTTAAGCTTCCAAATCTTTCCTAATTCCATACCTTTCTAAATCTCAACTTTCCAAAATCTAAATCTTTTCTTAAACTTAAACCTTTTTTAACTTCAAGTAAATTCTAAACTTTCTAAATTTCAAATATTTCCAAATCTAAAACTTTCTAAACTCAAAACTTTCTTACTTTCAAAACTTCCCTATTTCAAAACATTCCAAATTCAAAACTTTTCAATTCCAATACTTTCTTAAAATGAAACCTTCTCTATTTCAAAACCTTTCTTATTTCAAAATCTTTCCTATTTCAAAACTTTCCTAAATTAAAACGTTCCCAAATCAATACTTTCTTAAAACGAAACATTTCCTAATTCAAAACTTTCCTAAAACGAAACTTCCCTATTTTGAAACTTTCCTAAATTCGAATCTTTCTAAATCCAATCTTTCCCTAATCTTCCAAGTTCAACACTCGAGTCAAATATTTCCTAAGTCTCAAGTCTTTCTTAACTCTAGGTTTCCTAAAACCAAGCTTTCCAAAATCAAATCTTTTCAAATCTTCCAATCAAAGTTCCATCTCTCAATCTTCCAATCCAAATTTCCAAATTCAATTTCTTTTTTCAATCAAACCTTCTATTTTCTATCAGACTCTTGTCCAAACTACGACTGACCTGATTCCTCAAAAAGGATACTTAGGCAACCCTCATGGGTGCGGTCACAACTTTTTTTCAACTTCTAATTCCATAATCTATTTTCAAGTTTTCAATTCTAAAAATCTATTTTCAAATCTCTATTTCCAATTTCTAAAACTTTCCAATTTCAAATCTATCCCTTCAAATCTCTTTTTAAAAAATCAATTTCTTTTCAAATCTATTTCCAAATCTAATTTCCAACTTTCTTTTTCTTGCACTTGCAAATTATGTATCATGTCAATTTCTTTTCAAAATTTTTTTTCTAAAGTGGATAGGATTGGACATTTGTTAGTTGAAGACTCTCATAGGTAAATTTATGGCGAATAGACATGTAAGTACCACAAGGGCGGGGTAGGCTAATGGTTTAGTGCGTCTTCCTTACACGTAACCAACCTCCGAACCTAGGATCACTGTTTTCGAAAGACCAAAATGGAGTTTATATTCAAGAAAGGGCTTAAAATTTTTTCAAAGGTTGCCAAACAACTTGTTTTTTTAAAAACCCTCTCTTAAGGAAGTATTTTTAAAATCGTTTTCAAAAACCCTAAGTGTAGTCTTCGGATTGTGCTTAGTTTTTAGGTGACCTAACTCACCTTAATCAAGTTAGGTGGTGACTCCAAATTGTTTTCCAAAAGCCCTTTATTCAAATCAATTTTCAATTCAAACCTAGTCGTACTCATTCTTCTAGGAGGGTGAGTTCTAACGAGAGAGTACAGTGTTATTCCCACTTATGTGTATATTCCTCGAGTGCGAAAAATCTGGGCATGACAATCTCCAGAATCACCGTGCCTTTTCTTTGTGTTCCGAAATCCAATAGTAGTCTGCCTCATTATTTTTTTTAGAGATTCTGATAATCTTAACGAATGACAACCCATTGCGGCCATGAAAGAGGTGAGGGGAGCCTATTTATAGAGGCTCCTCTGATGGACATACACTAGGTACTGTCCCCCACTAGGGCACTCCACCAAATAAGGAAGATGCCATGGGGCCCAATGGCCGCCCGCCCAGCTAATGCCAGTGGGCCCTATGACATCTCTTTTAGTTGGTGGAATGCCTTAGTGGGGGATGGTAGTTGGTGTACATCCTAAGTTCGTCGTTGGATTAAAATACACATGTTAGAATCCATAAGGTGGTACACAAACTATAATGCCATCGACGACATAGAGTTTTGTAATTGAAAGGACACGAAGCCTTTATTAACGCACGATAAATAAAGTGTCAAAGTACAAGGAGGCAAGTTTGGGGAATACTCAAATATGACGCACAAGGTTATATTTTTAGCATGTGCAACAACACAACCAGCTTCTACTGTAAATATACGTTTAAACTGTGGGATTAACTTTCAATCCTAAGTTAATATATATTAAATTACCATGGTAACACCAGTTGTTTGACTGAAATATTTAAAACAAAGCTTCACTGATGGTTACATACATTGCATTATAGTCAAACCACTTTTTGAACATTACAGAGAATTCATGTACTTATCTGGCTTACCAAGCACAATACAGGGAATGATGATGGTCAAACATGGTGTAAACTGAACTATTATGGGGTCAATAAGTTTACTAAATATAGAAAAATGGTTGAATAATTTAAATAATATTTTTAAGAGGAAGAAACTTACTAAGTACGATGTCATGTACATTAGTTTAATTAATTACATAAAATGACATAGTTTTAAATATCCTTGTAGGAGTCAAAGGTATCTTTGTTTCCAAACAAGGACTCTCAAGGCACCTTTTTAAAAGATGTTCTATTTAGCATAGAGCATCAAGTGTTACTGTTATAAAATGACGTAGTTTTAAATATCATTGTGGGAGTCAAGGGTATCTCCGTTTCCAAACAAGGATTATTGAGGCACCTTTTTGAAAGACTTTCTCCTAAGGTGTATCGAGCATTAAGTGCTTGCTATTATATATACTATATTACTTGATAAGCCCGTAGTTGGATTAAAATACACTTGTTGCGATCCACTGGTTGGTACAAAAAGATGAATATTTCTCAATTGTGCCATCGTTAGTTTGGGGGGGGGGGGGGGGGGCGCTAATTATATTACAAGCCCGCCCGGCTAACGCCATTAGGCCCCATGGCATCTCTTTTACTTGGTGGAATGCCTTAGTGGGGGACAATAGATGGTGTACGTCCAAAGCCTACCCACTACAAGAAAAAATACGTTTAGTAACAAATAAAATAGTCACTGAATATTCTTTTTTAGTCGCCAATATGAATTTGCGACTAAGGGGGCGACTAAATTATTTAGTGGCCTATTAGAGGTCACTAAATGTTATGGCAACTAAGTTTTGGTTAGTCGCTGATATGTGATCAATGGCGACTAAATGTGGCGACTAAATTGGTAGTTGCCAAAAGGTAATTAGTTACCAAAAGATGTCATATGGCAACCATTGACGTTAGTCGCCAAACTTCCATAGTTGCCAATACTTAGTCAGTGGCGACAACACTTTGCAACTAGTTATAGCTAATTGTTCGCCAAAGTCATCTTATAGTGACCAATATAAGTAGTCACAAATCTCATGATCATAAGGACTTTCGCAACCAAAACATGTTAGTAGCCAAAGAATTAGTTGCTCATTTATTAAGAAGATATTGGAGCGACCATTATCCGAAACCTATACGAATCACAATCATTTCTAACTTAACAGGTACACAGAGCTTCGTATAAAGAAACTATATACTTAATTTCAATAAAAATATCAATGCTAACATTCACAAAACTATATCCACCAATCTAAATAATAAAATTCTAAAATGCATGTAAAATCCAGCCAAGTCTAATATTCACAATCGCAAACCTTTATTCATAAGTACGAACTAGCCTAAAATAACACGTGCAATTAGCCATAATACTAACATCTAAAATCTTCATCCCACCAAAACTTCATCCCACAAAATCTTCGTCCATCAGCAATCTATAAAAGAATAAACACAGAAAACAAAAGATTTCATTAGTAATAGTCCTACAATAGAAATTCTGTTGTGATTACAAAGGACTTATGAAATCTAAACTTGATGTAGGCAGAATAAAAAAAGTGAATAATCATTGTGTCTTATTCATTGTCCAACGATCGATTTGATTTTGAGTAGAAGTGAGAGGCAATTTGATTTTGTTACAAATTCAGTGACTTCCCAATTGTTTTCTTTAGATGATCAACTATGAATTAGAATAATATCCTAAACCGAACTTAGAGGAATTTTATTATACAGACTTGGTAAAGGTTCCTAGAGTGGGCATTAGTGTTGAATCATCTAACCAGCTAAACATGAATCAGATAGGTACAAACCATTTTGGCAAACATATTATTTTCAACTGCATAATTAAAGAGAGTCGGAGTGGCAAGACATGGACCCGTACCAAATTCCTTGACTGTTTCCACATGCCTTCATCTGCTGTATCATTAAACGTTGAAGTTCCTCGAATTTTTTTTGTAGTTCATTACGACTCCTTTTCTCCTCTCTCTCTCTTTGTTGCTCCTTCCGCTCCTTTTCTCACTCCTCCCTCTCCTTAGCTCACTACTCCTTCTCTCTTTCCTATTCCTCACGAATTATCTCCAATTCAGATGCAAGTGTCTTGAGCTTTTGATTTGAACGAGACTCATTATCGTAGCCCGAGGACAGCTTTGGACCTACCCCAAACCCAAGGATGCATCATTTTCTCTCACCAAGCGCTTTCCTTGAGATTTCTTTCGGTGTTATATCTATGCCGGATGCCTTAGCATCGTCACGGATTTTCACCATCTCTTCCTGTCAAAAAAGAAACAAAGGTTATAAATTAGTTACTGTTTTTTGACAATACTAACAGTCCAATGAGTATTGTACAAGTTTATAAGGCTTAAATATATACGTATTGCCTCTTGCATTCTGAGTGGAGCCATTCTTTTGTCTTTTTTGACTGTTGTCCATCCTTAAAATAATCAATAAAATCTGGCATTTCTTCATCTGTGGCCTATGGCTGCAAAGTCAATCAACTACATAAGTCATTTACTTCTATTGAAAAGATGAGTTATATACCTTAAACAATACAAAACTTATAGTGTGTTTTACATAACATTAACAATCACCTTTTCGGTCATCGTAGCAGCAAATGATCTTGATCCCAGGGAATGGCCGTATGGCAACTTTTTCTTATTCTTTCTACCAGCTTTTGACCATTTCTACGAAAAAGAAATATAAACTTAAACTTCCAATTGAATTAATCATAATTCATTACAATTTTAAACTAATATTAAATGGTGGTAAATTTACCCTAAATGTTTTACTCTTAAATACATGATCAATCATGTACTTCCAGTCATCCACCTTCATCCCCTGTATGCTTCATTGTATGAATCAACCATAGCTTTTTTCAAATTGCGATAATGCTTACTCATCTTGCCTTTCTAATTTTTATACAAAAGATTAGCCCTCTTATTTATCACAGCAAGGACTACAGAGTTGATCTCATCTGAATCCTCATCAGTAGTGATGCAAAATTTGTCCTACCAAAATAACAATAAGTAAAAGTACTTGCAAACTGTAGAACATATAGTTTGTAACTTATTAACATAAGACATTTGTAGTTGAGTAGTCTAGAATTATTACTCGTACAAATTGTAGAATAGTTTACTTAACTATTGGCTCAACAAGTTTCCATCTCTCGGCAAATCCTTCAATAGGACAATGCCTTCTAATTGCAATCCCCAACTGATTTGAACACATGGGAGCAAAAGGACCACATAATGTGTTGAACCCTTTAAAAATGGGCACTGGGAGCCTTTCCCCGGAATTGCCATCAATTAGTTTAGTTAATCATTTTCCAAGACTAGGCCCCCGCACATGCTTTGACCCCGACCCACCTGAAAAATATTTTTAAACAGACATTTTACCAATTACTATTTTAGCAGTTAAACAGGTGGGTCCAGTAAGTATAAAGTAACTATCATTTTACCTACAACCCTCGTAACAATAGGAATTGGTGCACTTGGTTGAGAGTGATCAATACTGTGTGATTGATTAGACACCTCAGGTGGCTGTTCTAGTTGCTCTGAAGGCAAAGAAGTCTGCAAAAGAGCTGTGGCTAGTGGCTCACTCAGGGATTGCAAAGTCATAAGTGAGTTCCCGGCTGAAGATGATGATGTAGCCATTCTTTTCTTCCCCGAAGGCATGGTCACCTATTAAATTAAAATGCAATGCATTAGAACAACATGAACATGAAAAACGACTATGTCATTAAATAATAAGTATTGTTATTAAAAAACAAAAATCAAGTCATTAGTGACAGCTGAATTATAAAATTGAGCATCACGGAACCAACTAATTAAAAAACTCCTTTGGTTTAGGTATAACGTGATCAGGGGCAACTTGTTTAGCTGAGAAAATCTTTCAAACGAAGTCATTACCAAGTGTTGTCACAAATATTACCTTATCTGCTCGAGATCGAGATGAATGGTCATTTTCGGTTGATGAGTATGTTCCTTCTTCATCTGAAGGTAGATACTCATCATCATCATGACTATTATTCTTGTTTTTCTTCTGATTACCTCCATGCCTAGAACATGTACTTGAATTGAACAATGAATTTGACAATCCTTTTAAATTTAAATCTGTAAGCCTTGCATTGTTACTTTCAATTCTATTTTTTCTTTGCATCTCGTAGTCATTCACTGTCTAGGACATGCCTACATTATGACTTCCAATTGCATTTTTTCTTTGCATCTCGTACTCCATCACCGTTTAGGACATGTCTCTGGGCTTGATAAACAACTTACGTTTTATTGATATATCTGCAACTATAACATACATGAAATGTTCAGAAGTAATATGATAAACTAAATGCATTATTTATTGACGTAGAATCAATGATAGCATTTTTCAATCTATATTGTTGCAAAAAGATGTACTGGTACGCACAGGTGTAACTCCTCCATTATCCAACACCAACCCTACCTTTATATCTTCTCACAATGCCATATACATATATAAATATAGCTGAAAACATAAAGGTCAAAATAGTGCATAATAGGTTGGGAATCCCGCGATGGTGCGATAATAGTGTGCTAATAGCACAGAGAGTTTTTTCATAGGACGAAAGACCGTGCTATCGTGCTCTATACCTCGCTATCGCATGCTCTCACAGGTTACTTGGAGACGAAGACAGAACTAGAAATTGTGTGAGGAAGAGATGGGCAGTATTAAGGGTTAGAGATTGGCGATGAGAGGCTCTCATTATGGCTAAATCAACCTAGAAATTGATTACACCAAATCAAAGCAACAAATTTAAATACATCCAACTAGGGTTTCTTAGTAATCGAATCAACAAATAATCTAAGCATCAAATTATTGGATCGCAAACCATAAGAAGCATCGTAGCTGAGGAGGAGGAAGAGAGAAATAGATTGAGATTGTTCTTCTTTCTACATGTAACAGGACATACAAGATTACGGGAGAGAGAGAATAGAGAAGAGACAGATTGTTTTGTGAGATTGAGATAGAAGGGTTTATAGGGGCTGAGAAAGCGGAGGAAAACAAACGTGAGAAGTATTGCGCCATTTTTTTGGAGGAATGACACGTGTTTCTACTTCTTTTTCCATTACCTCTTCTTTTTAGTTGCACAAAATAAATTTTCATCAAATTTTAGATTGCAACCAAACTTTAGTTGCAAATGTTAAACATTTGGCAACAACAAAAAACTTAGTCACCTAATGTTTAACTTTTGGCAACAATGCATCAAGTTAGTCGCCGAAAGGTATAACTATTGGCCACTAAAAAGCCATGGTCGCTAAAAGTTAATAATAGTGACCAAATTATTATTTAGTTGCTAGACATGTAACTATTGGTGACTGCCCACAAAATGGTAGCAACAATTAGTCGTGAAATGTGTTTTTTCTTGTAGTAACCATCGGATTAAAATACATGTGTCATAATCCACTAGGTGGTACGCAAAATACGATGTCATCGATGACATACAGTTTCGTAATTGTAAGCGTCTACCCCACAATTGTAAGCACACGAAGCCTTTATTAATGCACGGTAAATAAAGTGTCAAAGTACAAGGATGAAAGCTTGGGGGAATACTCAAATATGACGTACAATGTTATATTTTTAGCATGTGCAACAACGCAACCGGCTTCTATAGTAAATATATGTTTAAACTACAGGATTAACTTTCGAACCTAAGGTAATACATATTAAATTGACATGGTAACACCAGTTGTGTGACTGAAATATTTATAAAAAAAAGCTTTATTGTTGGTTACATACATTGCATTACAATTGAGCCACTTTTCGAACATTATAGAGAATTCACGTTTCCATGACATATCTAGGTTGCTAAGCACAATATAGGGAATGACGATGGTTGAACATGGTATAGACTAAACTATTATAAGGTCAATGAGTTTAAATAATATTTTTAAGAGGAAGAAACTTACTAAGTATGACATCATGCACATCAGTTTAATGAATTACATAAAACGATATAGTTTTAAATATCCTTATGGGAGTCAAGGGTATCTTTATTTCCAAACAATGACTCTTGAGGCACCTTTTTAAAAGATGTTCTCCTATTTAACATAGAGCATCGAGTGTTATTGTTATAAAATGAAGTAGTTTTAAATGTCATTGTGGGAGTCACAAGTATCTTTGTTTCCAAACAAGGACTATCGAGGCACCTTTTTGAAAGGCTTTCTCCTAAGGTGCATCGAGCATCGAGTGCTTACTATTATATATACTATATTACTTGAAAAGCCCACAGTTGGATTAAAATACATGTGTCGCGATCCACCAAGAGGTGTGAAAAGGTGAGTATTTCTCAATTGTGCCATCATACTATCTTACTCTGCTTCACCATCAGAGCCAAACAATCCTACTAGCTAGAAAAAAGAGTGTCTCTGTAAATCACCACAATCACTTGTCCTTACACATTTCAACATAATTATCTACCTCTATAAGCTACTCCACTTCTCACAACTGATGTTGCCTACCCAGCAACTTGTCATTTATTTATTTATTGATAAATAAGATAAATGTATTAACAGAACAGTGCCAAAAAAGGGGCACAATCCTGTACAAAATCATCAATTTATATATCAGTAGGCATGGACAAGTCATCCAAAAGTCCATAAAAAAAGAAAAATAAAAGGGAATCATCTCTTTCAACCAAAAAAAAAGGTAAAAGAGAATGATTTCCTTTAGAGTTCAGACTATGGATCAATGCCTCTATTCCTTCAAAAGCTCTCCTATTCCTTTCGCACCAAATGCTCCACATAATACGAAGGTCGGTCATCTAGACCTTCATAACTCAGCTTCTAGGGCAATTGCAACCTCAACTTATCTGAAGCCTACTCCCACTGGATACCATCTTTTTTATAAGAAAGCAAGAGTAAATATCCAAACTATCTAACTCTAAAAAGTTACAAATCTAATTCCCTTATGACTTGATGGTACCTAAACCCATTCGCATAATGTCTACAGATTTAAATGCCTTTGTCAATCAGCAGAGCAAATGTACACTTTTGAAAAGAATCATTTTACCAATGGACATGCTAATCGAGAGAGAAGATACATGATTATGAAACTGTTAGATCCTTCCCAAACAAAACCAAGGGAAGCCATCATGTTGATCTATTAATATCATTGTATTGATGAGAGCGAGAGAGCAATGAGTCTAATGAGAGAATATTAATTGCCAACAACAAAACATAGTTTATTTTGCAACCAAACTCTTGGCTACATTACAATGGTTTCCCCACCATTAGTTGTCCAGACTTCAGACCTTGCAGCAAAACTAAAGACTGTGTTGGCACACAAATTTCAACCAAAGAAGAGTTGAGAATGGTGCACCATGTGGAGCTTTTAAAGTTCAAAGGTCAAGGATCAAATTGGGATGTGACATGTATAAAACTTATATGAAGCTTATGACATTAGAACATTGAATTCAAACAAGGATGACAATATATTAAAATTTTGGTAGAGGATATCTTTGGATTAAATTGAGGATGACGATGAACATCCTAAATTCAAATTCAAAGAAAAGATAAGCAACCTCATTTGAAAGACCCGCTATAAATAAGAGGGTTATCATTCAAAAGAGGGGAATGTGACCTTTTATGACTTTTTGGCTGAGAGACTTTGAGACGTTGGCAAAGAGTTTCAAAGAGAGAAAAGGAAGATTATTTTGAAAATTGCTTAAGACATTCGTAAGAACAAGCGTCGATCTCAAGAACATCCATTAATGGCAATTTTGAGGTAAAGGGTTCCAACACTTATGCGATTTATAAAGGGTGTTAAACGCATGTATTTTGTAAAAAAGGTTTTGAAACCCTATGAAATACAACAAAAATACTTTTTTTACAAGCTTCTTTCTCTTAGTTTTATTATTCTTTGGAAGCTTCTAACCTTTATGTTATTCTTTATTCACCCAGTGGGACCTATTTCTCCTCCCATCTTTTAAAGAACATAAATCAAAAAAGAAAAAAAATATATAATTCTTGCTTCATTCTAACAAAGCTTCTTGATTTTATAGGAATATTGAAACCGCACAGGAAGGAAGGTCTTGGAAGGATGTCCTTCTTGCCCCAGCTCCTGTCACCCACAAGGCTCTAGAGCCATTAAGGCTCTTTGTTGTCTCAAATGCGTCTTATGCCACAACCTTTGTGCCTGTCATCCTATTTTGGGTGGCTCGCACTACATGTGTGTCAGTCACCTTAACAGGGTTGACTTATGCCATAAACTCTATGCATCTCATCTAGTCTTGGATGACTCGTACTACATGTGTGTCGGTCCTCTCAATAGGGTTGACTTATGCCAAAAACTTTGTGCCTGTCATCCAGTCTAGATGGCTCATACTATATTTGTGTCGATCCCCTCAACAGGGTTGAGCAAAATTTGTGCCTGTCATCTAGTCTGGATGGCTTATACTATATTTGTGCTGATCCCCTCAACAGGGTTGACTTGTGCCACAAACTTTGTGCTTGCTTTGTGCTTGTCATCCAATCTCAGGTGGCTCGTACTACATCGGTGCCAGTCCCCTTATCAGGGTTGACTCGTACTATATTTGTGTTAGTCCCCTCATCAGGGTTGACTCGCTCAACATTCGTGAAGAATGATAGTCTTCTTCGAAAAGCGAAGAATATAAGGCTAGAGACTGAAGATCTTCTAAAGGCCACGAAAGAATTGAAGGTAGTAAGAATCACATTGTTGACAAGGAACTTCCTCATTAAAACGAGAGAGCCTATAAAGCTTCAAGTACCGCAGTGGGTGCAACCACAATTGCCCCAACACGATGGGCCACAAATTAGCTGCTCAAGTGGGCTGAGAAATCATTGAGAGTAGTTATTATAGCCCAAAATGATGCAGCTAAAAAAAATATTGTGATCATAAGAAGTATTGGCAGAAAGATTATAACAAAAAACCTTTCCCCAATATCGAGCTTCTAATCAAAGGCTTTGACACACGAGGTCAAAATTTTCTCTTCAATGCTTGTAGGAGCTCGACTAGTTACACTACCATAAGCCTTAAGCACAAAAAGGTAGAAGCAAAGGAAAATTTGAGCTCTCAAAAGAGTTAAAGAAAGATATGTGGCCACGAATGTCATAGGGGCAATAGAAAAAGCCCTTGGGGGTTTAGATCCGCAGTAGAAAAAGATCGAGTCCCCAGCCTTTACGTTGGGAGGATCCTAGAGATTAGACTCGGGAGGAAAATCAGGAGGAGGCCCCTTTAAAGCTGTGGACAATGATTAGTTTACCAACTGTGACTTAGAAACTATGTCAGCACCAATAATTGCTTCAACTGAGAGAACGAAGGTCAAAAGAAGTGTTGCTTCAAAAAACATGCTAAGGCATGGACCAATGACAAGAACCATGAGTAAAGAAATTGAGACACCTAATAAAAGACCACTGCAAGAGACTCCAAATCTCAATAAGTTTGCCAGAGTAGAAAATACACTTTATGGATCAGATGACTCTGCCTTATCATACTCTTCCACATCAACAAATCGAAGAATGGAAGACAAAGAAACTATCAACAAAGTTGCCATAATGATGGCCGACGTCGAACAAGAAGATGGAAGTTTGCAACTTTGACCAGAGCAACAACTTTTAAAAGAAAGGATGATGGCTCCATAAGGACAATTTGAAAAGAGATAACAAGATATAGCTACCATAATGTAGCATATGAAAACTCTCAAAGCTCAGATACCTACTCCAATAGGGGTAGGAAGTGTTCTATCTTCAAAGGATACAACCACACAAGAGGCATAACCTGCAGCGTAGGGGGAATCAAATGGGATGCAAACTACTCCAGCTTTGGCTAGGGGCAATGGTCCTTGTCTTCCTGGCATTCAAAAGCCTACAAATAGTCATATGAATCCAATGCTTATGACCATGATTGATGACATGGTAAGGAAAAAAGTAAGAAAGGCCAGAGAAAAAGATGATGAAAGCTTCAAATGATTACAAAAACCTACCCTGCTTTAGTGGATGTCATTTCACTCTGACCTAGCATTTCTCAGCTAGATTTTAAGAAGTTTGATGGAACAGGTGACCCGAGACAACATGTGGCACACTTTCTATCATAATGTAGGCCCATAGCACAAAATGAGGCTTTTTGTCTACAATTGTTTGTGCAATCCCTTGAAAGGACTGCATTTATATGGTATCCTAACCCCTTAGAATGCTCAATCCCAAGTTGGGATGCTATGGTTAAAGAATTCCTCAAACAGTTTTGCAACACACAAAGACGGTTTGGGGTACCATAACATATCAAAACTAAACAATGTGACAATGAAATGGTCATTGACTTTATAGCTAGGTAGAGGGCTCTAACATTTGCATGCCCTCAGAAATTCACCCAGTTGGAGCTTATAAGGATGTGCCTAAACAACTTCCGCCATGAACTATCAACAACCTTGATGGTTCAAGATTTTGAAGGGTTTAATGACTTGTGTACGAAGGCACATGAGATGGAGTTACACTTAAGCAAGAGACGAAGGCCATGAGTGGTTGACAAAGTTGAAACCTCAACCATATTCAAAATAAAAAATAAGGCTCCTATGGTCATTGGGAATAGGGCTCCAATGATAATTAGTGCCAAAAAGCCTAGAGACTCTAAAGAGGTCAGCATGAAGGAAAGGATGGAGAGGAAATATTCTTTCAGAAATGATTTAGTAGAAGATGTCTTTGAATATCTCTTGGAACAAGACCTAATCTCACTTCCTAAAGTGAAACGACCCTATGAAGTAGACAAGACAGATGATCCTAAGTATTGCCCATATCACTGTCTGATCAGTCATCCATTAAAGGAGTGTTTTGTCTTAAAGGATAAAGTCTAAGAACTCCTAGATTCAAAGGTCTTCACTCTTTACTTTCCAGAAAAAGCAACAGTTAACCCTGTTACTACTGATAATGGTGACGAAGGAGAATGGGTTATTTATCAATCAAAAGGTATGAAAAAGAAACAAAATGCTATACTGAAGGCAAAAACTAGGAAGCATCGAAAGTCGGTGGATTTCAAGAAGAAGAAAGACTCAAAGTTAGTAAAGGCAAGAAGAAGAAGACTCATAAGAAAAGAAAAGGAGAAAAATTGGTCCCTGAGGAGCTTCTTGAACAACCTCCTCATTTTCCAATCACATTCGAAGAATTCTTGCCTTTAGAACTTCAATCTACTGAGTTACAAGCATATTTTGGCAAGAGAAAAAAAAGCTAAGAGTGTTGTAGTCCCTTGTCTAACCATCATTATGATCAACGATAATAAAGAAGAAGTAAAATGTTCTAAAACCAAGAAATGAGGGCATGCTTCATCCCCCATTTGTATTCTTGACTCCCCGGAACATAAACTAGCACCAACATATACCCCAGTCCTTCCAAAAGGGGATTCATGGCTTCTCATGATAGTTTTACCAGAGTATTCTCCAGCACCACCAATGTATTACCTGAAGACTCCAGAATACATGAGAGATTCAGAATAAAGAAATCTTAAGTACAAGTCTGACACTGAGCTTGTGAGACATTTTCGACTATGATTGCAATTTAAGGATAATGAGTGAAAATGTCAATTGAATGATGAATTACTGAGTCACTCTAAGAAATGAGGAAAGCCATCTCAAATCGAAGTCCTTTGTGAAGATTAAGAACTTAACTTTTCCCTTGAAAGCTCACAATACCCCTCTCCAGTGAGAACCTACGATGGAGAAAGTGTGACAAGTTACCATTTTGATGTGCCTTGTAATGTCATCACTGTTGATGTGGATTTTGTAAATGGAGAAGTTTGAATTAGTACCAATCTAAATGATGACGAAAAACAATGATTGAAGTTAGAAAAGGAGGGAATCGAACAAAAGTAACAATTTCTTTGAAGGAAGAAGAACCTCGAGCTCTCCATGACCATATAATTGAGGCTAACCAAATTGCTAGGCATTTGTTTCCTCAATGGGTTGAAAGAGGCCTATTCCCACAAGGATATGCAGTGCTTAAATTTCCATTATACAAGTTGGTTGTCCAAGTCGTCATTTAATTCATTTTCTTGCTTAATGAGGAAATACTGTGACAAGTCAAGCTTTGCTTCCGCGACAGTGTTTTCTCTCATTGGATGGATGGGCAGCCAATTGGTTCTTCAGTCTTCCTCCTAACTCTATCCTTAATTGGGATACAATGGTTGATCAATTCTATAGGAAATTTTACACCCCAAGACCTATAAAAATTGAAATGCTAGAATCTTAGGAAGATGAAGATCATACAACTATCCAAACTTATTCTTTTTTGAAGGAATTATGGAAGAAAAGATTGAAGCAACCCTTAATTGGCGAGAAATGAGAAGTTTTAAACATAGAGATTTGTTCCCCCCATGGGTTGAGCAGACACCATTTCCAGAAGAATGTAAACTCTTGAACTTTGCTATATATTAAGGGTATGGGGATCCTAAGAAACACATTAGATGCTTTTTGAAGCAATGCAGGGATACAGTTCAAAATCAAGCTCTCTACTTAAGTCAATTTTCCCTTTCCCTTGGCGGAATTTTATTTGACTGGTATTGTGCCCTTGAAGGAGCTGTAGTACCCGGTTGGGAAGTAATGAAAAATGCCTTCATAGAATCTCAATATTTCTATAGGTGAGATCCACAACACTTGAGAAATGTGTCCAAAATGCAAAATGAAGGAGAAATGACTGATAATGATGATCGATCTTCTATCAGGTCTGTCACCATGGTCCAAATTATTGACGAGTCAAACGAGGTTGAGAACAAAGACAAAGTTGTAACCGAAGCATGTCAAACTTACCTCACTTATCGAAGGCGACCATGTAATACAATAATTTCATTTGATTGGTATTGTGCCCTTGAAGGAGCTATAGTACCCAGTTGGGAAGTAATGAAAAATGCCTTCATAGAATCTAAATGTTTCTATAGGCGAGATCCACAACACCTGAGAAATATGTCCAAAATGCAAGATGAAAAAGAAATGATTGATGATGATGATTGATCTTCTGTCGGTTCTATCAACATGGTCCAAATTAATGATGTGTCAAAGGAGTTGAGAACAAAGACAAAATTAGTGCCAAAGCATGTCAAACTTACCTCACTTATCGAAGGCAACCACGTAATACAACAACTCAAGACCCTCAGACATCAGTTGTACGAGAAGAAGTCTTGCAAGAAGAAGAGTAAGTAAAGTATAATGTTCTCGCTCACCTTAAGAAAATTCTAGCTTTATTAAGTGTGAGTAATGCTTTCAAGATGTCTCCAGAACTTCAAAAATCTTTGATATATGCCCTATTAAGGCCCAAGGATTTTCTTCAAGAGGTTGTAATAAAGGGCCTCGAAGGGATTGCTACGTGTATATCCATGATTACATTCGGTGATGATGACATGTATGTTGAAGTGTTGGACACAATCGTTCATTGTTTATCACTGGGCGTATACTCACCACCAAAATCTCTTGGGACATGGTTGATGGAGAATTGGCCATGAGCCTTTTGCCAAGAAGGGCTCTAATCTTGTTAGGTGTTCCACTTTCACACATTCAACCAAGTCATCCGGTGATCCAGGGGTTCAACCAAAATGAATAGCATCTTATAAGGAAGATCAGGTTGCAAACAAAATTTGGAGACATTGAGGAGGATACAGAATTCTTGGTGATTGATGTGGACACCTCTTACAATTCCCTTCTAAGTTGCCCTTGGGTGCATAATCATTATGCAATACCTTCTACTTTCTATCAATGCATCAAATATCCACTACCTTTTGCAAAAGGGTCTGAAGAGGAAGGGGCAATTGTAGCCGACAATGATCCATTCAATAGGGTAGAGGCTTACTATGCCGATGCTCAATTTTATTCAGGGACGTCATGAAAGAAAGAGAAAGAAAAAGATCTAAAAAAATAGAAAGTACTCAAGCTCCAGCAACAAAATATTTTCGGTACATTTCAATGTTAGAAAGAAAGCTAGGGGTAAGTGCCCTAGTTGCAATAAATCCAACTTTGGAGTTGAGGGATAAATTTATCTTACCGTTGAGAAGGATTGAATGCACATATGTGGATACTTACATCAAGTTTGTAGTCCCTCCTAAAGAAAAAGGGTCAAAGCCTATTCAATTTCATTCGATTGGTGATTTTGAGCAAAAAGTGAAGGCAGAACAAGTTTTAAAGATGAAAACCCCAATCTTTAATGCGCTGAAGCCTAAATATAATACAAAAATTACATAGATGCTAGTGAAATATGGTCTGGATCTTGGAAAAGTCTCAACAAAAGGAGTTGCACCTTTTGATGCTATATTGACACATTCTCAAAGAGAGGCCCTCTAGCTAGGGAATCCCATTGTTCTAACAAAAGAGGGGTTGGGGTATCATGAACCTTCCACTGAAAATCAACTTTCAATAAATATGACCACTACAAAAAGTGCTTCAGGAGATATAAATAAAGAAGAAGAAAATGCATGTCCTGTACCAACAAAATTGGAAGAAGGGGGATAAGCTACAATTGATAAACTTCGTGAAATAAACATTGGTGATGAAGGTGAAAATAAGCCGACATTCATCAGTACAAATCTGACTGATCGGGAGGCTTATCGGTATATCTCATTTCTAAGTGAATATCAAGACATCTTTGAATGGAGCTATAATGAGATGCCTGGCCTTGATCCAAAAATTATAGTTCATAAGCTTACAATACATACTGGGAAATGACTTGTCAAACAAACATAGAGACGAACTCGGCTTGAACTCACAACCCAAATTGAAGTTAAGGTTGACAAACTCATCAAAGCTGGATTCATCAGGGAAGTATAATATCCAACATGTTTGGCAAACATAGTATCAGTCAAGAAAAAGAATGGTTAGATCAAGGTGTGCATTGACTTCTGTGATCTAAATGAAGCTTATCCCTGAGATGATTTTCCTTTACCCATAAAGGAGCTTCTCGTTGATGCGACTATGAGATATCAAATCCTATCCTTTATGGATGGGTATTTAGGTTCCAATCAGATTCGAATGGCACTTGAAGATAAAGAGTTGACGGCCTTCAAAACCCCAAAGGAACCTTTTGCTACGAAGTGATGCCCTTTGGCCTAAAAATGCTGGAAAAACAAGGAAAAAAAGAAGACCACCTTAAGGACCTAAGAAGAAGTTTTGAACGCTTAATGTCTCACCAACTTAAGATGAACCCAATGAAGTGTGCCTTTGGTGTTTCATTAGGAATATTTCTTGGGTTTGGGGATCGAAGCAAGGGAATTGAAGTCAACACCACAAAGATCAAAGCAATTCTTAAAATGCCTCCCCCAAGGAACTTGAGGGAGTTGAAGGGCTTACAAGGAAGGTTGGCTTACATCAGAAGATTCATTTCTAATTTGGCTGGCCGGTGCTTACCAATCTCAAGGTTAATGAAGAAAGATGTGCCCTTTGAATGGGACCAAGCATGTCAAAAGGCCTTCGACAACATCAAAGAACACCTTATGAAACCCTCAGTGCTCATGAGCCCAATAAAAGAAAAATCACTTTTGTTATATATTACAGCTCTTGATCACTAATTAGGAGCCCTCTTGGCCTAACATAATGACCAAGGGAAGGAAAATGCCTTGTATTATCTGAGTCGTACTTTGGTTGGTGCAGAAGTTAACTACTCCTCAATTGAAAAAATATGTCTGGCTTTGGTATTTACATTGCAGAAACTGAAACAATATGTCTCAGAAAATGAAGTTAAATTAATATCTAGAGCTGACCTTCTGAAGTATATACTTTCACGACCAATCTTGTCAGGAAAAATTACAAAATGGGTTGTTCTTCTTCAACAATTCACAATTGTATATGTGTCTTAAAAAGCCATTAAAGGGCAAGCCCTAGCAGATTTCTTAGCAGCACATCCTGTTCTTGATGACTCACCTCTTTCCACTGATCCATCACATGAAGAAGTGATGCAGACAGAAGTGCAAAAAGGATAGAAAATGTATTTTGATAGAGTTTTACGAAGCCTCGATGGTTCGAAGCAAGAGAATCCCAAAAATAATAAATCAGGGGTTGGCATTGTATTTGTGACACCAGATACTGCAATAATGCCTTACTCTTTTGCCTTGACCGAAGGATGCTTTAACAATGAGGTAGAATATGAATCTATAATTACTGGACTAGAATAAGCACTACAAATTTCTGTTGAAGAACTCAACATATATGGGGATTCAAAGTTAGTAATAAAGCAATTATATAGAGAATACATAGTCAAAAAGGCAAGTCTTGCTCATTACCATGAGAGGGCTGATCAATTACTCTCACAATTCAAAAGAGTGCACATTTTCCATGTCAAAAGAAGGATAAAGGTTCAGGAAGACTCTTTGGCAAGTTTGGCCGCATCACTAACCTTGCCAGAAAATAAAATCATCACCATAACGGTAGGGGAAAGGAGAGTTTTGCAGGCTTCAAATAAAATCTTGAATGTTGCTCTAGTCTTGACAATCTATACAAAGGAAGATGATGAGGATTGACGGGAGCCCTTCATGAACGATCTCCATCATGGGAGATTGTCAAAAGAAAAGGTGAAACGTACTGAAGTGAGACATCAGGCCACTAAATTCATTTTCTGGAACAATGCACTATCCAAAAGATCCTTGGATGGAATCTACATACGATGCATAGACAAGGGACAAATTCAAGAAGTCATGGCAAAAGTATATATGGGTGGATGTGGTGCACATCAAAACAACCCAAAGTTACATATGCAGCTAAAACGGTTAGGTTACTACTAGCCAACCATGATCTCAAGTTGCATTGACTATGCAAGAAGATGTCAAGTTTGCCAATTTCACGGGAACTTCATCCATCAACCCCTGGAGCTCTTGCATGTCATAATTTGCTTATGACCATTTACAACTTGGGATATGAACGTGATTGGGCCTTTTGGCCTCCAACTTTAGCTGGATATCGATACATCTTGGCAGCGACAAACTACTTCTCAAAGTGGATAGAAGCAGTAGCCTTAAAAGAAGTAAAAACTATAACTGTTGCAAATTTCAACAAGACTCACATTATTTACTGGTTCAGAATTCCTATAAGTGTCATTACAGATAATGGACAACCCTTTAGAAGTAATGCATTATACAAGTTGAATTCCAAGTACAAAATAAAGATCAACCATTCATCACGGTATCATGCACCTACAAATGGTTTGGCAGAAGCATTCAACAAGTCCTTCTACAAAATACTCAAGAAAACGGTGAATAGAAATAAAAGAAGTTGGCATGAAAAACTACAAGAAGCCTTATGGGCTTATCGTACTTTGTACAAAACTCCCACTCAAGCCATACCCTTTGCATTAGTGTTTGGAGGGGAAGCAGTATTACCACTCGAAGTTCAAATGCCTTTTTTAAGGGTCGCGATACAAGAATCTTTGACTGAAAATAAAAGTGCAATGGTGAGATTAGTTGAGCTTGAAGCCTTAGATGAAAGAAGGCTCTAGGCCCAACAAAATTTGGAGATTTATCAACAAAGGATGACAAATACCTTCAATAAAAGAGTTAGGCTCCATTGTTTTAAGAAAGCAGACTTGGTGTTAATTGTTCGAACACCAATTATTATAACTTGGGAACTAAAGGAAATCTTGAGCGTAAGTGGGAAGGTCCATATTTGATTGAGAAGGTCTATTCAAATGGAGCCTACTTATTAACCATAATGGATGGTGAAAGAGTTATACCTTCCACCAATGCATGGTTATTAAAGAAGTACTATCCTTATAATAATAATAATAATAAATAAATAAATAAAAAGCCCGCTAGGTTGAATACTCGAAAAAGCGCCCTAGGCAAAAGTTAGGGCAAGCCTACTAGATTGAAAACCCAAAAAAGGCATCTAGGCAAAAATTAAGGTGATAAAAAAAGATAATAAGCCCACCAGGTTAAAAATCCAAAAGGGCAGCCTAGGCAAAAGTTAGAGCAAGCCTGCTAGATTGAAAATCCAAAAAGGCAGTCTAAGCAAAAGTTAAGACGAATAAAAATCTCCTGGCCCGCAAGAATATAAACTGTGAACGGCTAAAGCATACAACAACTACTATCACCCAAGACCCACCAATGGTGCAGTATGTGGCTAAACTGGTAAAACATCTCACCAAAGTCTAAGGTGATAAATCTCAGGACGCTCCTGGTCCACAAGAGTATAAACTATGAATAGCAAAAAATATCAACAAAAAAAAAAAAAAAAACGTTCATCCAACAAGAAAACAAAACATTTACTGAAGACCCACCAATAGTGCAGTATCTGGCTAAATTGCTAAAACACTTCACAAAAGTTCAAGGTGATAAATCTCAGGACACTCTTGGCCCGTAAAAGTATAAATTGGGTACGGCTAAAACTAATGAAACCATCAAAATTTTCCATTCACTTCCATAAACAAAACAAAAAGTGAATAAGATGAAATTCAAAGTTACATCCAACCAAATAAAAATGTCCAATCAAATCAAAGTAATAAAATTCGTTCACTTAGGGTGGCATTTGCCCTATCAAAAGCTTATTTCAATGCAGTATGACTCACACTCTTCTCTTTGTGTTGGGTTAAGGCATCCAAAGTACTCTGCGAGTCTTCCTCTAATTTAGATACGTCCGTGGCAATTTCAGTTAAATGGCTAGTATGAGAAGAATGCTCAATCTTACTTGAAGGTAACTGAGCCTCAAGCTTGAGAAGAAATTCTTTGGTCTTAGAAATTTCCCCTTCCAAGGTTGTGACATGTTCACCGAACTCTGTGGCTAAAAGAATGCTTCTTCATATTGAGCTGTCACTTTATCAACATGGAGTTTCTTACTTTGGTATTGAGCTTCCATATCTTCGAGAGTAGAACTTTGGTCTGGAAAGTTGGACAATCGAGCTAACAGTACTGAGCACTTGGCAAAGGTCCTCACCTTTTCATATAGGGAAGCAAAACTTAAGCCCATTCTCTTAAAAATAACAAAAATTCCATTGGCTATGTCTATCATGCTATCAATATCTGGGGCAAACTGCAAGGAAATTATTATGTCATTTTGAATAGTGATAGCTCCTCGATGAGTCGATATGTCTGATACAGGGCCAACAGATTTGTCAAGCCTAGAAAGCAAGCTTTCTAACTCAACCTCATTTATGAGACCATACGTACCTAAAGAACAATCCCAAGTCAGAAGGCAAGGTGAAGAAAATGTACATAAGGATCCTTAAGGAATGCAACTCACCATGGTCTGGAGATTACGATGTAGGAGTGGGCACTCCATCCTTGGAAATAAAGTTGGTAGCAAAATCTGCACGTGAAGGACAATTCTATGTCAAAATGAAAGGTGAATAAAAAGAACATAAGGATTCTTAAGGAATGCAACTCACCATGATTTGGATATTGTGGAGTGGGAGTTGGCACTTCATCCTTGGAAGTTAAGGTTTGTAATAGAATCTGCAGCTAAAGAATAATTCTATGTTGAAAGAGAGGTGAAATAAAAATATATACATAAAGTATATATGGCTCTATAAAAATTACAACTCACCATAGCTTAGAGATTGCGGACTGCGAGTTGGCAATACGATTCCAGAAGTAGCATAGGCAGTAAATCCTAAAAAGAGTTTGAAATAACAATAATAAAGATATTATTATCAAATTACAAAGATAAAATAACAAATAATGCAAAAAATACTATGTACCTATAATAGGTGCTGATGAAGAAAGATTAGTTGGGGCTAAAGACATCGCCAAATCACCTAAAAAAGGAGGAGTCTGAGGTGAATAAGTGAAGTGTACGGGCTGAAGGGAAACATGGACTTCTTCTTTGAAAGAATTATGAGAACTAGTGTCATCTAGAGAATGAGCAATAGTGGGTTATAATCATATAACTCGTTATCATATTCACCACCACCCTCAACATTAGAATCAACACAAGTGTCATTCCCAAAAAAAATAGAAGTTGATGACTGATAAGGAGGAGGTTGAAGAAGAGGCCCTACACTCCTTATTCGGATGAGCTTTAACATCCAACTCATGACCATAAGAAAAGAGGACAAATAGGTTCAAAATTGGTTTAAAGGAAAATTTTCGGTAACCTTCGGCTTGGAAGGAGTCCCTATATGGTGACCAAGTCAGATTATTCCTGGGAGAATGCTCTCTAATGTATGAATCTTGGCATCAGGATTGACTCTTTTAAAGATAAATGAACTTTTGTAAACCTCCCTAGGTGCCTTCAGTCAGCTTCAGGCCAATTTCGAGATCCTCCGGTCAAAATGATCATTTTGCCTTTAGGCATCCGAGCGCCCCGGGAACCACACCAGCTCTAGGTATCAAACCAGTAACCTCCCGGGGATGCTTCTGATAGTATCCTCGGCCTTCCGATACATTTTTGGGTCATTCCGAGTCAGTTATGACAAACCTGATGCAAAATGATCGTTTTGCCCCTAGTGGGCCGGTCGCCTTTTCCAACCACACCGACTCTAGGTATCAAACTGGTAACCTCCTGGGACATTCTAAGTAATGTTTCCAAACCTTGAGCCTTCTTCCAGGATATTCCAAGTCCATCCTGGTAGTTTTTCCGTCTAGTTGATGGTTTCGCCACTAATGGCCCGGTCAACCCTTCTAACACAACTTGACATCATTCTTCAAGTCTACTACCTTCGAGACTTTGTTTTAAGGGTTTTTGTCCCTTTTTGGCCCTCCAGGCCAATCTTGGCCTTTTAAATCATTCCTGGACCTTGCAGAGTCACTCCTAGTGAAGTCAGGCTAAAAATTGCAAGGTAGTCACTAGTACAGGCACCCAAATCTTTGAAAGATATGTTACTTGCCGACCTTAAAAGTTTCTTAAGTGGCTGGTGCCACTAGACAAAATATGGCCTGGTGCCACTGCAGCAGGCGCTAGTGCATTCTTCTGTCTGTAAATACAGAGCCTCCTCCAGCGTGAAAAGGGTCCGCAAACATAGTCCAAAAACCCTACTCTTTGATGTACAGAGCTCAAAGTCCTTCCAAACCGTAGTTCCCTTTAGGTTCTTCAAACGCTAGCCTCCATATACAAACCTTAACTTCTATACACTCAACCCTAGAAAACATACACTTATATACTAGCCTCTTAAACCTCCATTGAAGACTTGAAGTGTTGCAACTTGGAAGCTCTTAAAGATCATAGCAAAGATCGAAGTAAAGCAAGCAAGCAAACCAAGCAAATAAAAGAAGACACAAGGTAGGCTTCCTATTTACGTTTATGCATTTCTCCCCATCTCTCTTCTCTCTCCTAATTCACTTGGGTCTTCTTCTATTTTAATCCCTATCTTCTACCCCCCTTTCTTGTATACTTGAAACAAGGGACTCCCCGGTTCATGTGTAGGATTAGGCTATTGAAGGTCACCTTGTCAGGGGCTTTCTCTTAGTATAACCGGAGACCACGTGGATTCGACCCCCTTGATTATGTGGTGAAGCCTTTAACCTTGTATGTTCATGACCCCAACTTGCATTATGCATACCATGATCATGCATTTCTCCAAAACTTGTTTTCCAACTTGTTTTCAAAACTTGCATAGAAAATAGTTTTCAAAACTTGCATTAAATCTTGTTTTTCCAAACTTATTTTCAAAATCACAATCCTAAGGTGATTCTTAGATGGTCGGTGCCCACACTAAATTAAGGCAAAAATCATAAGTAGGAACTAATGAGCAATGATGGAAAGGGTGATTTCTAAGAAGATATAATGAGCAACAATGAAAGTGGTGATTTCCATGAAGTTATGGCGTCAAAGGTGTCTCTAGTAAAGAAGATATTGAGTTCGTGATGATCTTCAAAAGAAGATACTGTCATCCCAAAAGATAAATGAAAAAGTTAGCATCTTCAAAAGTCGACTTAGAAACAAATTTCTTAATGAAAAAAAAAAATCCTAAATTATAAGGCAGAAAGGAGTCTAGAAGAACAATAAGAGTATGAAGAAAAGAAGAAAATAGTGAATGGAAGTTAAATTGTCAAAGGTGATCATTGGTCTTTCGAAACCCCATAAGTGATAATTTTGAGCCTTTATATCCTTTCATTCATAAACCCCTTAACCTAGCCTACATTACGGTCCAAATTAAAGTCCTTTCTGATCAAAGAAAATTGCTTAGTCCAAATAAGCTTAAATAACACATAAACAAGTAGGATAAGAAAGGAGAACAAGGGAGGAATGCAGGGGCAATCTCATGCTCCAAGATGTGCTTAGATGGTTTTGGTTTAAACAACCTACTAAAATATTTGAGCCTAAATATCCTTTCATTTCTTACAACCCCTAAACCTAGCCTGAATTACAGTCCTAAAAGAAGTCTTCTCGGATTGAGGGTCTAGCTGTTTAGCGCTCTGTAAAGCGCATGCGAGTTGTCGCTCTAGCCACGGTGGCATTTTATAAATCTGAGAGAAAAAATCAAGTGAGATCAGAAAAACCCCAAACATCAACCCTGTAGAAAGTAGGGATAGGATAGGCAAACCAAAAGGTTAATATCCCTGGAGAATGGTGCAAATGCTATCACACCCTAATAAAAATAGGACAAAACCAAATGAGGCAAAAGCCTGGAAAGAAAATAGAATCTTTAGAGTATGGGCCCTAGGGCAATCTTGAGACATTCTTTGTAAATAGCCTATATATATATAATACTAATACATCCATGACATGTATAACCTGTACATCCATTAAATTCCTGTGTAGTTTGTATCTATTTATGCATTCATCAAAAAGTATGACGTGCATTCAATTCCAGTCTTGTAGGTGCATTCATCTAAAAGTGTAACATGCATTAAATTCCATTCCTATATGAACCTGTGCATTCATAAAATATATATATATATATATATAATATAAAAAAGGTAGGACATGCAAAATAAGTCATGCATCTAATTTCATGTGCATTCATTAAAAAAAGAAAAAAAGAAAAAAAGGGGTATAACATGCATTCACCCATTTACCTGTGCATTTTTAGAATTGGCATAAGTAAACTGCTTTTGTATAAAAACAAACTCTATGTCTTTCTTTCTTTCTCAAATAAGAAACAGGGAACGAGGTAAGGTACAAAAGGGAGCTAAAAAAAAGCCACCCTGCAACCAAGTAAGCTCTAACATCTCCAACACCGGCACATGTCTCAGAAAGCTCAGACATCCATAGCTGACAAGAAATAGAATGGGGCAATGACCCTCCCTCGACCTCCCCAATCAAACCATAGAGTTTCCCCCAAAGGAGTAGCATTTCGCCAGACAGAGTGCCGGTTCAAGAAGTATAAGACATCAACCTTGGACTTCCCCTTAGAGGAGCAGTGTTTTGCTAGACGGAGTGCTGGTTCAAGAAGTATTAGACATCAACCTTGGACTTTCCCCTAGTGCAGCAGCGTTTCACCATACAGAGTGCCGGTTCAAGAAGTATCAAACATCAACCTTGGACTTTCCCCCTAGAGGAGTAGCGTTTTGCCAAACAGAGTGCTGGTTTAAGAAGTATCAGGCATCAACCTTACACTTCCCCCCCAGAGGAGCAGCGTTTCTCTAGATGGAGTGTCAGTTCAAGAAGTATCAAACATCAACCTTGGACTTCTCCAAAAGAGCAACGTTTCGCTAGATAGAGTGTCGGTTCAAGAAGTATTATACATCGACTGTGGATTTCTCCAAAGGAACAGCGTTTCGACAAACAAAATATCAGTTCAAGACAGAAAAAGTGGAGTAACTAGGAGCACCACCTTTTTGCCAGCTCAGCGGTCCCCAACGTCTAGTGCCTCGTCCACGACATCCATCTCCTCTTTAAAAGCTCGACAATAGGGAAGGGGTCGACTAGAGGCCTACCCCCCCTTCCATTCTGGCTAGAGAATGCCCTGCTAGCTAATTTATGACTACCCCTGGAATGACTAGAGTTACCAAAGGAATCTGTACAGGCCCTCTTCTCGGAGCGGCATCTCTTCTCAGAATCGTCATCCCTTGTGTCTACCATCTTGAAAGATAAGCGAAAGTAGGAGGTATTAATGCACGATATATGCAGATCAAAAGAAAAAAAAAAAGAAGATAAGAAAAGAAAGAAAGTAGAAAAAATAATAATGACAACCAAAGATCAAATATAAATGAAAAACAATGAGTCTCAATAAAGTCTACTCAATTCAAAGGGTTTTTCTTCTTAGGTTTTTCCTTTAAAATTTTATTTTCAAAAGTCAACTCTCAAAAAGGTTTCTTAACTATTTCTTTCAAAAATTTATCCTTAAAGACCAATTCCTAATTTTCTTAGTATTTCTTTCCAAAAGATATTTCAAAATCAAGTCCTAAAGTTCTTTTTGAAATCAAATTTCCAATCTATCTCGAAGCCTTTTTGTCAAGAAGATTTCTATTCCAAACAAATTTCAATAGTTTCCAAAACTACTTTTCTCAAAAAGTCAAATTTCAAGTCAAAATGAATTTTTTTATACATTTTGATTTCAAAATTCAAGTTTCAAGTCAAAATGAATTTTTTATACATTTTTTATTTCAAAATTCAAGTTCCTGGTCAAAATGAATTTTCTATACATTTTGTTTTTCTAATTCCAAGTCAAAATGAATTTCCTACACATTTTGATTGTTCCAATTTCAAGTCAAAATGAATTTCCTATACATTTTGAATTTTCAATTCCAAATCAAAATGAATTTCCTACACATTTTGATTTTCTAGTTTTAAGTCAAAATGAATTTTCTATACATTTTGTCCTCAAAGGTTTTCAACTTCAAGTCAAAATGAATTTTCTAAGCATTTTGCCTTCAAATGTCAGGTCAAAACGAATTTTTTATACGTTTTGTCCAAATTTTCAAAATGATTTCTAATTCAAAAATTGAATTTCAAAATTAAATCTCGAAATATTCCAATCAAAATCCATCCCATGCTTTTTCTATTCCAATCAAGTTTTTCTAAAACTTCTTCATCCAAAAGGTTTTTTTCAAACTCAGTTCTCAAGTTTTCAATCTTCTAAAATTCTCATTAAAGTCCCGAGTTTTTCAAAGTCAAAATCTATTTTTAAAGCTTCCAAAATATGTTCTTATTCAAATTTTCATTTTCGAAAGTCTTCCTAAATATTTCTTCCAATAGTTTTAGGCTCCTCCGAGTTTCTAAGGGTCTTCTCCGCCCAAAAGGTCCTGCCCTCAATGGCTTTATATCTTTTTCTTTCAAAAAGATTTTCCATCCCTTTTCTGAGTCTAGAAAAATTTTCGGCAGAGTTCCGCTTAAAAATGGTCTCTACAACACCCACGACATCAACAAAAAACATAAGCCATGCACTTCATAACATCACAATCACATAGCACCAGTATCCGCGCACATTTTTTAAATTTCTAAGTTTTTCAAAAGACTTATTTTATTTTTTAACAAATCAATGGTTTTCAAAGTTATTCCAAAATTTTTCCTAATCATTTCAAATATTTCTGCATTTTTTTAAACACTAAACTCTAATAATTTCTCAATTTTCTCAAAATTTTCTATTTTTTGAAATATTTTTCTATTTTTCAAAAAATAAAAAATTTACCGAGTTTTCAAAAAATCACGAAATTTTACACGCCTGTTAAACACATTTTTCTAAGGCACATAGTATAAAAATCTAGCTAGAAAACTCAATACCCAAAGCTGTAGGGACAAACCCCCAATTCCTGCAAGAACCCCCTTCACATAACCACATAAAATCACTCAAATCTAATCAAACAAGTACCAAAATACAAAGATAACTTCACCAAAGTGTTCAAAACGTATCAAAATATCAATTTTCACTATTCACATGATTCAAACAGAACTCCACACATTAAAATCAACATAAAATCAAAAACTCACTTCTTGGAGTTCTCGGTGAAATCTTCTTTTTCAGCGACTTTTTCGGCGATGGTGTCTACTTTCGGCAATCCTTCGTGGTCTCTAGGAACCACTTCTTCAATGCCTAAGTCGATTTCCTTGCAAAGGCTCTCGATTTTTTAAAAACCTTTCAATTTTTGTAAGGCGTCGAACCAGCAGTATGTTGGTTTTGATCCCAGGCTTGGCACCACTGCTAGTGGCACCAAGTTAAATTTAACAAGGGTGCCACTACTAGTGGCACTAGTGTCAAAACCTAGGCAGTTTTACCTTTTTCCAGCCAAAACTCGATTTCAAATGCCTTTTGGGCCCAATCTCAATTTTCAAACTCCAGTTTTTAAAAATCTTTAAAATTCATCTCTCTGACCGCCTCATAGGTAGAATGGAACTCTTACTCTATCGTTTTTTGTCTTTGATAAACAAAGACAAAAAAAGAGGGGCAGCTGTAAGCACCCCATTTTTGCCCGCTCCCCAGTCTCCAGTCCGTCCATACTTGTATTCAAGTCGATATGGACGGATTCCAATTAGAACCAATTTTCCAGACGTAATCCAGTCAATCGATCGTTTCACGGGCCTGTCCGGCCCAAGTAGAGGCAAAATAACCAAAATGCCCTGGTGGCAATATCCGGTTCAATTCCAGTAGGCGCATCTTCTCGAAGACGGTAAGCCCCTTTTCAATCTCAGTTCCAGTTCAAATCCAATTCAAGTTCAATTCTAGTCCAGTTCTAGTTCAAATCCAATTCCAGTCCAATTCCAGTTCAAATCAAATCTGGCATATCTTTCGAGAAAGTTAATCCGTCAAGGCTGTAAGTCCATCCAATCCGGCATGTTTTCTGAAAAAATCTTAGGAATGGTAAGTCCCATCAAACTTGTCGACCGGGACAAGACCCCAAGTCCCCAAGATGGTATAACGGTCCACCTTTGGCGCCTTCTAGCCCGCCAATGAAGAAATGTCCGTTATTCGGCATGTCTTTCAAAAAAGTTGATTCCTTAGGCAATAAGTCCACCTAGCAGATTTCCGAGATCAAGCAGTCTCTAGAATAAACGAGAACTGTCAGAGTAACGGAAGTACTCGTAAACATCGCAATCGTTAGAGTGGCGAAAACACTCGCAAACAGGTCAACATAAGGAATTGCCAACAAACATCTATGTCATGGGATTACCGTTAGAGTGATGGAAACACTCAAAACCCAAGTCAACACTAGTACCTGCTAGCCCACTCCGGTGAAAAATGTTTTTCGACACGTTTCTCAAGAAAGTACCTAAGTCCTCAGAATGGTAAGTCCACCCTTCCAAGATTGTCTTAAAGACAATCCAACATGATTAGGTGCCTTTTAGTCGGTTTCGGGCCAATTTCGAGACCCTCCGGTCAAAATGACCATTTTGCCCCTAGGCATTCGAGCGCCCCAGGAACAACACCGGCTCTAGGTATCAAACTGGTAACCTCCCGGGGATGCTTTTGATAGTATCCCTGGCCTTCCGATACATTTCAGGGTCATTCCGAGTCAGTTCCGGCAAACCTAATGCAAAATGACCGTTTTGCCCTTGGTGGGCTAGTCACGTTTTCTAACCACACCGGCTCTGGGTATCAAACCGATAACCTCCTGGGATATTCTAAGTAATATTTCCAAACCTCGAGCCTTCTTCCAAGATATTCAGAGTCCATCCCGGTAGTTTACCGATTCGATTGACCGTTTTGCCCCTAATGGCCCGGTCAACCCTTCTAACACATCCTAATATCATTTTTCAAGTCTACTACTCCCGAGACTCTGTTATAAGGGTTTATGTCCCTTTATAGCCCTCTAGGCCATTCCCGGCCCTTTAAATCATTCTTGGACCTTCCAGAGTCACTCCAAGTGAAGCCAAGCTAAAAATTACATGGTAGTCACTAGTATAGGCGCCCAAATCTTTGAAAGATACGTTGCTTGCCAACCTTAAAAGTTTCCTAAGTGGCTGGCGCCACTAGTAGTGTCGCCAAGCCAAAAAATGGCCTGGTGCCACTACAACAAGCGCTAGTGCATTCTTCTGTCTATAAATACAGAGTCTCCTCCAACATGAAAAGGGTCCGCAAACACAGTCCAAAAACCCTGCTCCTCGATGTATAGAGCTTGAAGTCCTTCCAAACCCTAGTTCCCTTTAGGTTTTTCAAACCCTAGCCTCTATATACAAACCCTAACCTCTATACACTCAACCCTAGCATACATACACTCATATACTAGCCTCCGAAACCTCCATTGAAAACTTAAAGTGCTGCAACTTGGAAGTTCTTGAAGATCAAAGCAAAGATCGAAGTAAAGCAAGTAAGCAAAGCATGCAAATAAAAGAAGACACAATGTAGGCTTCCCATTTACGTTTACGCAATTTCCTCCTCTCTCTTCTCTCTCCTAACCCACTTGAGTTTTCTTCTATTTTAATCCCCATCTTCTACCTCCCTTTCTTGCATACTTGAAACAAGGGACTCCCCGGTTCATGTGTAGGATTAGGCTATTGAAGGTCACCGTGTCGGGGGCTTTCTCTTAGTTTAATCGGAGACCACGTGGGTTCGGCCCCCTTAATTATGTGGTGAAACCTTTAACCTTGTATGTTCACGACCCCAACTTACATTATGCATATCATGATCATGCATTTCTCCAAAACTTGTTTTCCAACTTATTTTCAAAACTTGCATTAAATCTTGTTTTTCCAAACTTATTTTCAAAATCACAATCCTAAGGTGATTCTAGCCATTCTATGGTTAGGGTTGCTTTAGGAAAGTGTTATATTTAAAGTGACTATTATTGTCTATATTTACAAATCCTTATTGTTTTCAAACCACAATACTAGAATGGTTCTAATCTTCTTATAGTTAGAGTATTTTAGGAAAATGGGATATATTTAGAGGCTTGCAAAAGTCCACATTCAAATCCCCTTCCAAATTGCTTTTCAAACTTACTTTACAAAATCTCTTTTTAAATCCTTTCCAAAACCTCTTTTTAAAGTTACTTTCCTAAAAACTCTCTTCAAAAATCTCTTTCTAAAAATTCTCTTCAATAGTTCTACTTTCTAAAAACACTCTTCAAGCCTCCCTCCTAGAAACTCCCTTCAAAAGATTTACTTTACGAAAATCTCTTTCCTAAAAATCTCTGTTTCCAAAAAGCTCTATTTTTCAAAGTCTCTTTTTCTTGGAGTTCAAGTCAAACCCTAGAGCCAATGATTAGGAAACCCTAATTTTCTTTCCTAAAATATGATTTCCAATCTTGCCTCAAAACATAGATTTTCAAAATCTTTGTTTTCTACGTCAAATTTTAGATTTCCAAAATCACTTTTCCTATACCACTACTATAGCTTTCCAAACCTAAGTTTTCCAAAACTCCTCTTTTCCAATTCAATGTCAAATCAAATCCTTCGTTTTTGGAAACAAAATCAAATCATCTCTTTTTCGAAATAAAATACAATCTTTTGTTTTAGGAAATAGGAATATAAATCTTTCCTAATTCTAACCTTTTCTAATTCCACACCTTTCCAAATTTCAACTTTCTAAATTCTAAATTTTCAAATCTTTCTTAAACTCCAATATTTCCTAACTTCAAGTGTGTCCAAAACTCAAATTTTTAATCTTTCTAAATTCAAACCTTTCTTAGATTCAAACCTTTCTAAAATTCTAAAATTTTTCAAATTCCAAATCTTTCTGAAACCTAATCAAATCTTTCCTAACAAGGAAGCTTTCGAAATTTCAAAACCTTTCCTATTTTGAAACTTTCCTAATTTCGATATTTCCTAAATTCAATATTTTCTAGACTCCAACTCTCCATGTTTTCTAAATCAAACTTTCCAATTAAATCTTTTTTAAATCCCAAGTCCTTTCTAAATCCTATCCTTCCTAATTCTAGATTTTCCAAAATCAAGCTTTTCGAGTTCAAGTCAAATTCAATTCAATTCATTTACATGCTTCAACCCTAGGTCCTAGAATGTCTAGACCTTAGTTTGACCCTAACCCTACAGTTAGGAAGCTTCCAACTTTTCTCCAAAAATTCTTTTCTAAACTGAGATGGTTTTTCAAACATCAATCCAAGTCAAAATGTTTTCAAATCTCAATCTTTCCAAATTAAGTCCAAGTTCTTCTTCCAAGTTCTATCTTTCCAAATCCAAAATCAATTTCAAATCCAAGTTTAATTTCAAATCCTTTATTCAAAGTTCAAATCAAACCCTTTTTTTCAAATCAAATCTCTATTTTTTTTTTCAAATAAAATCTTTTCAAATCAAATTTTTTATCGGACTCTTATTTGAACTACGATTGACCTGATTCCCAAAAAGGGATACATAGGCAACCCTCGTGGATGCGGTCATAACCATTTTTAACTTTCTATTTCCACAACCTTTTTCAAGTTTCCAATTTCATAACTATTTTCAAACTCCCAATTCCAAAAATCTATTTTCAAATCTCTATTTCCAATTTCTAAAACTCGCTTTCAAAATCAAATCTATCTTTTCAAATCCATTCCAGTTTCAAATCAAACCTATCTTTTCAAATCCATTTCAAATTAGATCAAGTTCTTTTCAAATCTAATTTCAAAATCATTGTCTTTTCTTATACTTGCATGTCATGCATCATGTCAACTTCTTTCTAAAAGTTCTTTTCAAAAGTGGATAGTTTTGGACAATTGTTAATCAAAGACTCTAATGGGTGAACCTAGGGTGAATAGACATGTAGGTACCGCAAGGGCCGGGTAGGGTGATAGCTTAGTGCATCTTCCCTACACGTAACCAACCTCTGGACTTAGGATCACTGTTTTCGAAAGACTAAATGAGGTTATTTTCAAAAAAGGGCTTAAATATTTTCAAAGGTTGGCAAACAACCTATTTTCTTAAAAACCCTCTCTTGAAGATGTTTTTCAAATTTGTTTTCAAAAACCGTAAGTGTAATCTTTGGATTGTGCTTAGTTTTAGGTGACCTAACTCACTTTAGTCAAGTTAGGTGGCGACTTCAAATGTTTTCCAAAAGCCCTTTATTCAAATCAGGTTTTCAATTCAAACCTAGTCGCACTCATCCTTCTAGGAGGATGATTTCTAATGAGAGAGCACTGTGTTTTTCTCACTTGTCTTTTTCAGGTGCGAAAAATCAGGGCGTGGTAGTGGTAGGTAGATGTGTCACCTAACCAACGGTCTTTAGATAGTTCCCCCACTTGGATCACCAATCTATAATGGCACCACCCCGGGGAGTGAGTCTATGTTTGAAGATCTTGGAGCTGTGCTTTTTAGGAAGCATTAGTAGCCCTCAACCCCATGCTCATATAGCGTTCATGCATAACCGAACCTCTGCCCGATTTAAGGCACGTGTCTTTTTCAAAAACCAAGGAGGAAAGAGCAACCACTTTTCAATTTCCTTACTCCTGTTGTTATTATGCTTACATACGTGAATGCTTTGCTATCAATATCTTGTCATTCATGCTATTAAACTTCTCATGTATATGTAATTGTCCCAAGGCAAGAGTTTTAAAGTAACTCAAGCCACTGGCACTCTATGCCTACGAGCCAATCTCAAATCATAAGCCTACCCAATTCTTAAGGGTTCTAAACCGTAAGGATCATGGCATGCATCCAAGAATTATTTCATACGAGGGGCCCCAATCCCTTTCACTTAGGGAGATAAGGTTGCAACAAGACAAGGGGTAATTCGAAGACAAGGTCATTTAAGGACCTCCTGATATCAATAATGCAAAATCAAAGACTCGAAAAGTAGTTTAGGTCGATAGGGGGAGAGTCCCATGGAAAATGTTCCATTCCCCTAATTTATGTAATTTTAACTTTCTATACCAAATAAAATAAAATTGATCTTTCTATTTCCCTTGAATGAATGGTTGTATAGAATGAATAAAATAGGCACAGGTATGGTATCTACATACAAGGGCAATCCCTTATCTCCAAAATGAGCCTTAGCATCATACCTAAATCCCAACAAACAAGGACACCTCTAGGGCTTGCATTGCATAAATGCTTTTCAAGGATAAGTACTAACTTTTTCCTCATTCTCTATATTTGTTGTTTTCCTCTCTCTTTCCCTCATTTCATAGGAATTAAAAACACATTCAACTCACCATTGCTCCAAAAGGAAGGAAAGGAAAACACCCGGCACCGTCTGCCATCGGAGAACCGATCATCATAAGTTACCGAGCATCGCTCATGGCCAATGAATCACACACTACCAATGATAACCTTGTGACCCGAGAGGAGGTCAACGAGATAAGATCAAATATTGACGAGATGTTTAAGCTCGTACAAGCCATTAGCAGCAAAGGATTCAACCACGACCCCCTCCTCATCTACCCTAAGAGAGGCAGATATTATGCCACCTAGAGCTGTGCTCTGGTAAGATATTACTAGAAAAAATAGAGAAACTCCCAGGATAGTCAATGTTGAAGAGGAAGAAGGCAATTCATAGACTATTTTACTCATTCCTTTAGCTACAAATGCCATCCCTGACCATCTCAGCCTAAAGATCGAAAGGCTAAAAGAATCCTTGCGAAACATACAAGGGTACAATGCACTTGGTTCAAATTCCTTCGATGAGCTTTGCTCCTTCCCAAATCACCCATGCCCATTAAAGTTCAAAATGCCTAACTTTCAGTAGTATGACGCCACTTGTTACTGTAAGCACCCTATTTTTGCCTACTCAGCAGTCTCCAGTCTATCCAGACTTGTATTCAAGTCAAAATGGACATATTCCAATCTAAATCAACTTTCCAAGTCTAATCCCATTAATCGGTCATTTCGCGGGCCTTTTGGGCCCAAATAGAGGTAAAACGACCAAAATGCCCTTGGGGGCATTGATCAGTCCAATTCCAAAATCCTAACCCCCATATACAAACCTTAGCTCTTATATATTCCCATACACTCATATATACTCCTATACACTCTTATACTAGCCTCCAATGCCTCCATTGAAGACTTGAAGTGCTGCAACCTGAAGCTCTCAAAGATCAAGACATGCCCTTGAAGACTAATGCAAAGCGAAGCGAAAACCGAAGCAAAGCAAGAAGAACAAAACGCATAAAGCAAAGCAAATAAAAGAAGACGCGAGGTAGGTTTTCTATTTACATTTACGCAACTCCCCCTCTCTCTTTTTTCTCCTAACCCACTTGAATTTTCTTCTATTTTAATCCCTCATCTTCCCCCCCCCCCTTCTTGCATGCTTAAAACAAGGGACTTCCCGGTCCATGTGTAGGATTAGGCTATTGAAGGTCACCATGTCGGGGGGCTTTCTTTTAGTCTAATCGAAGATCACGTGGGTTCAGCTCCCTTGATTATGTGGTGAAACCTTAACCTTGTATATTCACAGCCCCAACTTGCATTGTGCATATCATGATCTTGCATTCCTCCAAAATTCATTTTCCAACTTGTTTTCAAAACTTGCATCAAAACCATTTTCAAAACTTGCATTAAATCTTCTTCTTTAATACTTATTTTCAAAATCACAATCCTAAGGTGATTCTAGCCTTTTCATGGCTAGGGTTGCTTTAGGAAAGTGTTATATTTAAAGTGATCAATATGGTCCATATTTTCAAATCTTTGTTGTTTTCAAAACCACTATCCTAAAGTGGTTTTAGCTTTCTTATGGTTAGAATCGCTTTAGGAAGGTGGAATATTTTTATGGACTTTCTAAAAATTCACTTTTTAAATCTCTATTTCTAAAAAAACCTCTTTTCCAACATACTTTCTAAAAACTCTCTCCAATCTCCTTTTCAAAATTCCTTTCCAAAATTGTTTTCTAAAAACTCCCTTAAAAAATCTATTTTCCAAAATTCTTTTTAAAATTCACTTTCCAAAAACTCTTTTTTAAAATCTCCTTCCTAACAATTCTTTCCAAAAATTTCTTTTCTAAAAACTCTTTTCAAATCCCTTTCTAAAAACTCCTTTCTAGGATTTCTTTTTGAAAATCTTCCCTTCCAAAAACTCACTTTCCAAAATTCTCTTTCCTTGGAGCCCAAGTCAAGCCCTAGAGCCACCGATTAGGAAACCCTAATTTCTTTTCTTAAAACATGATTTTCAATCTTGACTTAAAACCTAGGTTTCCAAAATCTCCCTTTTTATATCAAAATTATAAGTTTCCAAAACTTATTTTCTACATCAAAACTATAGTTTTCAAAATCTAGGATTTCCAAAACTTCGCCTTCTAATTTCATGCCAAATCCAATATTTCCTTTAGGAAACTAAATCCAATCTCCCCATTTAGGAAACTAGATACAATCTTCCGTTTTTGGAAACAAAATCAAAAGACCTCTTTTAGAAACAAAATTCAATCCTTTGTTTTAGGAAATAGGAATCTCAATTCTTCTAAATCCAAATCTTTCCAAATTCAAATCCTTCCTAATCTCGTACTTTCCTAAACCTTAAGTCTCCAAAACCTAAACTTTCAAATCTTTCCTTAAACTTTAAGCTTCCAAACCTTTCTTAATTCCACATCTTTCTAAATTTTAACTTTTCAAATCTTTCTTAAACTCAAACCTTTCCTAATTTCAAGTATTTCTAAACTTCAAATTTTAAATCTTTTCAAATTCAAAACTTCCTTAAGTCAAAACTTTCTAAAAACGAAATCTTCCCTAAGTTAAAACTTTCCAAATCCAAAACTTTCTTAAGTCAAAACTTTCTAAATTCGAAACTTTCTTAAATTCTAAACTTTCTAAATTCTAAACTTTCCAACTTTCAAATCTTTCCTATTTCAAAATTTTTCTAAAATAAAACTTTCCTAAAACGGAACTTTCCTAAAATGACACTTTCTTATTTTGAAACTTCCCTAATTCGAATATTTCTTAAATCCAATCTTTCCCTAATCTTCCAAGTCCAACATTCGAGTCAAATCTTTTCTAAAACCCTTCCAAGTCAAGTCAAATCTTTCTTAATCTCAAGTCTTTCTTAAGTCCCATCTTTCATAAGTCTAGGTTTCTTAAAACTAAGCTTTCCAAAACCAATCTTTTCAAATCTTCCAATCCAAAATTCTAACTCAATTTTCTTTTCCAATCAAAATCTTCTATTTTCAATCGACTCTTGTCCGAACTACGACTGACCTGATTTCTCAAAAAGGATACGTAGACAACCCTTATAGGTGCAGTCACAAACTTTCAAATCTCTAATTTCATAACTTTTTTCAATTTCCAATTCCACAAGCTTTTTTAAATCTCCAATTCTATAACTATTTTCAAGTTTCCAATTCCATAATCCAAACTTCCAATTCCAAATTTCTATTTTCAAATCTTTATTTTCAATCTCCAAAACTTTCTTTCGAAATCAAATCTATCTTTTCAAATCTCTTTTCAAAACAAATCAAGTTCTTTTCAAATCTATTTTCGAAATCAAATCGAATTCTTGCACTTGCATATCATGCATCATGTCAAACTTCTTTCTAAAAGTTCTTTTCTCAAAGTGGATAGTTTCGGGCATGTATTAATCGAAGACTCTAATAGGTGAATCTAGGGTGAATAGACATGTAGGTACCGCAAGGGCGGGGTAGGGTGATGGCTTAGTCCCTCTTCCTTACACGTAACCAACCTCCGAACCTAGATCACTGTTTTTGAGAGACCAAATGGAGTTATTTTCAAAAAAAGGGCTTAAATATTTTCTAAAGGTTGCTAAACAACCTATTTTCTTAAAAACCCTCTTTTGAGGAGGTATTTTCAAAATCGTTTTTAAAAACCGTAAGTGTATTCTTCGGATTGTGTTTAGTTTTTAGGTGACCTAACTCACCTTAATCAAGTTAGGTGGCGACTCCGAATGTTTTCCAAAAGACCTTTATTCAAATCAATTTTCAATTCAAACCTTGTCGCACTCATTCTTCTAGGAGGATGAGTTCTAACAAGATAGTACAGTATTTTTTTCGCTTGTGTGTGTATTCCTCGAGTGCCAAAATCTGGGCACGACAGTGACCCCATAACCCATTCATGCTTGTATGCCAGAGCCTTGAGCAGCCAATGAAACAATCCCAAGCTGCTAATGTAACTTTTCCAACACAGCCTGATAGGCCCAGCTTTACAGTGGTTTGCGAGGCTTGATCTGAGGAAAATCCCCACTTGGGGAGAACTGATGACCACCTTTAGGAATCAATACAAGCACAAGATAGATCTCACTACAGACCGATGGACCTTGACTATGATGGCCAAAGGAGAGAAGGAGAACTTCATAACCTATGCTTTGAGATGGAGGGAGCGAGTTGCGCAAGTCAATCCCTTATTAGAGGAGAAAGAATATGGTCAACTCTCGTGCAAACCTTTCAGGGGTTATACTATGAGAAACTATGCACCAGTGTGCAGAAGAGTTTCTTAGATTTGATCTTGCAAGGAGAAATGATAGAAAACAGGGAAGATCACTGATCTCTACTCGAAAATCACAGAAAGTATGGCAAAGAACGTGGATACCACAAGGGGAACCGAAAAAGAGGAAGGAGAGGTATCTGCCATCTTACCCACTCAGCAATACCAATAGCTATACCAATCTCGAACCATGTTGCACGTGGCTGCTGTCGCCCGACCTGTGGCTCCAAATACTTAAGCACTGACTCTAATCATGGCCCGCCCTAACTTCAATCCAAACAGGCAGGTCTAGTGCAGCCGCACTTTCTCTACCTTAGGGTGCACTCAGACAGAGGCATATCACAACTTGCTGTAGGCCAATTTGCTATCCCCTATTCCATCTCGCCCATTGCCTAGTCCTCTCCCTCCTACCTTTAATAGTACCCTCACTTGCGAATATCATTCAGGAGGTTTAGGACATGACACGAAAATATGCTTCTCTTTAAAGCATAAAATTCAGGACATGATCAACAATGGGACAGTACAGATGCAACTAGAAAATCCCGCTCCTACCCCAAATGTCACTACAAGCCCTCTACCAAACCATACTATCAACATTATAACAGAGAACAATGACAATAGGGTTTTGACCGCCATATGCCAAGAGGTGTACTATGAGGATGAAGATGAAATGGATAGGAGGAGCTGTAGCAACATCACACCTTGCCTCTTTGATCAATCCAAAATACAAGAGCCATTCATACCAAGTATTAAAGGCCTGCAGCTATACACACCTAAAGAGCGTTAAGGCACGGCCGATTGCAAGAGCAAAAAACCCAGGGCATGGGTTAAGTCCATTAAGCTGGAGGAAGGTAAGCTGGTCTGTCTGTTTACAGGGAACAAAGATGGAGAAGAAGTTGATGAAGAGAGGAAGGGCATGTATGCGACGATAGGGGAAGAAACCAAGGTCTGTAATGGCATCGCTACCATAAAAGCACCAATAGCCACCGCCGACTGGTCAGTCTGCTTGGCATGACCAACCGAGGTCCCTGGCAAGTGGAATGTGAAGGAAGTAGGCGTGGTTTCAAAACCCACCTGAAAAACTCATCCGGTTAAGAGACCTAAAAAAGGGATGTCTTATGTAGTCACCCTTTTATTTATCTTTCTTACTTTTTGCATTTATATTCCATTCTATCATAAACAAATGTACTTTTAGCCTCTTTAGCTAAATAAAACACAGTTGGACTTTTCAAATTGATACTTGTCTCATATTCTTGCATGTAATATCTACTTTTAGAAACTTTTCCTATTCTGCAAGTGGATAGAAATATCAAGGGTGGAATAGCATGGATGCATCATTAAAAAATGGACAAAAGCTCCTTTGATCAAAGAGTAGGGATTTAAACAAAGAGTGCAGAGAGATTGCTCATAAGGGGCAACAATTGAATGGCATCTGAGCTAAGCAATGGGTAGCCAAGTCATCAAAAGGAAGAGGAGCCATTGTTCTATCTTCCCGCAAATAGCAAATGATTCCCTTTGCATAACTGCCTAGAGCCGAAGGCATTTCTTGGTCAAAAACCCGAACCTGAGTTGCTTCCTACACACTGGAGCAAATATAGGCAATGAATGAGATCATGCACCAATAGTTGCCATATGGAAAACACCATTGGAATTTTGAAATGAGCTTTATAGACTAAGCAATCTGACTTGAAATAAAGAAAGGCCCTCATTTCTTCTACCATACAGTTAAAATACAACCATTGCAAAGTCTATTTGAGCTGTTTGCATTTCTTTTAAAAAAAACCAACCCAATGATTACTGCCCACATTGGGTTAAGGCAAAGACATGAATACATCTCTCAAAGTCAAGAAGATAGAATGAAGTTAGAAAGAAAACATGAGATTAGCTGTCAACAGACAAAAAATAAAAAAAGAGAAGTCAAAAAATAAAAAAAAATAAAAATAAAATATACAAATACAAGTACTACATAAGGATCCTAATAAAGGATAGGAGGTTTATAAGAGAGCTAGTATTTCTTGCCAAGAGTGATCATGGGTTCTCATCATCCAAGTAAAGATAAGTATGATTTTGAGTGTTTATCCATCCCTTTCAAACACCCCCATAACTTGGGCCATATTGTGGTCCAAAGAAAAACCCTTTCAGATCAAAGAAAATTGCTTAGTCTAAATAAGCTCTAGCAAAGTGACAATAGTGCCTAAACAAGAATGGCAGCCACATGGGCAAATTTCACTAAAAAGAGTAACCCCAATCTTGCGCAACCTCTGCGAGAAATAGTAGTTTTATGCCTATAAATCCTTTCATTTCAACTCATGAACCCAGCCTACATTATGATCCAAAGGAAAGTCTCCTCGAGTTGAGGTCCTAGCTACCCATCGCTATGCTAATGGTCGTGAAAAAACTATGTCGTTGTGAGATAAGACATGATGAAAAGAAACCTCCATGGAAAATCAGAACTATCGTTAAGAAAGACCTTCCCGAGCTCATCAACTCAGTCGGGATCATTAATGTCAAAGTATAGATTGAACTCATTGGTAACCCCTGTGACAAACCGACAGCATAGAGAACTGTCGGAAGCCATTGTCGGAATAGGGTGAAAAAGGGGAGAGCTCAAACCCAATGGTTTCTTAGGGCTTTCCCTCAAAAGTCCCAGTTCGATTAGTTTCTAAGGCTTTCCCTTCAAAAACCTATCCATCTCCCTATTCTAAAGAACTCTTTTTAAAGTTTCCTTAAACCTTTTTTCACAAAAATTCCAAGTGCCAAATTTTTTGAAAAATCCGGCAGAGTCCTGTTTATAAAAGACCTCTACAACACCATACAACAGCGAACTCACAATGCCACCAAACACGTAATACCTCACCACTTGCCCAACATGGGGCATAGATGGGTAAACACCAGTTTTTCTTTCCCGAGGCAACTTTCTCACCTTTTTTTTTTCAAACACCTTCAAAAAAGCTCACAAGTTTTCCAAAAACATACACAAAACTTTTCAAAATATTTCTAGAATTTTCTAGCAACAATTCAACACCCCTGGGATTTATTCCTCAAATTTTCTCAAGTTTCCACATTTTCAACCTTTTTCTAAATTTTTAAAAAATCAAAAAATACAATTGTTTTTAGAAAATCACGAAACTTCACATGGTTATTCAAAAATTTTTTCTAAGATATCCTGCACAAAAATTTTGCAAGAAAATGCATTACCCAGTGCCCAAATCACTAGTTTTTTTCAAGCCTGCAAGATATCTTTTTCGCTAAAACGTGGCAATCTATACAAACTCACTCAAAGGATCACCAAAACACAAAAATGACTCCGTAGATGCATTCAAAACATTCAAGAACCACAATTTCAACTATACACATGCTTCAAATGAAAATCTACGCATTGAAATCAATAAAAAAAAAAAATAAGAAAACTCACTTTTTGGGATTCTCCGGCAATTTCTTCTTCGGCGACTTTCCAACGATGACGTCACTTTTCGGTGACTTCCGGACGTTCCACAAACACCTCCTGACGATGCCCAAGCAAAATCCCCTAAAAAGTTTTGGAGAGAGATCTCAAAAATGGCACAAAACTAAACAAAAACTCTCAAACCTGTACTTACTGTTTTAAGAAATCCCGCAGGCCATGCGCCACTTCTAGTGGCGCAAGAAGAAACCCAAGCCTAGCGCCACTGTGAGTGGTGCATAGCCAAGCTGGGCCTGCCTCGGCCTTTTGCCCGCCAAAACTAGTTTTAAATGGCCTCTTGACCCCAGTTTTAAACTTCAACCTCTAATTTCCAAAATTTCAAACATCTAGTCCCTCCGACAACGTCGCGACCTTCATTGGGTGCTTTTCAGTCCGACCGGAAGCATTTACAAACTAGCACAAGCATACTCAATCCCAAACCGACTTTCTAAATCCAATCTGATTTGTCAACCGCTTTGCGGGCCCACTGGGCCCAAAAAAGACAAAATGACCAGAATGCCCCTTATGCATTAGTCAATCCAATCCAGTCTGGCACATCTTCCATAAGACAATAAGTCCATTCAAATTCAAAGTCAAATCCAATAGTCCCATCATTTGAGAAAGTTAATCCCTCATTGACGATAAGAACATTGAATCCAGTACGACACAATTATCGAGCAAATTTATTCTCCGGATCGGTAAAGCCTCTTTCATACTCATCTCCAGAAAGTACCTAAGTCCTCGAGATGAAAAAGTGGTTCACTTTTGGCGTTTGCTAGCTTGCTAATGTAGAATGTTCACTAGTCTAGCATGTTTATTGAGAAAGCACAAATCCCTCAAGAACGGAAGACTGTCTAAGTCTGGCACGTTCCTTGAGAATGCACAAAGCCCTTAAGAATGGAAGACTGTCCAAGTCTGACACGCTCCTTGAGAAAACACAAACCCCTCGAGAACGGAAGACCGTCCAAGTCTAGCATGACCTTCTAGAAAGTTTATCCCTGAAGGCTATAAGACCCTTTCAAACCTGTCCACCGAGAAAGTACCAATTCCTCAGACAGAAGTCCAGACCAGATCCAGATCGGTCAACACTGACGCCTGCTAGCCCGTCCTAATGAAAAATGACCATTTTGCCCTTAGCGAGCCCAAAGCGTTCTTCGCGAAGTACTAAGTCCTCATAATGGTAAGACCATCTTTATAGGCTGTCCCTATACAGACCAGTATGTCTTGTGCTTTCTCGGAGGTTCCTCAATTAAAATGACCATTTTGCCCCTAGGCATCCAATTGCCCTAGGAAACTATACTAGCTCTGGGTATCAAACCGGCAACCCCCCCCAGTTAAATCTAGTTAACCTTAGTCAACCTTGGTCAACTCCAGTCAACTATGGTCAACCCTAGCCAATTATGATAATCCCCAGTCAATTCTAGTTAACCCTGATCAACCCTAGTCAACTTTGGTCAACTTAGACAACCTTAGGCAATCTTGGTCAACCTTAGAGCTCCCAGGATGAGGTGATCACGATCCAGTCACTCTCTTCAACCACACTGGCTCTAGGAATCAAACTAGCAACCTCCAGGGAACTCTCCAGAGTATTCCCTTCCATTGCTGGCCAGGCCCCGCTGTCCGACACTTTCCTTTTCGAACCAGAACCTCCCCACTCCACTTCGAGTGAAGCATGTCCAAGTTTTAGCCTTGAACCACTTCCAGAGGCGCACACCAACCCCTAGGCTATCAAAAATGGTTATAAATCGACCAGCACCGAACAAGCCCCATATCTAGCCTTTTTTTAGCCCTCAATAAATGAGCCTATGCCACTCTTAGTGGCTCACGGCCAAAGCTAAGGCGTGCGCCACTAGGAGTGGCACAGTAGTCCTCTGATTTTGCACTATAAATACAGACCTGCCCCGTTACTATTTTAGGTAAAAAAAAATTCAAGAAACTCTCCCCCTCTCTTGAAATAGCTCCCGGAGCCCTATCTTTTTCTCTCGAAGTCTTGTCGGCCAAGCCCTAGCCCGAAGCTTTGAAGTCTTAGACTCTAAGCTCCATCGAAGGTTCGCCCCATTGCCTGGTAGCTCCCAAAGTCTTCCCGAGTCCAAGGCATGAGCCTCCATAAAAAAATGAAGAAACGAGACAAGATAATCTCTAGTTTACCTTTCCGTACTCCTCCACTCTCTTTTCTCTCTCTGAACCCACTTGGGTTCTTCTCTTTTTTTTTTTTTTTTTTTAAACCCCTATCTTTGAAACCCCCCCTCCCCCCCCCCCCCCCCCCCCCCCCCCCCCCCCCCTTCTTGCATGCTTGGAATAAGAGGACGTTAAGTCCAGGTTGAGAGTGAGCAGGAGGAGATTATTGATCGGGACTCTGTTCTTGACTCGCACTTGCTTCATGAGATGGCCATAGGGCCTTCTTGCAATATAGTGATACATAGCCTTGTATGATTCATGCTGTTATTATCATTGTCATACATTTGCATTTTTGTCATCTCTTTATCCCTAAAAATCAATTTCAAAGTTGCTCTCTAAAAACCACAATTCTAGGTTGATTCTAACCCTTTCATTGTTAGGATTTTCCTAGAAAAATGTGACATTTGAAATGGCTTCTAATAGCCTATATTTTTTCTTTTAAAAAAAACACAATCCCAAAACTATCCTAGTTATTCCATGACTAAAGTTGTCTTGGTGAAAGTGCGACGTTCAAAACGACCCAAAAAGGTCTACATTTTTTGCCTCGTGCCTTTATTATTTTTCAAAGTCACGAGCCTAAAGTGATTCTTGCCTTCTAATGACTAGAATAGCTTTAGGCAAAGTGCGATATTCATTTGGATATCTAAAATTCAAGTTAGGGTTTCGGGCCCTAAAACATGTTTTCAAAGACTCAATTTTTGAACCATTTACAAAATTCGCATTTGTTAAACCCTAGAAGTTCAATCCTAAGAAAATCTTATCTTTGCAAACTTAGAAACCTTCCATTTTTATACCAATACCATACCTTTTTTCAAAACCCTCAAAATTCTCAATTTCCAAATTAATCAAACCTTTCCTTTTTAAAATGATCGAATCAAAGCCTTCTATTTCAAATCCTTCAAGTCACTCCTTTTTCAAACCTTTCAAATTTAAACCCTAAATCAACTCCTCCCATTTTGGAAACAATCTAAACTTATCTTTTTCAAGCAAATCAAATCTTTTTCAAATAGGGAAACAAAACATTTCCAAATCTTTTCAAACCCTTTCAAATCTTCCAAATATTTTCAAATCTTTCCGAAAGGAAACAAATCAAATCTTTTCCAAAAAAAGAAACAAATCTTTTCCAAAAAGGAAATGAAATCTTCTCATATAAAATCTTTTTAAATCTAATCATTTCAAATCAAATCAAATCTATTTAAATCACAAAAACATTTCCAAATCCAATCTTCCTGAAAAGGAAACATTTCAAAAATCAAATCTTCCTGAAAAAGGAAACATTTTCAAAAGTCAATCTTCCTAAAAAAGAAATATTTCAAAGTCAAAATTTTCTAAAAAGGAAACATTTTCAAACTCAAACTTTTCTAAAAAGAAAACATTTTCAAACTCAAACTTTCATGAAAAGAAAACTTTTTAAAAATGCAAACTTTCTAGAAAATGAAACCCATTTCAAAATTCCAACACTTACAGACTTTTGTCTGAACTATGGTTGGCCTGGTCCTCTTTAAGGAGATACTTAGGCAATCCTTCATGGGGTGCGGTCACAACCTTTTTCAAATTTCCAATTCCACAACCACTTTCCAAATTTCCAATTTCACAACCCTTTTTAAATTTCCAATTCCATAACCATTTTTCAAACTCAATTCCATCTTTCAAATTATTGTTCAAACTTTATTTTCAAATGTTTTCTAAGTGGATAGTATTAAACATAGGTAATCGGTGAGTGATAATTAGGTAAGTAAAAGGTGAATAGACATATAGATACCACAAAGGCGGGGTAGGGTGATAGTCTTATAATATCGTCCCTATACGTAACCAACCCTTGGACTTAAGAATTTCTGTTTCAAAGACCAAAACTAGAGTCAATTTTCAAAAGGGCTTTTCAACATTTTTAGGATTGTCAAACAACCTTACCTTCTAAAACCCTCTCATGAGGACGTCTTTCAAAAATATTTTCCAAAACCTAAGTTAAACCATTGGGTTTTACTTGGTGGAGATGACCTAGCATATCTTTAAACATGTTAGGTGGCGACTTCAAAGACCCTTTCGAAAAGCCCTAATCAATTCCATTTAAAAAATTCAAACCCCGTCGCATTTGTCCTTGTAGGAGGACGAGTTCTAACGAGAGAGCATCGTACTTTTTCCTGAGCCAAGAGGGCTTGGTCAAAAAAAAAAATGGGGTACGACATCCTGTCAATCAACTGCTTCGAGGGCTCGCCAGGCCCAATATAAGCGAAATGACCAAAATGCCCTTGGAGCATTAGTCGGTCCTATTTTAGTTGACACATCTTCTTAGAGAAGGTAAATCCCTATTTCAACCTCAATTCCAATTGCAAATTCCAGTCCAAGTCAAATCAAACTCAATTCAGACCATCTTTCGAGAAAGTTGGTCCTTTAGATAGTAAACCCATCTAATATGACACATTTACCAAGAAAACTCCTCAAAATAGTGAGTCCTTTCAATCCTGTTGATCAGGACAGAACCCAAGTCCCTGAGATGGTAGAGCAGTTCACTTCTGGTATTTGCTAACCCATTAACATATAATGTTCACTATTCAACACGTTGATCGAGAAAGTACCTAAGGCTCTGAAATAATAAGACCATTCAGGAGCTTTTGAGATTAGGCAGTCTCCGGAATGAATGCCCACTGTCAGAGTGATAAAAACACTCACAAACATAGTAACTGTTAGAATGGCGAAAACACTTGCTAATAGGTCGACATTGAGAATTGCCAACAGACCCCCTATATTACGGGACCGAACACGCCTCTTGGTCATGGCACGTTTAACAAAGGATAGGATACTTTCAGAAACCAACTCATCACACACCGTCAGAGTGACAGAAATACTTAAAACCCAGGTCAACACCAGTGCCTACTAGCTCACTCTGGTGAAAAATGATCAAATTATCCCTTAAGCCCTACTGGCCTGCTTCTCGAGAAAGTACTTAAGTCCTCAAAGCGATAAATAAACCCTTACAGGATTGTTCCAAAGATGATTTGGCATGTTCAAGTGCCTTCCAGTTGCTTTCGGATCATTCTGAGTCCATTTTGGTAAACCTAGTGTAAAATAACAATTTGCCCCTAGTGAGTTGTTCACCCTTTTCAACCACACTGGCTCTCGTTATCAATCTAGTTACCTTCGTGTCACGACCCATAACTCGGCCTATACGGATTAGGGTACATGACTGGCCAGTAGCAAAGCTACCCGAGGCCGCATTACATTAAACCGGTTGATCACCTGTGCATAATCATTTGAAATGATGCATAATTGCGGAATAAAAACTTTTATAACTTGAAATATAAACCGTGTCATACATGATAGAGCTGTGCCTAATTCAAAACATAATATACATAAGGACCTAATCAAGGTCCACTGAATGTTATAGCATTATATTATTACAAAACATTAGGTCCAGCCCTTAAACATAATACAAAACATAGGCCCGTAGGCCGTAGCTCAAAATCCACGTATGGCCTCGCTCTAGGGCCTCCTAGATTGGCTACCTGAAAATCATTTGAAAACACGTAAGCTAATGCTTAGTGAATAACAATAATGCATGAGCGAGAAAATATCATGGACTAGCATTTATTGGACGTACAAGGATAGATAATCATTTATGCATAAGCAATGAGTTTTTGAACCTTTAAAACGTAAACTTGGAACTCATAGATAACGTAACTGTCGTTTGAAACGTTTAACATTTCAAAGCATAGCATCACGAGAAGAGATGCAACATAACATTATTCTTGAGATAACATTTCATATCTTGTCGTAAAACATGTGAACATATCATAGTTCTCAATTCAAAACATAAGTGTGCTACAACTCGACATATGAGCTAGGCTCTATAGTAACAATGTAGGTCACGATAAGGCTCTTTAGGCAAGGGACGTCTCCCAACATAGATAGTTTATTTCCAGTTCCCTATCGTAGGACTAGATAGTTTATTTCACGTCCCCTATCGTAGGACTATCGGGCTAGATTAAAGTCTCGCCACGAGAAGACCCGAGTTGGCACCATACATTGGAAACTTAGCATCTCTTTCGTTTAAACATTATAGTCCATGATTTTCATTCATAACATAAGTAGAGCTTGCATGAGTTTCTAGGCATGACATTTATACTTGAACATAAACATTGATGCATTGAAAATATATGAAAAACATTGCATGATATGTAGGTGAATTTAAAACATTTGGAAATTAATAGAATTTTACTCATGGCATATCGTTACTCACCTCTCTCCGATAGGATGGGTGGTAGACAAGGTGTTCCTACACAAAATGCGCATAGAAGTATGGAAATATCAATACAAGACTCCAAAGCAAAGCAACAACGTAAAACGAGAACATAAGGTTGAGGTTTGAACATGAAAGTCGGAACATCGACTCCTTTATCGCGTCCCAACCACCTCCCAAGGAAGATTTCGCACTCTAGCTTAGTTCCATTTGAAAATAGGCTTAAAGGGCTTTAATTTGATAGTTCATAGGCTAAAAACACATTTCGGATGAAGAAGTTAGGCCCCATAGAAAATGGGTTAAAAGTTTGGAAGAAGAATGTTACTGGCAGAATTTTGGGTCAATTTCAAAATTCAATATATCTCAAACCACAAGGAATTAGAGTACAAAATTTATATGGATACAAAGATCTATGAGTCTACTATCTAATGCTTCAAACGGTGCATCAATTTGAGTTTTTTAGAGAAATTTATGCCCGTTTTACGAAACAGTGTCTGAGCTGGAAAGTGAAACCGGGGCTGGACGAAAGTGTCGGCTCCAGAAACAAAGGAGTCGCCTCCTGAGCTGAAAAGACAAAATTTGGGAGTTATCTGGGCAAAAGTGTTGCCTCCGGAGACTAAGGAGTCGCCTCCAGAGCTGAAGAGACAAATCTGAGAGTTATCTAGGCAAAAGTGTTGCCTCCGGAGACTAAGGAGTCGCCTCTCGAACTAAACGAATAAATTTGGGAGTGCACTGAGACAAGGAGTCGCCTCCAAAAAAACAAGGAGTTCACTCCAAAGCTAAAAGAATAAGTCTGGGAGCTTACTGGGACAAGGAGTCACCTCCACAAAATGAGGTGTCCACTCCAAAGCTAAATACCCAGATTTCACCCGAAAATCTCCAAACCTCACTCAAATCAAAACCAAACTCCATCAAAACTCTCGCAAACCCTTCCAATGCTTCTAGGGTCCAAAGATTGACCCAAGAAGACCACAATAACACAGAATCAAACACTTTAAACAAGAAAATCGAAGGGATCTAGGGTTTAATGAATCCAAGCCTTAACTTGCATAAGTTGGGGATTTCACATCCCAAACCCTCAAATCTTTCAATGGGGCTATCAACACTCTAAACTTAGCTAATTTGGAACTCAAAAGAGTCACCCACAACAATTCAACAACACATCACACAAAGATAGATACATACACATATACCATTGGAGAGGAAGATGGAACCTTACCTTTCTTCAAGTTTGGTTAAGTCTTCTATTGCTTCAAGCTCTTCCTCAAGCTTCCTCCTCCTCTTTCTCTTCTCCTCTTCTCCCTCTCTTCCTTCTCAATCGGCTGAGCATAAGTGAGCTGTGTGTGCATATGTGTATAAAAGATGTTACACATGAGAATAATCCCATGTGTCTCACCCAAAGGCTTAAGTTACACCAAGGCTCTCATTGGTCATTTTGACCCCAAAAGGAGAAATAATTAACATCAAACATTATATATACAAGAAATTCTCATTAATAGAAATAGATAGAGGTTCACGATATCACACTTCGAGACAAGCTTTTAGGGTTCCTGTCCATCCCCAGTCTTCCAGATCATTCCCAGACTTTTCGGCATTACTCCTAGTGGAACCAGGCTAAAAATTGTATGGTAGTTACTAGGACAAACGCCCAAACTTTCATAAGTGTCTAGCGATACTAGTAGTGGTGCCAAGCTAAAAACTTGCCTGGCGTTACTGCAATAAGTGCCAGATACTATTCCAATTGCCTATACACACAGACCACCCTATGTGTAAAAAGGATCCAAAAACTAGCTCTAGAAACGTTGCGTCAATGAAAACAGGCCTTGAATACTTAGTTTTCTCAAGTCGCTTTCAAACCCTAGCCACCGTACACTCCATTCACACAAGTCCTAGCCCCTATACACTATATACTTGAATACAAGCCTCCAAGCAATCATTCAAGATCAAGTGCTGCGTATTCAAAGCCTTTAAGGTGAAATAAACAAAGCAATCAAAGTATAAATAAGAGACAAGGTAGGGTTTCTATTTAGTTTATGCAATCCCCTCTCTCTCTTCTCTCTCCCAACCCACTTGGTTTCTCTCCTATTTTAATCTCCATCTTTTACCTCCTCCTCTTACATGGTTGAAACAAGGGATTTCCCGATTTATGCTTAGGAAGAATTGTTGAAGGTCACCGTGTTGGGGGCTTTCTTCAAGTCCAACCTAAGATGGCGTGGGTTCAGCCCCCTTAATTATGTGATGAAGCCTAACCTTGTATGTTTATATTCCTATTGTATTCTGGTTTTCATGTTCATGCATTGCATTCAATATTGCAATCAAGGTTGTTTTTAAAGTTGCGTCAAAGTTCTCTTTCAAAACTTGCATTCAAAATTCTCATCTCTCAAACTTATTTTCAACACCACAACCCTAAGATGATTCTAGTCATTCCATGGTTAGTGTCGTTTTAGGAAAGTGTTACATTCAATGTGACCATCAAGGGCCAAAGTTTGGGTTCAAACCCTAAATTGTTTTGCAATAAATTACAACTCCTAAGATGATTCTAACTACTCCATGGTTAGAGTCATTTTAGGAAAGTATCAAATTCAATGTGATCATTATGTTCCATATTTCAAACCCTAGTTATTTTAAAATCACAACCTCAGAATGGTTCTAATATTTTCATAGTTAGAATCGTTTTATGAAAGTTAGATATTCAAGAGACTTGCCAAAGTCTACATTCAAACCTTTTTAAAATAGTTTTTGTAAATCCACTTCCTAAAAACTCTTTTCAAAGATCTACTTTCTAAAAACTCCTTGTCTTGAGAGTCCAAGTCAAAACCCTAGAATTCATGATTAGAAAACCCTAATTCTTTTATCAAAATCATGACTTTCTAGTTGCCTCAAATCATAGGTTTCCAAAACTCTTTTTCTACCAAATCATAGATTTTCAAATTCAAGATTTTCAAAACGCAAACTTTTCAATTCCATGTCAAGTCAAATCTTTTCCAAAGAGGAACCAAATTAAATCACCTATTTTTGGAAATAAAATATAATCTCCAATTTTAGGAAATAGAGATCAAGTCTTTCCTAGTTTCAAATCTTTCCTAATTTCAAATCCTTCCTAACTTCAACTTTACAAGTCTTTCCAAATTTCAACTTTTCAAATTTCAAATTCCTATGTTTTTAAGTCCAAACCTTTCTTAATTCAAAGCTTTCCTAATTTGAAACTTCCCTAGGAGGCTAAAACCCTATTTCATCCCTAACCCTAAGTTAGGGAGCTTCAAATATTTTCTAAACCAAGATGGTTTTCAAACTCCAATTCAAGTCAAGATAATTTCAAAGTTCAACTCAATCTTTCCAAAATGAGTCCAAGTTCTACTTCAAAGTTTGATTTCAAATCAAAGTCAATTTCAAATCAAAGTTCAATTTCAAATCTTTTAATCAAAGTTAAATCAAACTCTTTTCAAATCAAGCTTTCTAAAGACCCCAAAGTGTCTTTTCAAATCAAACGAGGAGAACTCGTCAAGGGTCAAAATCAAGGTCCGGGTCAAAATCTCCAAGCCTGGCTCATGAAGAGGTGGCTGACTACTAAAAGCACCAACATCCTACAAAGAACAAAAACTTGAATCAGCAAAGCAAATAGACAACTAAATAAAGTAAGAATCAAAAAGAAGAAGAAAGTATACCCCGCCACCTCCTATTTGAGTAGTCAGAGTAGCTACCTCAGCTTGTTACTGTTCTTCTCCACCTAAAACTAATCTCTCTCAATATAGTACTAGTCTCTCTAATCCCTCATGGCAACAAACTCGACCTGGGGCATAAATCTCGCGGCCCAAATGCCATAAGTCCACTACCTCCTGGCCTATGGCATAGCCTCCGACCACCACCTTGAATTAGGTTAAGGCACCTATGGATCAAGCTCTGAAATGAGTGGTGTAGTCAGTCTTTAGAGAAAGCAAAAAACCAGCACCCGGTTGACGCTCCCGATACGGAATAATGAACCCCTCGACCAAAGCTCCAAACATATCTCAGGGGGATCCCCAGCCGACCAAAACTCCTTGTGGAACTGGCACTAATGCTGATCTCCAGATAAGACTCCCAAGACTCAACACTAAGAAAGAAAATCCTCAACAGAGACATCAGGACCATATACCTAACTGCCTCGTAATGAACCAATCCAGCAAAGGGCCACCATGTCACATCTCTTGCCTCTATCAACTCCAGGTTCACCCGGATCCTCACAAATCTTTCCTAATTTCAAATCCTTCCTAACTTTAACTTTTCAAATCTTTCCAAATTCTAATTTTTCAAATTTCAAATTCAATTTTTAAGTTCAAACTTTTCTCAATTCAAAGCTTTCCTTAAAAAGAAAACTTTCCTAAAATAGAACTTTCTTAATTTAAAACTTTTCAAAATCTAATCTTTCCAAACTCTAACTTTCCTAAGCCTTTCAAAATCAAATATTTCAAATCAAATCTTTTTCAAACTTTCCTAATTTGGAACTTTCATAATTTAAAATTTTTCTAATTTGAAACTTTTCTAAAATAAAACCTTTCTAAAATCAAACCTTTCTATTTTAAGTGCATGTTTCAACCTGAGGTCGCATAAACCCTACGAGGCCAAAACCCTAGTTCATCCCTAACCCTAAGTTAGGGAGCTTCAACTCTTTTCTAAACCAAGATGGTTTTGAAACTCTAATTCAAGTCAAGATGATTTCAAAGTTCAACTCAATCTTTCCAAAATGAGTCCAAGTTCTACTTCAAAATTCGATTTCAAATTAAAGTCAATTTTAAATCAAAGTTCAAATCAAACTCTTTCTAAATCGAGCTTTCTAAAGATCCCAAATTTTCTTTTGCAATCAAACAAGACCCCAAAGTATCTTTTCAAATCAAACAAGATCTCAAAGTGTCTATTTTCAGTTGGACTTCCGTTCGAACTACGATGACCTGATTTCCAACAAAGGGATATGTAGGCAACCCTCATGGGTTTGGTCACAACCTTTTTCAAGCTTCTAATCTCCATAACCATTTTCAAGTTTCCCATTTTTATAACCTTTTCCAAACCTCAAATCCTCTTTTCAAATTTATTTTCAAAATCGAATATTTTTCTTGCACTTGCATGTCATGCATCATATCAAATCTTTTTTCAAAATGCTTTTTAAAGTGGATAGTATCAGATATATATTAATTGAAGATTCTAACTGAGTGAACCTAGAGTAGAAAGACATGTAGGTACTGCAAGGGTTGGATAGGGTGATAGCCCAGTGGATCTTCCCTATATGTAACCAACCACCAGACCATAGATCACTATTTTCGAAAGACCAAAACCAGAGTCATTTTTCAAAAAGGGCTTAAATCTTTCCAAAGGTTGCCAAACAACCTATTTTTCTCTTCAAAAAAAAAAAAAAAAACCCTCTCTTGAGAAAGTTTTCAAAACCTTTTACAAAAACCCTAAGTTTAGTCTTTGAACTTTCCTTAGTTTAGGTGACCTAACTCACCTTAATCAAGTTAGGTGGCAACTCCAAATATTTTTTCAAAAGCCCTTAATCAAATTAATTTCTAATTCAAAGCTAGTCACACTTGTCCTTCTTGAAGGATGAGTTCTAGCGATAAACTACCATGTATTTTTTTCACCATTCTCGAGTGCGAAAAAAACCGGGGCTCAGCACAAGAGTATATGGAGAGAGAGTGGAATTGTAAAGTAAATATGCATGCATGAACATTATACAAGCATTATAATAGTAGGAATAGACAATAATAAAATAAAGTAAAGTGGTTGCCCATTCCTTTATGATTTTGAAATTGACATGCGTATTTTAAAGTCGGCAGAGGTTCGGCTATGCACTGGTTTTTACATGAACATGAGGTTGAGGGTTTACTAATGCTATCTAAGAAGGCTCGATTCTCAAATCTTCAAACATAGCCCCACTCCCTAAGGTGGTGCCATTATCGGTTGGTGATCCGAGCTAGGGAACCATCAAGAGGCCATAGGTTAAGAAACTGACACAGTATTTGCCCACAACCAATATACCTTTCTAACTAGAAGAGGCATAATCAGGTAGAAAATGCAAATATGCAAATGCAAGTATATGTGCAGTGTGTGTGTGAAGTTTTGAAAAAAGATAGAAAGGGCCCAACAACTCCTAACCATCCTGCCCATTCCATCTTGTCATTCATGGCAATTTATATGGATAATAAAAATAAATTTGAACATGGTCCACCTAAAAAATAAAATGCAAAAAGTCAGTACCTTGATGAGAAACTTAATACAAGATAAAACTTAATGAATGAATATGAATTGAATGCAAGTGATGATAATCCTTGAAAAGTTTAATTTTGACAAATTTGAAATGGATAGAATTGGACAAATTAAAAGAAGATTCTATGTGAGTGAAGCATGAAGAGACATGACGATGGCCTAACCCTCTAAAAATTTCCTAGTAGAGTCAGCAACTGACGTGCCTCAGTTTTTCATACCATCGAGATGACATGTGAGAAGCACACGGTACTCTCTTATTAGAACTCATCCTCTTAGAAGAACGAGTGCTACTAGGTTGAATTAGAAATTAACTTGAATAAAGGCTTTTAGAAAAGATTTAAAGTCGCCACCTAACTTTGTTAAGGTGAGTTAGATCACCTAATACTAAGTACAATCCGAATATTAAACTTAGAATTTTTTAAAAGGTTTTGAAAAACTTTCTCAAGAGAGGATTTTTAGAGAAAACAGGTTGTTTGGCACCTTTGAAACGATTTAAGCCATTGTTGTAAATAATTCCATTTTGGTCTTTCAAAAATAGTGATTCTAGATTTAGAGGTTGGTTACATATAGGGAAGATGCACTAGGCTATCACCCTATCATGACCTTGCGGTACTTACATCTCTTTTCACCTTAGGTGCACTCATTTAGAATGTTTGATTATCTAATGCCCAATTACATCCACTTTAAGAATTTTGGAAAGAAGTTTGAGCCATCACTTTAGGGATGATGTGATGCATGATATGCAAGTGGATGAAAAGAATTTGAATTTGGAAAGTGATTTTTTTAAAAAAAGGAATTGAAATTTTGAAAAAGGTTGTGAACGCACCCGTAAGGGTTGCCTACGTATCCCTTTCGTGAGAATCAAGTCAGTTGTAATCCGGACTCAGGGTCCAATTGAAAATAGACACTTTGAGGTCTTGTTTGATTTGAAAAGACATTTTGAGACCTTTAGAAAATTTGACTTTAAAAGGGTTTAATTTGAACTTTGATTGGAAGATTTTAAATTGAACTTTGATTTGAAATTAACTTGGAAATAGAACTTGGACTTATTTTGAAAAGATTGAATTGAACTTCGAAATCATCTTGACTTGAATTGGACTTGAAAACCATATTGGTTTATAAAAGAGTTGAAGTTTCCTAACATAGGGTTAGGGATTGAACTTTGGTTTTTAGCCTCCTAGGGTTTATGTAACCTAGGGTTTAAACATGCACTTGAAAAGTTGATTTTGAAAAGCTTGATTTTAGAAAGTTTCAAATTAGAAAAGTTTCAAATTAAAAAATTTTCAAATTAGGAAATTTCTATTTTAGGAAAGTTTTCATTTTAGGAAAGACTTATTTTGGAAAGATTTGATCTAAGAAATGTTGGAATTTGGAAAGGCTTGATTTAGGGAAGCTTTAAAATTAGAAGAATTTGAAGTTTGAAAATATTTTGAAATAAGGAAAGATTTGAAAATTTGAAATTAAGAAAGATTTTAAAGTTTGAAATTAGAAAAGATTTGAAAGCTTTATTAGGAAATGTTTGATCTCTATTTCTTAAAATTGTAGATTGAATTTTTTTTTTTTCAAAAATAGATGCTTTGATTTGGTTTCCTATTTAGACAATATTTGATTTGACTTGAGATCGGAAGCTTTAGTTTTGGAAATCTATGATTGTATGTGACTTTTGAATTAGGAAATCTATGATTTCATGTAACAAAAAAAAAAAAAAAAGGTTTTGGAAATTTATGATTTGATGCAAATAGAAAGTTATGATTTCATATGAGAAAACTAGGGTTTCCTAAACATGGACTCTAGGATTTTGACTTGGATTTCAAGACAAAGAGTTTTTGAAAAGTAAATATTTGAAAAGAGTTTTTTAGGAAGTGGATTTGCCAAAAAAAGGTTTTAGAAAGGTTTGAATATAGACTTTTGAAAATCTCTTGACTATCTCACTTTCCTAAAACGATTCTAACCATGAAAAGATTATGACCATTCTAGGGTTGTGATTTTGAAAACAACTAGGGTTTGAAACCCTAATATAGACTTTGATGGTCTCATTGAATGTTACACTTTTTTAAAACAACCCTAACCATGGAATGGCTAAAATCATTTTTGAGTTGTGATTTCTTAAAAAACAATTTAAGATTTGAACTCGAATTTGGACCTTGATGGTTACATTGAATATAACACTTTCCTAAAACAACCCTAATCATGGAATGGTTACAATCATTGTAGGATTGTGATTTTGAAATAATTTTGTAGAAAAAAGGTTTTGAATGCAAGTTTTGAAAGCAACCTTTAAAGGAAAAGGTTTTGAATGCAAGTGTTGAAAGTAAATTTTTATGCAAGTTTGAAAACACCTTTGAATGCATGATCATGATAGTAATAATGCAATAAGGACATGAACATACAAGGTTAGGTTTCACCATATAACCAAGGGAGCCGGATTCACACCATCTTATGTGGAACTCAAAAAGAATCCCTAACATGGTGATTCCTGTTGTGCCCCAACTTTTCGCACTCGAGAAGACACACAAGTGAAAAAAATACGGTACTCTCTCATTAAAACTCATCCTCCTAAAATAACTAGTACGACTAGGTTTGAACTAGAAATTGATTTAATTAACGGCTTTTATAGAAGATTTGGAGTCGCCACCTAACTTAATTAAGGTGAGTTAAATCACCTAAAACTTAGTGCTATCTAAAGATTAAATTTAGAGTTTCTGAAATATATCTCCGTTTTTAGAAAAACAGGTTGTTTGGCAACCTTTAAAAATATTTAAGCCCTTTTTAAAAAGTAACTCAGTTTTTTGTCTTTGAAAACAGTGATACTAGGTTTGGAGGTTGGTTATGTATAGGGAAGATATCCTAAGATCATCACCCTATCCCCCCCTTGTGGTACCTACATGTCTATTCACCCTCGGTTCACTCATTTAGAATTTTTGATTATTCAATGTCCAATACTATCCACTTTGGAAAGAATTTTAGAAAGATGTTTGATATGATGCATGACATGCAAGTGCAAGAAAAAGATTTGATTTTGAAAATAGATATGAAGAGAGGATTTAAAGCTTCAAAAATGTTGTAGAAATTGAAAACTAGAAATTGAACTTTGATTTGAAATCAAACTTGGATTTAAAATTGAACTTGGGATTGACTTTGATTTGAAATTAAACTTGAGAATTTTGAAATTGATTTTGATTTGGAAAGATTGAATTGAGTTTTGAAAATATCTTGACTTGAATTGAAATTTGAAAACTATCTTGGTTTAGAAAAGAGTTTTAAAAAAGTCTTTAAAAAGTGTTGAAGCTTCCCAACTTTAGGGCTAGAGTTGAACTAGGGTTTAGACAACCTAGGACTTAGGTAACCTAGGGTTGAAGCATGTACTTAAAGTAAGAAGGTTTGATTTAGACTTGAAAAGTTGGATTAAGGAAAGTTTCGATTGTAGAAAACTTAGAATTAGGAAAGATGGGATCTAGAAAATATTTGAAAAAGATTTGATTTGATTTTGAAACACTTGACTTGGACTGGTTGAAAAAGATTTGACTTAAATATTTGATTTGAAAGAATTGAGAAAGTGAGGGTTTAAGAAAGATTGGATTTTAGAAAGTTTTAAATTAGGAAAGGTTCAAAATAGGAAAGTTCTATTTAGAAAAGTACCAAATTAAAAAAGTTTCATTTTAGAAAAGTATTGATTTTGGAAAGATTTGAATTTGGAAAGTTCTATTTAAGAAAGGTTTTGATTTAAGAAAGGTTTGAACTTAGAAAGATTTGAAATTTGGAAATAAGATTTGAAAGTCTAAAAGTATGAAAGTTTTGGAATTTAAAAAATTTTAATGAGTTGAATTTGGAAAGTTGAGATTTGGAAAGGTTTGAAATTAGGAAAGATTTGATTTCTATTTCCTAAGGTAGAAGATTGGATTTTAGTTCCAAAAATAAATTATTTGATTTTGTTTTCAATATTGGAGGATTTGATTTGATTTCCTAAATTGGAAGATTTGATTTGGTTTCCTAAATTGAAAAATTGGATTTGACATGGAATTAGAAAAGTTAAATTTTGAAAACCTTGGATTTGGATATCTAAGATTTGATGGAAAAAGAGGTTTTGGAAACCTATGATTTGAGGCAAAATAGGAAGTCATGATTTTAAGAACGGAACTAGAGTTTCCTAACCATGGATTCTAAAGCTTGACTTGGACTCTAAGACAAAGAGTTTTTGGAAGGTAGATCTTTGAAAAGAGTTTTTAGGAAGTAGATTTGCAAAATAATTTGGAAAGATGTTTGAATATGGATTTTCACAAGTCTGTTGAATAGCTCACTTTTCTAAAATGATTCTAACCATGAAAATATTAGAATCATTCTAAGGTTGTGATTTTGAAAACAAATAGGTTTTGAAATATGATCCATAATGATCACATTGAATAATCATCTTAAGATTTTGGCTTTAATGAAAACAATTTAGGGTTTATATACAAAAATTTGGACCTTGATAATCACATTGAATATAACACTTTCCTAAAACAACCCTATCCATGGAATGACAAAAATCATCCTAGGAGTGTGATTTTGAAAACAAGTTTGAAAGAAAGAGATTTTGAATGCAAGTTTTGAAAGAGAAGTTTGATGTGAGTTTTGAAAATAACTTTGAATGTAATTTTGAATGCAATATATGAACATGATAACTATAATACAAAAGGGTCATGAACATATAAGACTAGACTTCACCACATAATCAAGGAGGCCGAACCCACACCATCAAAGGTTGAACTAGAAGAAAGCCCCTAGTACGGTGACCTTTAACAGTCCTTCCTAGACATGAACTGAGAAGTCCCTTGTTTCAAGTATGCAAGAAGAGGAGGTAGAAGATGAAGATTAAAATAGAAGAAAACTCAAGTGGGTTAAGAGGGAGTAGAGAGAGGGGAAATTAAATAAAAGTAAATAGAAAACCAACCTCGTATTCTTCTTGCTTTGATTGCTTGGCTTGCTTTACTTGACTTAAACCTTAAGAGCTTTGAAGTTGCAGAACTTAAGTCTTTAATTGATGTTTGGAGGCTTGTGTTTGAGTGTGTAAGGTGTATAGAGGCTAGAGTTTGAGTGTATGGAGGCTAGGGCTTGAAGAGGCTTGAGAGAATTAGAATTTGGAGAGACTTCAAGCTCTATTTTTAGAGTGATAGATTTTTTGGACTGAGTATGCGAACCTTTTTTTCCCAGAGGGAGGGTCTGTATTTGTAGGCAATTAAAACAATCTTGGCGCCTGTTGCAGTAGCGCCAGGGCAAAAATTCCTAGTGGCGCTAGGTCGTTTATTGGCTTGTAGTGGTGCCAACCACTTAGGAAAGTTTTAGGATGGCAAGAAACGTATTTTCAACCCATGGGATGCAAATCAAAAGATTTGGATTTAGGCATCTGTCCTAAAGACTATCATACAATTTTTGGCTTAGCTCCATTAGGAGTGACTCCGGAAAGTCCTGGAACGGTCCGAAAACTGTTTGGAAGGTCGAGGATTAATAGAAACCCTTGAAAGAGTACCCCGGTGGTAACAAATTTAAGAAACAATGCCGGAGTGCTTGAAAAGGTTGACCGGCCCTACTAGTGGCAAAACGATCATTTTAACCCAAAAAATACCGGAATGGACCTAGAATGACTCATGAGAAGGCTTGAAGATTGGAAACACTATCAAAATTGTTCCAAGGGGTTGTTGGTTTGATACCTAGAGCCAGTGTAGTTGGAAAAGGCAACCGGCCCACTAGGGGCAAAACGGTCATTTCACAACAGGCTAACCAGAATAGACTCAGAATGATCCAAAAAGGTGTTGGAAGATTAAGAATACTATTAGAAGCATCCTTAGGAGGTTACCAGTTTGATACCCAGAGCTGGTGTGGTTCCTGGAGACAGTTGGATGCCTAGGGGCAAAATGATCATTTTGATTGGATGGTCTCAAAATTAGTCCAGAACTGACTGGAAGGCACTTGGGTGTGCCAGATTGTCTTTTGGGACAATCTTGAAAGAGTATACTTATCGCTATGAGGGTTTAGATACTTTCTTAATACCCATACCGGAAAGGCCTAAGGGGCAGTTTGGTCACTTTTCACCGGAGTGGGTTAGCAGGCATTGGTGTTTACTTAGGTTTTGAGTGTTTCCATCACTTTGATGGTGTGTGACGAGTTGATTTCCAAAGGTATCCCATCCCTTTGGTAAACATGTCACAACCAAAAGGCGAGGTCAGTCCCGTGACATAGGGGGTTTCTTGGCAATTCCCAATGTTGACATATTTATGAGTGTTTATGTCACTTTGACGGTTGCGATATTTATGAGTATTTCTTTCATTCCGACGGTGTGCATTCATTCCAGAGATTCCTTAATCATGGGCAGCTGCTAGATGGACTTATCGTTTGAGTGATTAACTTTCTTGAAAGATGTGCTAGATAACAGATATTTTACATTGACGAGCTAGCATGTGCTAGAAGTGAACCGTTCTAACATCTCGGGGACTTAGGTTCCATCCCAGTCGACAGGTTTGAAATGACTTATCGTTCCGAGGAGTTTTCTCGGTAAACATACTGGACTGGCTGCACTTACCATATAAGGGATCAACTTTCTCAAAAGACGTGCCAAATTAAGTTTGATTAGTCTGGACTAGAATTGAGGTTGAAATAGGGACTTACCATCTCTAGGAAGACGTGCCAATTAGAATTGGATTTAGTAATGCCCAAAGGGCATTTTGGTTATTTTGCCTCCATTGGGCCCAATGGGCCCGCGAAGCGATTAATTGACTGGATTGAGTCTGAAAAATTGGTTTAGACTTGAATGTGTCATTGTCGGTTTGAATGTGAGTCCGGTCAGACTGGAGATTGCCGAGCAGGCAAAAATATGGTGTTTACAATCCCTCCAAGACCTTCTTAGGCATGAACTAGAAAGTCTCTTGTTTCAAGCATGCAAGAAAAGAAGGTAGAAAATGTGGATTAAAATAGATGAAAATCTAAGTGGGTTAGGAAAAAAAAGAGAGAGGGGGGACTACATCAAAGTAAATAGAACCCTTTATTGTCTTTTTCTTTACCTTGATGCTTTCATGGTGGTCTTTATTTAGACTTTAAATTGATCTTCAAGAGCTTTCAAGGATTGGAATTGACATTCAATGGATGCTTGGAGGCATGGATTTGAGTGTATAGACAGTATGAAGGTTAAGGTTTGACTGTATGGAAGCTAGAGTTTGAGGAGGCTTGAGAGAATTAGGGGTTTAAGGGAAGTTGAGCTCTATTTTCAGAGTGGCAGAGTTTCTGGAGTGATTTTGTGGACCTAGAATACGCAGGGGTCACCTGTATTTATAGGCAGCCAAAGTTGGCTCTGGCGCCTGTTGCAATGGTGCCAACCTATTTGGAAAGTTTTTAAGGTGGCAAGAAACAGATTTTTTGACCCTTACGACGCAAGGCAGAAGATTTGGGTGCTAGTCCTAATGTTTACAATGTAATTTTTGGCCTGACTTCACTAGGAGTGAATTTGAAAAGTCCAAGAATATTTCAAAATGCCAGGGATGGACAGGAATGCTTAAAAGAGTGTCCTGGAAGTAACTAGTTTGATGACTAAAACCGGTGTGGCTGAAAAGGGTGATTAGCCATCTAGGGGCAAAATGGTCATTTAAACAGAGAACACCGAAACTAGTTCGAAGTTGACCAGGATAGGATTCAAAGGTTCGAACACTATTAAGAGTGCTCCGAAGGATTCTCGGTTTAATACCCAGAGCCAGTATGGTTGGAAAAGGCGACTAACCCACCAGGAGCAAAATAGTTATTTTACATTGAGTTTACCGGAATGGACTTGAAATGGTCTGGAAAGGTAATAAAAGGTTGTGAATACTGTTAGAAGCATCCCTAAAAGGTAACTAGTTTGATACCCAGAGCTGATGTGGTTCCTAGAGATGATTAGATGCCTAGGGGCAAAATGGTCATTTTTATTGGATGCTCTTGAAATTAATTTGGAAGCGACTGGAAGGCACTAGAATGTGCAAGATTATCATTGAGACAATCTTGAAAAGGTGGACTTACCACTTTGAGGTCTTAGGTACTTTCTCGAGAAGCATGCCAGTGGGGCGAGCAGTTTGATCATTTTTCACCGTTGTGGGCTAGTAGGCACTAATGTTGACATAAGTTTTAAGTGTTTCCATTACTCTGACGTTGTGTGACGAGTTGGTTTCCAAAGGTATCCCATCCTTTGGTAAGCGTGCCACAGCCAAGAGGAGTGTTCGGTCTCGTGATATAAAGGGTTTGTTGGGATATCCCAATGTTAACCAGTTTGCGAGTGTTTTCGTCACTCTGACAGTTACTATGTTTTGTGAGTGTTTCTATCACTCTGATGGTGTGCATTGATTCTAGAGACTGCCTAATCTTAGGAAGCTGCTAGATGGTCTTATCATTTCGGGGAGTTAAGTACTATTCCGATCGACGTATTGAATAGCGAACATTCTACATTGGCAGGCTAACAAGCGCCAAAAGTAAACCGCTTTACCATCTTGGGGACTTGGGTTCTGTCCCGGTCGATGAGTGTGAAGGGACTTACCATTTTGAGGATTTTTCACGTTAAATGTGTTGTACTGGATGGATTTATTATCTGAGGAACCAACTTTCTCAAAAGATAGGCCAGATTGAGTTTGACTAGTTAAAACTGGAGTTAGAACTGAAATTGAGGTTGAAATATCGACTTACCGACTTTAAGAAGATATGACAACTGAAATTGGACTGAGTAATACTCTAAGGGTATTTTTGGTCATTTCTCTTCTATTGGGCCCAGTAGGCCCGTGAAACAATTGATTAATTAGATCAAGTCTGGAAAGTTGGTTTGAGCTTGAATGTGTTTGTGTTGTTTTTTAATGTGAGTCTGGTTGGGCTAGAGATTGTTGAGCAAGCAAAAATGGGTAGCTTACAACACAACGACAGAGTGATAGAAACACTTAAAACCTAGGTCAACACTAGTGCCTACTAGCCCATTTCGGTGAAAGATGACCAAAAACGCCTCAACAGGCCCCACTAGTGTGCTTATCGAAAAAGTACCTAAGATTTCAAAGTAGTAAGTCTGCCTTTCTAGGATTGTCCTAAAGATGATCTAACACGTTTTAGTGTCTTCCAATAGCTTTCGGATCGATTTCAAGAGCATCCGGTCAAAATGACCATTTTGCCTCTAAGCCTCCAATCGCTTTTAGGGGCCATACCAACTCTCGGTATCAAATCAGTTACCTTTCGGGGATACTTCTAACAAGTATTCCTAACCTTCTGGTGCCTTTTCGGACCATTCTAAGTCTATTATAGTAAATGTAGTGCGAAATGACCATTTTGCCCTTAGCGGGCCAGTCGCCTTTTCTAACCACGCTCTAGTTGTCAAACCAAAAATCTCCCGGAGCACTCTTAATAGTGTTTACAACCTTTGAGACTTCTCACGTTCAACCTCAAATTGAACTTGGTGTTCCCCCAATCTAATGACGGTTTTGCCCTTGGTGAGCCTGTCACCCTTTTCAACCTTGTCGACTCTAATTATCAACTGGTTACCTTAGAAACACTCTTTTAAGGGTTCCCGTCCATTCCCAACCAAATCTGGCTACTCAAAACCTTCCAAATCATTCCTGGACTTTTCAGAGTCACTCCTAGAGAAGCGAGGCCAAAAATTGCATGATAATTACTCAGACAGGTGCCCAAATCTTCTGCCTTGCGTCCTAAGAGTTAAAGATTTGTTTTTTTTGGCCTAACAACCTTCCTAATGGGCTAACACCACTATAATAGGCGTTAGAACCAAATTTTGGCTGCCTATAAATACAGGGCCCCCTCTGTGTATTCCACATCCAAAAAATTGCTCCATAAACCACTTCTCTGAAAACAAACTTTGAATTTCCTAAAAATCTTAATTCTCTCAAGGCTCTCTTATACCCTAGCCTCAATACATTTTAAACACTAAAACCCTAGCCTCCTCACTTCATTAAAGGTCAAGTCTAGCCTTTGGAAGCTTTTAAGGATCATCTTAAAGTTCAAGCAAGTCCTCCATTAAAGCATTCAACCTAATAAGAAGACAAGGTAGGGTTCTATTTACTTTTATGTAATCCCCCTCTCTCTCTTTTCCTTCCAAGTTTACTTGGACTATTCTCTATTTGAATTCCCATCTTTTACCTCATCTTCTTGTGTGCATGAAATAAGGGGCCTCCTAGTTCATGCCTAGAAAGGCCTTGGAGGAAGTCACCGTGTCGGGAATTTTCTTCAAGTTTGACCTAAAATAGTATGTGTCCGTCCCCCTTGGTTATGTGGTGAAGCTTAATCTTGTATGTTCATGTCCCTATTGCACTATGGTTGTCATGTTCATACATTGTATTCAAAATCGCGTTAAAAAGTTTTCTTTAAAACTTGCATCCAAAAAAGCAGTTTTCAAAGTTGTTTTCAAAACCACAACTCTAAGATGATTCTAGTTATTCCATGGTTAGGGTTGTTTTAGGAAAGTGTTACATTCTATGAGACCATCAAAGTCTATAGTAGGGTTTCAAACCCTAATTGTTGTCAAAATCACAACCTTAGAATAGTTCTAATTTTCTCATGATTAGAATAGTTTTAGGAAAATAAGATATTCAAGAGACTTTCAAAAGTCTATATTCAAATCTTTCTAAAATAGTTTTGCAAATCCACTTCCTAAAAATTCTTCTCAAAGGTTATTTTTCAAAAACTTTGAGTCTTGAAGTCCAAGTCAAAATCTAGAGTCCATATTTAGGAAACCCTAAGTTTCTCACATAAAATCTTGACTTTCTATTTGAATCAAATCATAGATTTCCAAAATCATTTTTTTACATGAAATCATAGATTTCCTAATTTAGAAGTCACATAAAATGATAGATTTCCAAAATTAAAATTTTCCAATTTCAAGTCAAATAAAATCTTTTCCTAATTTCAATTTGTCATAATATCAATTTTTCCTAATTTAAAAACTTTTCAAAAACAAAATTTTTTTTTTTCAATGGAAACCCAATCTTTTCAATTCAAATGCATTGCATAAACTCTAAGTCCTAGGATTGCTTAAATCCCAAGTTACCTCAAACCTAGGTCAAACCTTTTCAAACTCAATTTTTCAAATTCAATTCTTCTTAAATCAAATCTTTCTGAATTTCAAATTCAAAACCTTTCTTAATTCAAATATTTCCTAAATCAAATCTTTCCAAAATCAAGTCTTTCCTAAAATGAAAGCTTTCCTAAAATGAAAACTTTCCTAATTTGGAAATGTCCTAATTAAAAAATTTCCTAAAATCAAACTTTTCAAGTGCATTTTTAAACCCTAGGTTATCTAAACCCTAGGATGTCTAAGCCCTAGTTGAACCTTAACCCCAAGTTAGGAAACTTCAACACTTTTCTAAATCTTAAGTCTAAATGAAGATGGTTTTTAAACCCCAATTCAAGTCAAGATGATTTCAAAATTCAATTTAAACTTTTCAAAATAAGTCAATTTCAAATCAAAGTTCAATTTCTAATCTTCCAATCAAAGTTCAAATTAAACCCTTTTCAAGTCAAACTTTCTAAAGGCTCCAAAGTGTCTTTTCAAGTCAAACAAGACCTTAAAGTGTTTATTTTCAATCAGACCCCGAGTCTAAACAACGATTGACCTAATTCCTAACAAAGGGATACAGAGGTAACTCTCATGGGTGTGGTCATAACCTTTTTCAAAATTTCAATTTTCTTTTTCAAAATCTCTTTCCAAATTCTTTTCATGCACTTGCATATCATGCATCACATCATCTCTAAAGTGATGACATAAACCTATTTCTAAAATTCTTTTCAAAGTAGATAGTAGTGGATCATTTTATAACCAGAAATTCTATATGAGTGAATTTAGGGTGAAAAGACTTGTAGGTACCACAAGGGTAGGATAGGGTAATAGCCTAGTGCATCTTCCTTATACATAACCAACCCTCGGATCATGGATCACTGTTTTCAAAAAACCAAAACTGGAGTCATTTTCGAAAAGGGTTTAAACATTTTTCAAAGATTGCCAACCAACCTGTTTCTCTGTTTTAGGTGACCTAACTCACCTTAACAAAGTTAGGCGGTAACTCCAAACGTTTTTTTTCCAAAAGTCCTTGATCAAATCAATTTTTAATTCAAAGCTAGTCGCACTCATCTTTGTAGGAGGATGAGTCCTAACGAGAGAGTACCGTGTATTTCCCACATATCTCGAGTGCAAAAAATCGGGGTGCGATAGAGGCCTTTTTGAATATACCACTTTCTTAAAGTACCCCTAACCATAAAAAGGCTAGAATCACTTTAGGGTTGTGATTTTGAACGTAATTTTGTAAGATGATTATCATGAATGATATATGAACATGCACAATATTATCAATGCAATAGGGTCATGAACATATAAAGTTAAAGGCTTCACCACATAATCAAAAGGCTCGAGACCACACCATCACAAGGTAGACTATAGGAAGATCCCTAACCGGTGACCTCCCCAAGGCTTTCCCTAGGCATAGATTCAAGGTCCTTCTCTATCAAGCATGCAAAAAGAGGCGGTAAACGATGGGGATTAAAAATATAGAGTAGTCCAAGTGGACTAGGAGGGAGAAGAGAAGAAGCAGGATATCATAAAAGTAAAATAGAAATCCTACCTTACCTTCAACCTTTCTTCAACCTTCAATGGAGTCTTGACTTGGACTTGAGAGGGCTTCGAGAGTCTTCAAAGGGCTTGAGATAGCGTTCAATGGAGCTTGGAGGCTAGGGTCAGAGGTATGTAGGCTAAGGTGGCTAAAGACCTTGAAGGAACTAGGGTTTTGGAAGATTTTCGAGAGCTGTAGAGAGTTTGGTAGAGCTTCTTTGTAATTTTTTGGACCTCGAGTACGCTGGGAGTGTACTGTATTTATAGAAAAAAATTAGAGGAAGTGGCGCCACTAGGAGTGGCACTAGGCCATTTTTTAGCCAGGCACCACTACAAGTTGCGCTAAGCCCCAGATTTTGCGTAGATTTGGATTTGATTTGACATTAGGCTGCAAGGCAAAGATTTGAGCATCACTTCTAGTGGCTCTCGACCACGTTTTAGCCTAGCTCCACTACAAGTGGCTCTTGAAAGCTCCAGTTTGGTTTGGAAAGAGGACAGGTTGCAGGACACACCTAAAAAAGGGATAGGGGCACTCGACAGTGTCCTAGGGTTTATGGTTTGACACCTAGAGCCGAAATGATTGGAAAGGATAACTGGCCTACCAGGGGCAAAATAGTCATTTGTATAAGGAAACACCGAAACTGGCTCAGAGTCGATTGGAATGCCACTCGAGGGTCGAGAACACTATTATGAGTTTCCCTAGGGATTACTGGTTTGATACCCAGAGATGCTTCTTTGTTTAAGCAATCCCGCCTCCATGGACGGAGAGAGATTTGGGCCTCTTTTGAGATATGGTCCTATGCATGCCATGAATCCTTAGGGTTGGAGAAAGCCTTAGGGGTTTAGGTAGGCTTCTTTTAGCATGAGATTAGATTTGTCTTTTCTCTCTACAGTTGATTGAATGCATGAGAATGCAATGACTTGAGTTTCTTGACACTCTTGTCTTGGAATGGATATGACTCATGAATAGAATAATAAATACATAGGTAGCATAATGGCAATGAATAGGCAGTTTAGAAGACCCTATTTTTGTTCTTGCTTCATCCTTTGGTTTTTTTAACCTTTGTAGACTAGGGAGAAAACAATGAGAATGTAAAAACAAAAACAAAAAAGAGAAGTCCCTTTAGATTGGAAAATTTTACCCAATGCATGCCCTGGGGGTACCCTTATTTTGAGAAGGGGACCAAACATGATGTGTTGGCTCACATTTGGAGATAGTGGGTTGCCCCTGTATGCAATACTATACCTGTGTGAGCCTGTTTATTCATTCATTCACACATTCATGCATTCATTCGAAGAAAGTAAGAAGAATAGTTTTATTACATTTGATTCTTTTTTGTTTTTCATTTGTTTTTGTACATGAAATTGAAAGTACATTTGAAGGGGAAAGGAAACATTTTTCTTGGGACTGTCACCTATGCTATTTTTACATATGAGATCCTAAACTACTCTTGAGTCTTTGGATTCACCTTCTTTGGTGGAGGTCGATAAGAGACCTTGATTTCAGATTGCCCCTTGTCTTCTTAGCAACCCTATCTCTGTGAGCGAAGAGGTATTAGAGCCCCTCATTATGAGATGAGTTTGATACACTGTAAGCACCCCATTTTTTATCGCTCGGCAGTGTACATTCCGTCTAAACTTGTATTCAAGTCAATATAGACATATTCTAGAATTCTAGTCCTAATCTAGTCAATTCATCACTTCGCGGGCCCACCAGGCCCAAATAGAGGCAAAATAACCAAAATGCCCTTGGGGGCATTGTTCGGTCCAATCCCAAATCAAGCACGTCTTTCCGAAGACGGTAAGTCCTCTTTCTAATTCCAACAGGTGTGTCTTTCTGAAGATGGTAAGTCCCCTTTCCAATTCCAATAGACGTGTCTTCCGAAGACGGTAAGCCCCCTTTCCAATTCTAATGGGCGGGTCTCCCTGAAGACGGTAAGTCCCCTTTCCAATTCTAATAGGCGCGTCTTCCTGAAGATGGTAAGTCCCCTTTCCAATTCCAGGCACATCTTTCCGAAGACGGTAATTCCCCTTTCCATTTCCAATTCCAATTCCAATTCCAATCCCTCTTTCGAGAAAGTTAATTCCTCGAGACGATAAATCTATCCTGTCCGGCACGTTTTTCAAAGAAAGTCTCTTCGAAACGGTAAGTCCCTTCAAACCTATCAACTGGGATAATACCCCAAGTCCCCTAGATGGTAGAACAGTCCACCTTTGGCACCTGCTACCCACCAATGCAAAAATGTCTGTTTCGGCATGCTTTTTGAGAAAGTCAATTTCTTCGGCGTTAAGTCCCTTTAGCAGCTTCTCGAGTTCAGGCATTCTCAAGAATGCTCATGAACCGTCAGAGTAGCAAAAATACTCGCAAACATCGCAACTGTTAGAGTAGCGAAAATACTTACAAATAGGTCGACATAGAGAATTGCCAACAAACCCCTGTATCACGGGACCACTGTCAGAGTGGCGGAAACACTCAAACCTAGGTCAATACCGGTGCCTGCTAGTGCCGCGCCCAGATTTTTCGCACTCGAGGAATACACACACAAGTGGAAAAAACACTGTACTCTCTCGTTAGAACTCACCCTCCTAAAAGAATGAGTGCGACTAGGTTTGAATTGAAAAGTAGGTTTGAATAAAGGGCTTTTGAACAAGATTCAGAGTCGCCACCTAACTTGATTAAGGTGAGTTAGGTCACCTAAAAACTAAGAATAATCCAAAGACTACACTTAGGGTTTTGGAAAACAATTTGAAAATATCTCCTCGAGAGAGGGTTTTTAAGGAAAACGGGTTGTATGGCAACCTTTGGAAAACATTTAGTCCTTTTTTGAAAAATAACTCCTTTTGGTCTTTGAAATCAGTGATCCTAGGTTCGGAGGTTGGTTACGCGTAGGGAAGACGCACTAAGCTATCACCCTACCCCGCCCTTTCGGTCCCTACATGTCAATCTACCCTAGATTCACCTATGAGAGTCTTTAATTAACTAATGGTTCAACCCTATTTACTTTAGAAAAACAATGTTTGAAAACTAATTTAGCATGATGCATGATATGCAAGTGCAAAATGAAAGAATTGGAAAATAGAAATTGATTTGAAAAGAAATTGATTTGATTTGAAAATAGATTTGAAAAGATGGAATTGAAATTGGAAAGTTTGAAAATTGAAAGTAGAAATTTTGAAATTGAATTTTGAAAATTGATTGGAATTTGAAATCTGGAAAGATTTTGGAAACCGCACCCATGAGGGTGGAATTGAAAGTTTGAAAAGTGTTGTGACCGCACCTATGAAGGTTGCCTACGTATCCCTTTGGGGGAATCAGGTCAGTCGTAGTTCGGACCGGAGTCCGATTGAAAATAGAAGAGTGGATTTGAAGAAGGAGATTGAATTTGATTTGAAATTAGAAGAGGGGATTGGAAATTGAAATTGAAGAGATTGGACTTTGAATAGAAGATTGAAAATTGGAGATTGGAATTTTAGAATTGAAAAGATTGAATTTTGATTTAAAAAGATAGATTTGGACTTGTTTTGGAAAGAGAAGGTTTAAGAAACCTAAACTTAGGAAAGAGAGGAGACTTAGGATAGATTTGACTTGACTTGGAAGGTTTGGGAATTTAGAAAAGATTGGATTTAGGAAATGTTTGAATTAGGAAAAGCTTAGTTTAGGAAAGACTTAGAATTTAGAAAGTTTCAAGTTAAGAAAGTTTTGAATTTTGGAATGTTTCGAAAAAGGAAAGTTTTGAAAGTGGGAAGTTTTGAAAACAAGGAAGTTTTGAAAATAAGAAACTTTTGTTTTGAGAAAGGTTTGAAAAAGGAGAGTTTTCATTTTCGGAAAGTTTTTGAATTAGGAAAGTTTTGAAATAGGGAAGTTTAGAAAAGTGAAAAGTTTCGTTTTAGGAAATGTTTGAATTAAGAAAGTTTCAACTTAAGAAAGTCTTGAATTTAGAAAGTTTTGAATTTAGAAAAGTTCTAGATTTGAAAAGATGTTGAAGTTTTGAAAAGTTTAGAATTTAGAAAGATTTGAAATTTAGAAAGTTTAAGATTTAGAAAGTTTTAGGGTTTTAGGAAATCTTGAAATTAGAAAAGGTTTGAGTTTAGGAAAAGTTTGAAAACTTGAATTTGGAGAGTTAAGATTTGGAAAGGGGGTTAAATTAGGAAAGGGTTGAATTAGGAAAGATTTGAAAGTTGAGTTTTAAAGTTTAGGAAAGATTTTTATGTTCAAGTTTTGAAAACTTAAGATTTAGGAAAGTGGAAGTTTAGGAAGGTTTTGATTTAGGAAAGAATTGGATTTTGAAACTTAAGGAAAGGTTTAAAGTTTAAGTTTAGGAAACTTATGGTTTAAGAAGGAATTGAATTAGGAAAGGTTTGGGATTAGGAGGGGATTGGATTTAGTTTCTAAAAAAAAAGGCTTGATTTTGTTTCCAAAAACGGAGGATGGGATCTAGTTTCCTAAACGGGGAGATTTGATTCGGTTTCCTAAAGGGAAGATAGGATTTAACAAAGATTTGGAAAGGGGGATTCTAGAAACCCTAGGTTTGGAAAATTATAGTTTTGACGTAGAAAAGAGGTTTTGGAAACATGAATAATTTGGATGTGAAAACTAGAGGTTTTGAAAACCTAGGGTTGGGGCAAAGTTTGAAAATCATGTTTTTGGAAAGAAAATTAGGGTTTCCTAATGCTTAGCTCTAGGGCTTGACTTGGACTCTAAGGAAAGAGATTTTTGGAAAATACGCTTTTGGCAACGAGTTTTTGGAAATAAATCATAGGGAGGAGTTTTTGGAAAGTGAATTTGGAAAGAGAGTTTTTGGAAAAAGATTTTAAAAAGAAGGAGTTTTGAAAAGTGTGTTTTTGGAAACGTAGATTTTGGAAGGAAAATCCTAGAGGGAAATTTCTAAAAGGAAAATTTTGGAAAGAGAGTTTTTGGAAAGATTTTTGGAGAGAGTTTTTAAAAAGTGAATTTTGGGGAGAGGATTTTAGAAAGGAGTTGAAAAAGAGAGATTTTGAAAAATAGATTTTGGAAAGAGTTTTTAGAAAACACTTTTGGAGATGAGAGTTTTAGGAAAGTATGTTGAAAAAGAGATTTTTAGGAAGAGATTTTTAAAGAGAGTTTTTAGAAGGCGTAAAAACATCTCACTTTTCTAAAGCAATTCTAACCATAGGAAGGCTAGAACCACTTTAAGAAAGTGGTTTTGAAAACAAGGTTTTGAAAATATAGACCAAAAGGCCACTTTTAATATAACACTTTCCTAAAGCAACCCTAGCCATGGAAAAGCTAGAATCACCCTAGGATTGTGATTTTGAAAACATGTTTTTGAAAAAGAGCTTTTGATGCAATTTTGAAAACAAGTTTGAAAACGATTTTTGAAAACAACTTTTTGAAAACGAATTTTGGAAGATGCAAGACTATGATATGCACAATGCAATTTGGGGTCGTGAACATACAAGGTTAAGGCTTCACCACATAATCAAGGGGGCCGGACCCACGTGGTCTCTGGTTAGACTAGAAGAAAGCCCCCGACACGGTGACTCTCCAACAGTCTAATTTTACACATGGATCGAGAGTCCCCTTGTTTCAAGCATGCAAAGAAAGGGGGGGAAAGAGATGGGGGATTAAAATAGAGAAAACCCAAGTGGGTTAGGAGAGAGAAGAGAGAGGGGGGAAGTGCGGAAATTTAAATAGGGAGCCTACCTTGTTTCTTGTTTATTTTGCGCGCCGTGCAGTCTTCGGTCTGCGGTCTTCGTCTTGATCTTCTTCTTCAGTCTTCAAGGGTTGTCTTCAAGTTTTAGATGACAACTCTTCAAGTCTTCGAAGGGTGGTTGAAGGCTAGTGTATGAGTGTATAGGGGAGTGTATGAGTGTATAGGAGGCTAGGGTTTGTGTATAGTGGCTAGGGCTTGGAAAACCTAGGGAGGCTAGGGTTTAGGAGGTGCTCGAGCTCTGTATATCGAAATATAGAATTTTTAGGTTAAGTTTGCAGACCCCTTTCACATTAAACGAGGCTCTGTATTTATAGAGGGAAGACAAACCTGGCGCCTGTTGCAGTGGCGCCAGGCCAAATTATACACTGGCGCCACTAGTAGTGGCGCCAGGCCATTTTTTGGCTTGGAGCCATTACTAGTGGCGCCAGCTATTTAGGAAACAATTAAGGTCGGCAAGCAATGTATCTTTGACTAGATTTGGGCGCCTGTACTAGTGACTACCATGCAATTTTTAGCCTGGCTTCACTAGGAGTGACTCCGGAAAGTCCGGGAATGATTTGAAGGAGCCGGGAATGACCCGGAAGGCCGGAAAGGAGCAGGAATACTCAAAATAGTGTCCTGGAGGTATTTGACTTGAAAAATGAAGATAAGGTGAGTCGGAAAGGTTGACCGGGCCTTTAGGGGCAAAACGGTCAATCGGACTAGGAAACTGCTGGGGCGAACCCGGATTGTCCTGGAAAAAGACTTGGGATCTGGAAACATTATTTAGAATGTTCCCAGAGGTTGCCGGTTTGATTCCCAGGGCCAGCGTGGTCAAAAATGGAGACCGGTCCACCAGGGGCAAAACGGTCATTTTGTACCGGGTTTGCCGGAACTGACTCGGAATGGTCCGGAAAGATAAAGGAAGGTCGAGAACACTATAAAAAGTGTTCTCGGGACATTACCGGTTTGATACTCAGAGCCGGTGTGGTCGAAGAAGGAGACCGGCCCTCCAGGGGCAAAACGGTCATTTTGTACCGGGTTGGCCGGAACTAACTCGGAATGGTCCGAAAAGGTAAAGGAAGGTCGAGAACACTATAAAAAGTATTCTTAGGACATTACCGGTTTGATACCCAGAGCCGGTGTGGTTCCCGGGGCATCCGGATGCCTAGGGGCAAAATGGTTATCTTGACCGAAAAGTCTTGAAAAAGGTCCTAAGGGTAGTCTGGTCATTTTTCACCGAAGTGAGCTAACAAACATGGGTATTGACCTAGGTTTTGAGTGTTTCCGCCACTTGGACGGGGTTGAGTATTTCCGCTACTTGGACGGGGTTGACGATTTGAGAGTATTTCCGCTACTCTAACGGTTGAGTAATTCCGCTACTCTAACGGTTCTGTGAGTATTTCCGCTACTCTAACAGTTGAGTATTTCCGCTACTCTAATGGTTGTGTGAGTAGTTTTGCTACTTGGACCGTCTCGGGACCTGTCTCGAGGAGGGATTGGAAAGGGGTCTTACCGTCTCGAAGAGAGAGGGATTGGAAAAGGTCTCGAGAGAGGGATTGGAAAAGGGTCTTACCGTCTCCGAAGAGACGTGCCTGGGTTTTGAGTGTTTCCGCCACTCTAGCGGTGTGAGTATTTCCGCTACTCTAACGGTTTTGTGAGTGTTTCCGCCACCCTAACGGTTTTGTGAGTATTTCCGCCACTCTGACGGTTTTGTGAGTAGTTTTGCTACTCGGACCATCTCGAGGAATAAATTGTCTCGAGAGAGGGATTGGAATTGAAATAAGAAAGGACAATGCCCCTAAGGGCATTTTGGTCATTTTGCCTCTATTTAGGCCTGACAGGCCTGCGAAGCGATGGAAAGACGGAATTTAGACTAGAGGATTGGTTTCGATTGGAATATGTCCATAATGACTTGAAAACAAGTCTGGATGGAGTGTAGACTGCCGAGCGGTCAAAAATGGGGTGCTTACAGCTAGCCCACTTCGGTGAAAAATGACCAAACTACCCCTAGGGCCATTTTCAACACGTTTCTCGAGAAAATACCTAAGTCCTCAGAACGGTAAGTCCACCATTTCCAAGATTGTCTTAAAGGCAATCTGGCATGATTAGGTATCTTCTAGTCTGTTTCGGGTTAATTGGAGACTTTTCGGTCAAGATGACCATTTTGCCCTTAGGTATCTGAATGCCTAAGAACCACACCGGCTCTGGGTATTAAACCAGTAACCTCCCGAGAATGCTTTTTATAGTATTCTCGACCTTCTTTTATCTTTCTGGATCATTCCGAGTTAGTTCCGGTGAATCCGGAGCAAAATGACCGTTTTGCCCTGGTGGGCTGGTCGCTTTTTCCGACCACACCGGCTCTGGGTATTAAACTAGTAACCTTTGGGAACATTCTAAATAATGTTTCCAGATTTGGAGTCTTCTTCTGGGACATTCTGAGTCCGTCCTGACAGCTTTCTGGTTCGGTTAACCGTTTTGCCCCTAATGGCCTGGTCAACCCTTCCGACAAATCTTATCATCCTTTTTCAAGTCCATTACCTCTGGGACTCTATTCTAAGGGTTCATGTCCCTTTCCAGCCTTCCAGATTATTCCTAGCTGCCTCAAATCATTCCCGGAATTTCGAACTCACTCCTAGTAAAGTCAGGCTAAAAACTACATGGTAGTCACTAGTACAGGCGTGTAAGCACCCTATTTTGACCGCTCGGCAGTCGACACTCCATCCAGATTTGTGTTCAAGTCATTGTGGGCATATTCCAACTGAAACCAACTTTCTAAGTCCAAATCCCGTCTGTCCATCGCTTCGTGGGCCCGCCAGGCCCAAATAGAGGCAAAATGACGAAAATGCCCCTAGGGGCATTGTTCTTTCCAATTCTGACTCCAATCCCTCTCTCGAGACAGTTTATTCCTCGAGACGATTCCAATTCAGGCACGCCTTTTCGAAGACGGTAATCCCCTTTCCAATCCCTCTCTTGAGACAGTTTATTCCTCGAGACGGTTCCAAATCAGGCACGTCTTTTCGAAGACGGTAAGTCCCCTTTCTAATCCTTCTCTCGAGACAGTTTATTTCTCGAGACGGTTCCAAACCAGGCACATCTTTTTGAAGACGGTAAGTCCCCTTTCTAACTCCTCTCTTGAGATAGTTTATTCCTCGAGATGGTTCCAATCAGGCACGTCTGTTCAAAGACAATAAGACCCCTTTCCAATCCCTCTCTCGAAATAGTTTATTCCTCGAGACGGTTCCAATCAGGCACGTCTTTTTTAAGACGGTAAGTCCCCTTTCCAATCCCTCTCTCAAGATAGTTTATTCCTCGAGACGGTTTCAATTCAGGCACGTCTTTTCGAAGACGGTAAGTCCCCTTTCCAATCCCTCTCTCGAGACAGTTTATTCCTCGAGACGATTCCAAATTAGGCACGTCTAAGTCCCCTTTCCAATCCCTCTCTCGAGACAGTTTATTCCTCGAGACGGTTCCAATTCAGGCACGTCTTTTCAAAGACGATAAGTCCCCTTTCCAATCCCTCTCTCGAGACAGTTTATTCCTCGAGATGTTTCCAATTTAGGCACATCTTTTCAAAGATGATAAGTTCCCTTTCCAATCCCTTTCTCGAGACAATTTATTCCTCGAGAGGGTTCCAATTCAGGCATGTCTTTTCGAAGACGGTAAGTCCCCTTTCCAATCCCTCTTTCGAGACGGTTTATTCCTCGAGACGATTTCAAATCAAGCACGTCTTTTCAAAGACGATAAGTCCTTTTTCCAATCCCTCTCTTGAGACAGTTTATTCCTCGAGACGATCTGAGTAGTGAAAATACTCGCAAACATCACAATCGTTCGAGTAGCGGAAATCCTCGTAAATAGGTCGATATAGGGAATTGCCAACAAACCCCTGTGTCACGACGACCACCGTCAGATTGGCAGAAACACTCAAAATCCAGGTCAACGCCAGTGCCTGCTAACCCACTTCGGTGAAAAATGACAAAACTGCCCCTTGGACCTTTTTCTAAGACTTTTCGGTCAAGATGACAATTTTGCCCCTAGGCATCCAAATGCCCTGGGAACCACACCGGCTCTGGGTATCAAACCGGTAATTTTCGAGAATACTTTTTATAGTGTTCTAAACCTTTCTTTATCCTTTCGGATCTTTCCGAGTCAGTTCTGGCCAACCTGGTACAAAATGACCGTTTTACCGCTGGTGGGCCGGTCTCCTTTTTCGACCACATCGGCTCTGGGTATCAAACCGGTAATCCTCTGAGACTACTTTCTATAGTGTTCTCAACCTATTTTTACCTTTTCAGATCATTCCGAGTCAGTTCCAGCAAACCCGGTACAAAATGACCGTTTTGCCCCTAGTGGGCCGGTCACCTCTTCTGACCACACTGGCTCTGGGTATCAAACCAGAAACCTTTGGGAACATTCTAAATAATGTTTCCAAATCCCAAGTCTTCTTCTAGGACTGTGCGAGTCCGTCCCGGCAGCTTCCCGATCCAATTGACTGTTTTGCCCTTAAAGGCCCGGTCAACCCTTTCGACACATCTTGTCCTCATTTTTCAAGTCAAATACCTCCAGGACACTATTTTAAGTGTTCCTACTCTTTTCCAGCCTTCCGGTCCATTCCCGGTCTCTTAAATCATTCCCGGACTTTCCGGAGTCGCTCTTAGTGAAGCCAGGCTAAAAATTGCATGGTAGTCACTAGTACAGGTGCCTAAATCTAGTCAAAGATACATTGCTTGTCAACTTACAAAGTTTCTTAACTGGCTGGCGCCACTAGTAGTGGCGCCAAGCCAAGAATTGGCCTGGCGGCACTGCAACAGGCGCCAGGTTTGTCCAACCTCTATAAATACAGAGCCTCTTCCAACGTGAAAATGGTCCGTCAACTCAGTCTAAAAATCATATAATTCGATATACAGAGCTCGAACACTCCCTAAACCCTAGCCTCCTTAGGTTTTCCAAACCCTAGCCACCATATACTAAACCCTAGCCTCCTATACACTCATACACACCCCATACACTCATACACTAACCTTCAACCCTCCTTCGAAGACTTTAAGAGTTGCAATTTGAAGTTTGAAGATTGAAGGCGGCTCTTGAAGATTGAAGACAAAGATCAAGACGAAGACCAAAGAAAGCAAGGCGTGCAAAATAAACAAGATACAAGGTAGGTTCTCCATTTAAATTTCTGCACTTCCCCCTCTCTCTTCTCTCTCCTCTCTGCTAACCCACTTGGGTTTTCTCTATTTTAATCCCCCATCTCTTTCGCCCCCCCCCTACTTTGCATGCTTGAAACAAGGGGATTCTCGGTCCATGTGTAGGATTGGGCTATTGGAGAGTCATTGTGTCGGGGGCTTTCTTCTAGTCTAACCAGAGACCACGTGGGTTCGACTCCCTTGATTATGTGGTGAAGACTTAGCCTTGTATGTTCACGACCCCAAATTTGCATTGTGCATATCATGATCTTGCATCTTCCAAAAACCGTTTTCAAAGTTGTCTTCAAAATCGTTTTCAAACTTGTTTTCAAAATTGCATCAAAATTTCCTTTTCAAAAACTTATTTTCAAAATCACAATCCTAGGGTGATTCTAGCCTTTCCATGGCTAGGGTTGCTTTAGGAAAGTGTTACATTCAAAGTGACCAATATGGTCCATATTTTCAACTTTTGTTATTTTCAAAACCGCTTTCCTAAAATGGTTTTAGCCCTCCTATGGTTAGAATTGCTTTAGGAAAGTAAGATATTTTTACACTTCCTAAAAAATCTATTTTCAAAAAACTCTTTTCCTAAAAATCACTTTCAATATATTTTCCTAAAACTATCCTCTCCAAAGTTGTTTTCGAAAACTCCCTCCAAAATCTATTTTTCAAAGCTTCATTTTTCAACTTCTTTCCAAAAACTCTTTCTCCTTAAAATTCACTTTCTAAAAACACTCCCTAAATTCACTTTCCTAAAAACTCTCTCCAACAATCTCCTTCCAAAAATCTTGCTAAAAAACTCTCTTTCCAAAACCTTCCTTCTAGAAACTCTCCTCTAGGATTTTTCTTCTAAAATCTTCGTTTCTAAAAAACACACTTTCCGAAAACTCCTTCTCTTTAAAAATCTCTTTCCAAAAACTCTCTCTTCGAATTTACTTTCCAAAAACTCTTCCCTCTAGAAACTCCTCCCTAGGATTCCCTTCTAGAAAACCTTCGTTTCCAAAAACGCACTTTTCAAAAATCCTTTTTCCTTAGAGCCCAAGTCAAGCCCTAGAATCCACAATTAGGAAACCCTAATTTTCTTTCCAAAAACATGATTTTCAAACTTTGCCCCAAACCTAAGTTTCCAAAACCTCTTGTTTTCTACATCAAAACTATATATGTTTCCAAAACCTATTTTCTACGTCAAAACTATAATTTTTCAAATCTAGGGTTTCTAGAATCTCCCTTTCCAAATCCTTGCCAAATCTTATCTCCCCTTTAGAAAATCAAATCAAATATTCCCGTTTAGGAAACCAAATCCAATCCTCCGTTTTTGGAAACGAAATCAAACTTTCTCTTTTAGAAATCAAATCCAATCCCTTCCTTATCCAACTCTTTCCTAATTCAAATCCTTCCTAAACTTCCACTTTCCTGAATCTTAAGTTTCCAAAACTTGAACATAAAAATCTTTCCTAAATTTTAAAACTCAACTTTCAAATCTTTCCAAATTCAACCCTTTCCTAATTCTACCCTCTTTTCAAATCTTAACTTTTCAAACCTAAGTTTTCAAACTTTTCCTAAACTCAAACCTTTCTTAATCTTGAGATTTTCTAAAACTCTAAAACTTTCTAAATCCTAAACTTTCTAAATTTCAAATCTTTCCAAATCCAAAGCTTTCTAAACTCAAAACTTTCTTCTTTTCAAAACTTCCTTGTTTTCTAAACTTTTCAATTTTCAAAACTTCTCTATTTCAAAAACATTTTAAATTCAAAACTTTTCTAAGTTGAAACTTTCTTAATTCAAAACTTTCCTAAGTTAAAACTTTCTTAATTCAAAATTTTCCTAATTTCGAAACTTTCCTAAATCGGACCTTTCCTAATTCAAAACTTTCCTAAATCAGACCTTTCCTAATTCAAACATTTCCTAAGTCTAATCTTTCCTAATCTCTTAAACCTTCCAAGTTAAGTCAAATCTTTCCTAAGTCTAGGTTTCCTAAACCTCTATCTTTCCAAAACAAGTCTAAATCTTTCCAAGTTGTACTTTTTCAATCAAAATTCAATCTTTTCAATTTCAAAAATTCCAAATTCCCATTTTTAATCCTCTATTCAAAGTTCAATCTCTCAATCTTCCAATTCAATTTCCAATTCAATCTCCTTCTTCAAATTAACTCTTCTATTTTCAATCGGACTCTGGTCCGAACTACGACTGACCTGATTCCTCCAAAAGAATACGTAGCAACCCTCATGGGTGCGGTCACAACTTCTTTCAAATTTCAAATTCCTCTATATTTTCCAAATTTCAAATTCCAAAATCTTTCCAAATCTCCAATCTATTTTCAAATTTCCAATTTCAAATTTCTATTTTCAATCTTCAATTTCGATTTTCAAAATCTTGTTTTCAAATTCAAACTTCCATCTCTTTCTTTTCAAATCTATTTCTAAATCAACTCTCTTCTATTGCACTTGCATATCATGCATTATATTTTTCTAAACATTGTTTTTCAAAATGAATAGGATTGAACATTAGTTAGTTAAAGACTCTCATAGGTGAATCTAGGTTAGATTGACATGTAGGTACCGAAAGGGCGGGGTAGGGTGATGGCTTAGTGCGTCTTCCCTACACGTAACCAACCTCCGAACCTAGGATCACTGATTTCAAAGACCAAAAAGGAGTTATTTTTCAAAAAGGGCTAAATGTTTTCCAAAGGTTGCCAAACAACCTGTTTTCCTAAAAAAAAACCCTCTCTTGAGGAGATATTTTCAAATCATTTTCTAAAAACCCTAAGTGTAGTCTCCGGATTATTCTTAGTTTTTAGGTGACCTAACTCACCTTAATCAAGTTAGGTGGCGACTCCAAATCTTTTTCCAAAAGCCCTTTATTCAAATCAGATTTTTAATTCAAACTTAGTCACACTCATTCTTCTAAGAGGGTGAGTTCTAACGAGAGAGTACAGCATTTTTCCTGCTTATGTGAGTATTCCTCGAGTGCCAAAAATCTGGGCGCGACAAGGCGCCCAAATCTTTTCAAGATACATTGCTTGCCGACTTAAAGACTTTCCTAAGTGGCTAGTAGCGCCATGCCAAAATATGGCCTGGCACCACTCTTAGTGGCGCCAATGTAAAGTTTGGCTTGGTGTCACTGCAACAGGCGTTAGGTTGCTCTTCCTTCTATAAATACAGAGCCTCTTCCAGCATGAAAGAGGTCTGCAAACTCAGTCTAAAAACCCTATTCTTCAATATACAGAGCTCATAGCCTCTCTAAACCCTAGTCTCCTTAGGTTTTCCCAAACTCTAGCCTTCATACACAAACCCTAGCCTCTTCTACACTCATACACACTCATATACTCATATACTAGCCTCCAAAGCCCCCATTGAAGACTTGGATTGCTACAACTATGAAGCTTTGAAAATCGAAGACAAACTTTTGAAGACTAAAGTGAAGACCGAAGCGAAGCAAGCAAAGCAAAGCGCACAAAGCTAAGCAAAATAAAGAAGACATAAGGTAGGCTTCTTATTTACATTTATGCATCTTCCCCCTCTCTCTTCTCCCTCTGAACCCACTTGAATTTTCTTCTATTTTAATCTCCCATCTTCTTCCCCCCCCCCCTTCCTTGCATGCTTGAAACAAGAGACTTCCCGGTTCATATGTAGGATTAGGTTATTGGAAGGTCACCGCGTCAGGGGCTTTCTTTTAGTCTAACCGGAGAACACTTGGGTTCGGCCCCCTTGATTATGTGGTGAAGCCTTAACCTTATATGTTCATGACCCCAACTTGCATTGTGCATATCATGATCTTGCATTCTTCTAAAGTTTGTTTTCAAACCCATTTTCAAAGCTTACATTAACATCGTTTTCAAACTTGCATCAAAACCATCTTTTTCAAAACTTGTTTTCAAAATCACAACCCTAGGGTGATTTTAGCCTTTCCATGGCTAGGGTTTCTTTAGGAAAGTGTTACATTTAAAGTGACCAATATGGTCCATATTTTCAAAATCTCGTTGTTTTCAAAACCACTATCCTAAAGTGGTTCTAGCCTTCTTATGGTTAGAATCGTTTTAGGAAACTGAGATATTTTATATACTTTTTAAAAACTCTCTTTTCAAATCTCCTCCTAAAAATCTCTTTTCCAACATGCTTTCCATAAACTCTCTTCAAATTCCCTTCCAAAATTGTTTTCTAAAAACTTTCTCCAAAAATCTATTTTTCAAAACTTTTTTTTAAACTCCTTTCCAAAAAGCTCTCTTCAAAATTCATTTCCTAAAAACACTCCCTAGTTTTCCTTCTTGGAAAACTCTCTCCCTAAATCTCTTTCCTAAAAACTCTTTCCAACAATCTCCTTCAAAAAGTCCCCTTCCAAAAAAACTCTCTCTTTTCAAATTCACTTTCTAAAAACTCCTCTCTACGATTTCTTTCCAAAAATCTCCCTTTCTAAAAACTCCTCTCTAGGATTTCCTTTAAAAAATCTACCTTTCTAAAAACTCACTCTCCAAAAACCTCTTTTCTTAGAGTCCAAGTTAAGCCCTAGAGCCAACAATTAGGAAACCCTAATTTTTCTTCCCAAAAACATGATTTTCACTCTTGCCTTAAAACCTAGCTTTCAAAAACCTCCTTTTTTACATTTAAACTATAGGCTTCCAAAACTTATTTTTACATCAAAACTATAGTCTTCCAAATCTAGGGTTTCTAGAAGTTTCCCTTCCAAATCTATGCCAAATCCAATCTCTCCATTTAGGAAACTAGATCCCATCCTCCGTTTTTTTGGAAACAAAATCAAACCATCTCTTTTAAAAACAAAATCCAATCTTTTATTTTAGGAAATAGAAATCTCAATCCTTCCAACTCCAAATCTTTTCTAATCCACTCTTTCCTAATCTCATATTTTCCTAAAGCATAAGTTTCCTAAACCTAAACTTTTAAATCTTTCCATAAACTTTAAGCTTCCAAATCTTTCCTAATTCAACCTTTTCCAAATCTTAACTTTCCAAATCTAACTTTCAATTCTTTCTAAACTTCCAAACTTTCTAAACTTCAAACCTTTCCAAATCTAAAACTTTCTAAACTCAAACACTTTCTAAATTCTAAACTTTCCAACTTTCGAAACTTCCCTATTTCAAAACATTCCAAATTCAAAGCTTTCCTATTTCGAAAATTTTCCTAATTCTAAACCTTTCCTAAAATGATGCTTTCCTAATTCCAAAACTTTCCTATTTTGAAACTTTCCTAATTCAAAACTTTTCTAAAATGAAACTTTCCTAAAACGAAACTTCCCTATTTTGAAACTTTCCTAATCCGAATCCTTCCTAAATCCTATCTTCCAAAGTTTAGGTTTCCTATCTTTCCAAATCAAAGTCTAATCTTTTCAATTCCAAATTCCAATTTCAATCTTCTATTCCAAATTCAAATCAAATCTAAATTCCAATTCAATTTCTTCTTCCAATTATACCTTCTATTTTCTATCAGACTCTTGTTCGAACTACGACTGAGCTGATTTCTCAAAAAGGATACTTAGGCAACCCTCATGGGTGCGGTCACAACCCTTTTCAAACTTCCAATTCCACAACCTTTTTCAAATTTCCAATTCCACAACCTTTTCAAATCTCAAATTCCCTAATCTATTTCCAAATTTTCAATTCCAAATTTCTAATTTTAAATCTCTATTTTCAATTTCTAAAACTTTTCAATTTCAAATCTATCTTTTCAATTCTTTTTTTTAAATCAAATCAATCTCTTTTCGAATCTATTTTCAAACTCCCTTTTCTTGCACTTGCATATCATGCATCATTCTTTTAAGCATTATTTTCTAAAGTGGATAGGATTGGACATTTGTTAGTTGAAGACTCTCATATGTGAATCTAGGGTAAATAGATATGTAGGTACCACAAGGGCAAGGTGGGGTGATTGCTTTGTCTTCCCTACACGTAACCAACCTCCGAACATAGGATCACTATTTTCAAAGACCAAAATGGCGTTTATTTTCAAAAAGGGCTTAAATATTTTCTAAAGGTTGCCAAATAACCTGTTTTCCTAAAAACCCTCTCTTAAGGAGATATTTTCAAAATTGTTTTCGAAAACCCTAAGTGTAGTCTTCGGATTGTGCTTAGTTTTTAGGTGACCTAACTCACCTTAATCAAGTTAGGTGGTGACTCCAAATTGTTTTCCAAAAGCCTTTTATTCAAATCAATTTTTCATTCAAACCTATTCGCACTCATTCTTCTAGGAAGATGAGTTCTAACGAGAAAGTGCAGTATTTTTCCCGTTTGTGTGTGTATTCCTCGAGTGCGAAAAATCTGGGCGCGATAGCTGGCGACTCCACTAGGGACACTTAGAGGGTTAGGCCGTAGTCATGTTTCTTTACCCTTCACCTGTGTAGAGTCTTCAATTAACTTGTTCAATCCTATTCACTTTCCATTTTCAAAATTGTTTAAAAAAAAAAAACATGCATTTATTCATATTATCCTGTATTAAGTTTGCCATTTACATACTAACTCTTGCATCTTTGTTTTGTAGGTGCACTTTTTGTTTAAATTTTATTAACTATCATGCATGAATGTGATGAACAGGATGGATGGGAGTTGTTGTGCCCTTTCCTCTGCTTTGGGAGTTGTTGTGCCCTTTCCTCCGCTTTCAAAAATCACACACAAACTGCATGTGCACCTGCATTCTGCATACTTGCATTTTTACCCTGATATGACCCTTTTAGTTAGAGAGGGGGAATGGTATATTGGTTGTGGGCAAGTTACTGTGTCAGTTTCTTCACCTACGGCCTTTTGATGGTTCCCCCGCTCGGATCACTAACCGATTATGGCACCACCTTGGGGAGTAGGCCTAGGTTTGAAGATCCGGGGATCGAGCCTTTTTAGGACGCATTAGTCAACCCTCAACCTCATGCTCATATAGACACCTTACATAGCCAAACCTCTGCCGGATTTAAGATATGCGCACCGTTTTCAAAACCATGGAGGAAAGGGTGACTGCTCTTATTTTTCATGTATACCTGTCTATTCCTGTTGTTATAATGACTGTATTCTTACAATTATAATGCCTATCTAACTGCTCATACATGCACATGTACTTCAGCTATATACTTTATGCTTCCACTTTTATACATTTCATATTCCATGTCAAGACGACAGTTCTAAGTAACTCAAGTCACTGCATTCTCATGCATATGATCAACCCATTGAGAGTGACACCTAGTTCCTCTCCCTTGCATTAAACCTACCCAAACCCTAAGGGTTCCCATGTAACCCTAAGGACTCATGGCGTGCACATCAATTCAATTCATAAGAGGGGCCCCAATCTCTCTATGCTCACGGAGATAGGGTTTCCAAGAAGACGAGGGGCAATTGATCAACAAGGTCTCTCAGTGACCTCCTCGACATTGAATCCAAGGAAGGCGAATCTGAAGACTCAAGAGTAGTTTAGGACTTCTTATGTAAAACTAGATAGGTGTAATCCCAAAGAAACATGTTCCCTCTTCACTTGTTAAAATGTATTTCAATTTTTTTCTATTGTAAACCCAAAGTTAAAATGTATTTCTTTATTTTCCTTGAGCAAGTGGATGGATGAATATATGGATGGATGAACATGTGAATGGATGAAGCTCCTCATCTGACGGTAAGGTATTTGCATACAGGGGCAAATCTCCTATCTCCAAAAGTGAGCCAATACATCATGCTTAGATTCCCTTCTAAAAGAGGGGCACCCTAGGGCATGCATTGCATAGAACTCTCCAAGAACTGAACTCTAACTTGTAACTGTTGTCCTTATTGTTATAGGCAAGGGAAATGAATACTAGTCAAATATCTTCCGTAATAGTGAAGGCCATAGTTCACAAGGTTCAGGAGAACTTACCATTGGAAAGCAGGAATGTTAGTAGAGCCACCCTACACAACCCACTTATTGTAACTCCAAAAGGGACAACTTATACCCTAGAAGAACCCGAATACCAAGACCATTCCTTCCTAACCATGCAATCTCACCAACCTAACATGAACCTAACCATAAAAACCTCACCTAACCCCCCTCATTATCACCTTGTCCTTACTTCATTGTTTAAACCTGAACCTATGGTCGTTGTGGCTAGGCCTGAACCTCAAACCAACATCCAAGGAGTCGTACAACCTAAGCTACCCTTAGTCTTCCCAAAGAAACCAATTGTGCCCACCACCTTACCCGTCCTCACCAACCCTTCACCTATGGTAATCCTGTTGCCCATAAACCCAAGGATAACTCTTCCCATTGTAACCCAACCACCAATATTCAGTCTTCATAGTGTCCCATGGAATTACCCACCTGATAAGGGCACCGGAGAGCCCGTAACAGAAATCGAAGGGATGACTGAGTCAGGGTGACTCTACACCTCTGCGGAAGTGGAAAGAAAAAGAAAAGGGAAGGATAAATAGGGAGAATACTCCAACCAACCGACAGATCAAAAGATGTCAGAATTCACCAAAGCTCTAGGGAAGGTCGACTACAACATCATGGAACAACTTAGAAAAGCCCAACCCATATTTCGATGTTTGGCTTGTTGCTCACTTCTGAAATGCACCGGGATGCTTTGATGAAGATCCTCAAAGATGCACATGAGCCTAAAAGTTTCACGCTAGATAACCTACATAACATGGTGAGCCTCATCATGGCCCCGAACATCATTACCTTCTCCAATGATGAGATTCCTGCTGACAGAACAGGCCATACATGGGCTCTGCATATCGCTGTAAGAACAAGAGGAAAAATGGTAGCCAAAGTATTAATAGATAATGGGTCGGCTTTGAATGTGTGCCCGTATTCTACCCTAGAAAGGTTTGGAATGGACCAAACTTATTTGAAAAACAGCAGTATGATCATTTGTGCCTTTAATGATTCTCGGAGGGAAGCTATAGGGGAAATTGAAATGCCCATCGAGATAGGACTAGTAACCTTCACAATCAAGTTCTAGGTCTTGCACATTTTGGTTGTCTACAATTTGCTATTAGGATGGCCCTGGATTCATTCGGCGGGCGCAGTTCCTTCTAGCCTTCATCAGAAAGTCAAGTTCATCGTGGGCTCCAAGCTAATCTCTATTTTCGCTGAAAAGGAATTTGATGTATACAAAGCTAATATCGTTGCATCTGACACTAAATTACCATCCTGCTTTCAGTCGTTCGAATATATCACTATTGTGCAGAAAGACGATCAAATGGAGCTGAAATATTCTCAAAACTCTTAGATGATAGTGCGGTACTTTAAAGCAAATGGTTTTCATCTGGGGAAAGGCTTAGGGAGATATTTACAAGGAAGGCCTGAGGTCGTAGAAATACCATCGGTTGAACCCACCTTTGGACTGGGGTATGAACCCACGAGAAAGGAGAAAAGAGAAGCAGTGTGGAAGAGGAGGGCAGATAGGAAAGCTGTCATGGAATTCTCTAATCGATTCAAGCAGTTGGACGTGGGGAAAAGAATGTCTACATTAAATAAGAAGAAGAGAAAAGTCCAAGAAGAAGTGCCGGTCATGACAGTCGACACTGGAATAACTCAAGATGAATCCATTCGAGCATTGCTGCCAGGTAAAAATTTGTATAATTGGGCCAGCGAAGACATTATCTGTGCTCGCAAGTTTCGGTACAAAGCTCGCTAGAGCGAGATCCCGGTGCAATTGATTTACCATAAACAAACTTTATCTTTTTAATTTACTTGTCTTAACTTTTAAATCAAGTTATTAATGGAAAAATACTCCTTTTTGTTTGATTCATTGCATACTATTTTCCATGCCAGGGACCCTTGCATCCGACGTCTTACTCAACTAATCCAGAGAATGCCAATCCTGACAAATGATGACTTTAACACCGAGTTTGATTACCAACAACTGGGAATTGCAGAAGATGTAAATTATTCAGCGGAGGTGCCAGAGGAAATGCAGGAACAAATAGAAAGGCATGAGAACCGTACTATCCCAAACATTGAGGAAACAGAAATCGTTAATTTGGGGAATGAAGAGGATCCAAAAGAGCTTAGAATCGGTACAGGCATGGATCAATGGCAACGCAGACAACTATTAGAACTATTGCGGGCATACCTGGATGTTTTTGTTTGGTCCTATCAAGACATGCCCGGGTTGGATGAGTCCATTGTTGAACATAGATTACCCTTTGACCCACAAATAAAACCCTTTAAGTAGAAATTGAGATGATTGAAGCCTGAATGGAGCCTGAAGATCAAAGAAGAAGTGATTAAACAGTTCCAAGCAGGATTCCTGCAAGTAGTAGAGTATCCCCAATGGCTGGCTAATATTTTCCCTGTACCCAAGAAAGACAACAAGGTGCGGATGTGTATTGACTTTCGGAACCTCAACAAGGCCAATCCAAAGGACGACTTGCCTCTCCCACATATAGACTTGCTTGTTGGCAACACAGCCGGTCACGGAATGTTTTCCTTCATGGATGATTTTTTGGGATACTATCAGATCAAGCTAGCTGAAGAGGATCGAGAGAAGACTGCTTTTATCACTCCCTAGGGAGTGTATTGTTTTAAAGTCATGCCATTCGGACTTCGCAATGTAGGGGAAACCTACCAAAAAGCCATGGTGACCTTATTTCATGATATGATGCATCAGGAAGTAGAAATTTATATGGATGACATGATTCTCAAGTCCAAACAGCGGAAAGACCACCTATTCAACCTGCAAAAGGTGTTTGACCGTCTTCGTAAGTATCAGCTCAAGCTAAATCCTGCCAAGTGCACCTTTGGAGTATCTTCAGGGAAGTTGCTGGGATTTATAGTCAATGAAAAGAGGATAGAGGTTGATCCTACCAAAGTTAAGTCCATTGTAGAAATGCCAGCACCAAAAGGGGAAAAAGAGGTCCGGTCCTTTCTGGAGAAGTTAAACTTTATCAGCAGATTCATCACCCGAATGACCCATTTGTGTGAACCTATTTTCAAGTTCCTTAAGAAAGACATACCAAAAGAGTGGGATGACAACTGTCAAATAGTTTTTGAGAAAATCAAAGGATACCTGCGGAATCCTCCTATGCTAGTGGCACCAACCCCAGGGCGTCCTTTGTTGATGTACATGTTAGTGTTCGATACCTCCATGGGGTGTGTTTTGGGACAACATAATGAAATGGAAAGAAAAGAGCAAGCCATTTACTACCTCAGTAAGAAATTCCTGCCATATGAAACAAAGTATTCGGATCTCAAGCAAACCTGTTGCGCATTAGCCTGGGCAGCTCATAGGCTTCGGCATTACATGCTCTATCATACCACCTTCCTCATCTCTCAAATGGATCTCCTCAAGTATATATTCGAGAAACCAACCCTGTCCAGCAGAATTGCCTGATGGCACATGATCCTGTCAAAATTCAACATCGTGTTCACTACTCGTAAAGCAGTCAAGGGGCAAGTGATAGCTGATTATCTGGCTGAGAACCCTATTGATGATTATCAATCCATGAAACCCCAATTTCCCGTTGAAAATATACTATGCGTTGATGATGCATCTGAAGAGCAAGCGAGAGCTGGGTGGAAGATGTATTTCGACAGGGTTGCTGACAAAAAGGGAGCTGGCTTTGGGGCAGCAATAGTATTAAGAACAGGCAATCCCTATCCTATTTTGGTTAAGCTCCAACTTGAATTATGCACCAATAACATCGCCGAATATGAGGCTTGCATCCTAGGACTAAGGCTGGCATTAGAAATGAAGATTGACAAACTGGTTGTTTTTAGCGATTCAGATCTGGTCATTCAGCAATCCATGGAGGTATACCAAACTCGAGATGCCAAAATTTTCCCGTATCATTAACAAGTCAAAGATTTGTGTCAGCTATTTAGAAGTGTGGATTTTCATCATTTACCCCGAGCAGAGAACAGTTTTGCCGATGCCTTAACTACGTTAGCTGCAACAATCAAGGTCGACAGGGGCATCGAGATACCCCCTCTATAGATTTTTTCCAGGGATATCCCTTCCTATTGCCTACACACAACCGTTGAGCCCGACGAGCAACCATGGTTCGATGACATCCAGAGGTACATCCAAGCCAAGACATTCCCTGATGTAGCATCACAACGAGATAGGAAGACTATTTGTCGTTTGGCGAGACATTATTTCATGGCTGGAAATGAGCTTTTTAGGATATCATGGTTCGGACCTCTAAGATGCGTCAATGCCATCAAAGCCAAGGTTATCATAGAGGAAGTGCACGAAGGAGTTTGCAGTCCCCACATGAATGGCCACATGCTTGCAAAGAAAATTCTCTGGACAGGGTATTACTGGTCAACAATGGAGTCAGATTTTATTAGATACGTTCTTCAGTGTCACAAGTGCCAGATACATGGGGATAAGATTAAAGCACCGCTTACTAAGCTTCATTACATGTCAGCCCCGTGGCCTTTTTCTATGTGGGGGATAGATATGATTGGCCCTATCACTCCTAAAGCCTCCAACGGCCACCGCTTCATTCTTGTCACCATTGGTTATTTCGCTAAATAGGTGGAAGCCATCTCCTATGTTCATGTTACCAAGAAGGTCGTGGACAAGTTCATAAAAAATCATATCATTTGCCGGTATGGGATTCCCGAGTCACTCATTACTGACAATGCTTCCAATCTGAATAATGAGTTGATATCAAAGTTATGCCAAACATTTCACACTACGCACCAAAATTCGGTCACCTACCGGCCTCAGATGAACGGAGTAGTGGAAGCAGCCAACAAGAACATTAAGAGAATACTCTGAAAGATGATTGACAACTACAGAGATTGGCATGAGAAACTTCCTTTTACATTGATGGCTTACTGAACTACTATGAGGGTCTCCACTAGAAGCACTCCTTTCGAGCTGGTCTACGGCACTTAGGCAGTTATACCCATGGAGATTGAGATTCCTTCCCTAAGAATCTTAATAGAAACCAAACTGGATAAAGCAGAATGGATCAAAGACCTATATGCCCAACTCTGCCTGCTAGATGAGAAGCAGCTAGCCGCGGTTTATCATGCTCAATGCTATAAAAGATGAATGGCCAAGGCGTTTGATAAGAAGGTGCGACCTCGATCATTCCAACCGGGAGATTTAGTGCTAAAAAAGGTGTTCCCTCATCAGGAGGCAACGCAAGGGAAGTTTGCTCCAAACTATGAAGGGTCATTTATGATTAAAAAAAAAAAAGGCCCTGTCTGGAGGAGCTCTCATCTTGGAGGAAATGGATGGCTAAGAATTCCCTAGTCCGTTGAATTTAGATGCTGTCAAACACTACTACATATGATTCCGAAAGCTAGACCTTTGGTTTCTATGCAGAAGCAATAAAATCTACTTTCCTTAATCTCCACTAATCAATAGGGTAGGGTTCTAGTGGTAAAGCTCTATGGACTAAGTAATTTCATTCTGAGATGACGAGAGGCTCTTGTTTCATTTCCTATACAGTTAAAAAATGATCTTTGTCAAAACCTCAGAGTCGGTTACTTTCCTTCAAGAACATTTCCTAACAAAGTGATCACGCTAGGTTAAATTAGAAGCACTGGAGATATACATTAAAAAAAAAGGTGATGAGATATCCAAAGAAAGATAAGAATACGTAGAAAAAGTGCTATTAGACCAAAAATCATTGACGGTGATCACTAGTAGAATGGTAGGTTTGAGCCTTTTCCTTTTCTTTCAAAAGTAAAAACCCACAAACCCTAAAAGTCCTATCAGATCAGAGTTAAATTTTTTTAGTCCAAATGAGCTTACTGAAATATGTTATTGGCAAGGAAAGCTGGGAGATGGCATAAGTAGTATTTAGGAGCTTCTCAATAGAAACCAGAGACCAAGCTGAGGAAAGAGAAAGAAAGAAGGGAGAAAATAAGCACATTCCCGAGGATGCGGTGAAAACCCGAAAGGGTGCCGTAGGTAAAAAAGTAGGGATGTGGCAAGATACAAAACTGTCGACCTTGGTGAAAACCTGCAAAGGCGCCTTGGTACAAAAATGACAGAGCTGGGACTGGTGAAAACCCTCATGGACACTAGTAGGAAAAATAGCAAAAAAAAAAAGGGGGGGGGGGGGGGCTGGGGGGAAGAAGTTTAGATATAAGAAATAACCCAAGCTATAGCATTCCCCAGAAGTTATATGTATAAAAGCAACAATGTGAAAGTCAGAAGGCGTCTCGAAAGGCGTTCTCCGGCTTAGCCCAGTTAAGATTAAAGGGAGCACGGGCTTCTTTCGCAGGACGATCAGTTAGTCAGGATATCAAACCAAAGGGGAGTTATTTTTCATTGAGCTGCGGCTTTCATTCAACTTTTCTCAAGTTTGTTGTTATATTAACCATGCAGGAAAATCACATCAAAAGTATGAAAGGCCATGAGTTCATAAGACAAAAAGGTGTACAATCCCCAAGTCTGTTAGGACCTAGCACATAGTGCCGAAGCCAATAGCGATAAGTCTCAGTCTCAAAGGGCATGACAGAGAATGGACCGTCATCGTCTATGTGAGGAAGCAAAGATCTCCATGTATCCATAACCCTCTCCACCAGCGCTCTTGGGATCGATGCCTCAAAAACAAGAGTGAACTCAGCTGCAGATGCCGAATAAGGGATATCCTGACTCTTACCGAGCTGTCGCAGAATCCGAATCTCGAAGAAAGGGGCAATGCCCCACAAGCTTGCTACGGGAATGAAGGCCCTTTTAAAAGGTTGAACTCTCAAGCAATACCTACCAACCAATCCCGAATACCACCTGATTGTGCCTGACCTCATGCTCTGAAGGTAGTCAGCCCAGGCTGTAACAGTCCGCGAAAGCCTCCCCTTGTCTGCCATGACTCTCTGAGCTCTCGCTAGGGAACGTATATGGTCAAGCTTGGGATATCATATATACTGAAATAAAGGAGTGACAAACAAGTGCCTAATCGCCCAAAGTTGGAAGAGAGTAACACATCCTCGAAAATGAGTGTCAGTAGTCTGCTGGAATCTCGTAAGACTCATAAAGGTCTCCCCCACAATGATGGGAGCATAGGAATCAGGGCCAACAGTGCACATGGTTAACAGTAAACTAAATCATCTCCTCGTGGGAACACCAAGTAGTTCAAAAGAAGCAGGGCCAAAGCAACCACACGGGAAACAGACCAATCTTGGGAAGTATGCCAATCACCTGAGTGGGCTCACATACCCGTGGGGAATTCAAAGCAAGAAAAGAGGAACTTTGTTGGAACGTAAGAAAACTGGGACAAAGAAGAAGGTGAAAGTACTGTACGTCTGAGTCTGAGCTGGGACGAGACCACTGTAATACAACCGTCTGGGAAGAGGGGTCCTACGATGTCAGCAGAATCATCCCGGAAACCAAGAAGAAATCTATACTCGTGGCGGGTAGGGGTAAGCTCATACTTCCCAAAGCAGAAAAGAGATAAGCCAGACTGCCAAAAGGGAATCACTGCCTCCATGAACCTGGGAATAAGCTGCACTGATAGGAGTGAAGCCACCCAACCAAAGGATCAGCGGAAGATATCCTGCTCATCTGGAGAGTAACTGTCATGGCAAGCTCTCAGTCGACTTAAAATCATGTCTGCCATCCTGAAAAGGTAAGTAAGGTAAGAGGTGTTAATATATGGTACATGCAGATAAATAATAATAAATAAAGTAAATAAATAATAAAAACAATAAAAAAGCAAAAAATAATAATAAAAAAGATTTCAAATGATAAGTCAAAACGAATTTCCTACGCTTTTTGATTTTCCAACTTTAAGTCAAATCTCAAGGGTTTTCTGTCTTTTTCCTTCGAAAATATTTTATTTCTAAACCTTTTCCAACTCTTTCCCTAATTTCTAAAAATTTTGACAGAGTTTTTGTTTAAAAATGGTCTCTATAACACCCATGACATCAACACAAAATACAAACCGTGCACTTCACAACGTTACAATCACATAACATCAGCACCCCTGCACACTTTTTAATTTTTTAAAATTTTCAAAACACATGTTTTATTTTTTCAATAAATCAATGGTTTTCAAAAATGTCCTAAAATTCCTCAAAATCATTTCAAATGTTTTCTAAAATATTCCTACATTTTTCTAAATTTTAAATTCCATTAATTTCATCAATTTCCCATTTTTCTAATTTTTTAAGTATTTTTCTATTTTTCAAAAAATAAAAAATTCACCGAGTTTTCAAAAAATTACGAAACTTTACACAGTTGTTAAACACATTTTTCTAAGGCACATGACATAAAAATCCAGCCTAAAAACCCAACGCCCAAGCCTGTAGGAACAAACCCCTAATTCCTGCAGAAAACCTTCTTCACATAATCACGTAAAATCACTCAAATTCAGTCAAACAAGCACCAAAATGTAAAAATAACATCACCATAGTGTTCAAAATATATCAAAACATCAATTTTCACTGTTCACACAACTCAAATGAAATTTTACACGTCAAAATAAACAGAAAATTGAAAACTCACCTCTTGGAGTTCTCCGGCAAAATCTTCTCTTTCGGTGACTTTTCTGGCGACGGCATCTACTTCTGGCAATTCCCCGTGGTCCCTAAGAGATGCTCCTTCAATGTCTAGATCAATTTCCTCACAATGCCTCTCGATTTTTCACAAAACTCTTTAAAACCTCGCAAGTGTTCGAACTAGAAAATTTCCTGGTTTTGTTCCCAAGCCTAGCGCCACTAGCAATGGCACCAAGCCAATTTTGCCAAAGGCGCCACTCCTAGTGGCGCCAGTTCCAAATTACGGGCAGTTTTGCCCTTTTTCCCACCAAAACTTGTTTTTGAAAGGCCTTTTGGGCCCAATATCCATTTTCAAACCCCTGTTGTTGAAAAATTTCCAAAATCTGTCCCTCTGACCGCCTCACAGTCAACATGAGACTCTTACTCTATCGTTTTATGTCTTCGACAAATAAAAACAGAAAAAGAAGAGCAGCTGTAAGCACCCCATTTTTAACTGCTTGGCAGTCTACAGTCCGTCCAGACTTGTATTCAAGTCAATATGGACATATTCTAGAATTCTAGTCCTAATCCGGTTAATTCATCCCTTTACGGGCCCACCAAGCCCAAATAGAGGCAAAATGACCAAAATGCCCTTGGAGGCATTGTTCGGTCCAATCCCAAATTAGGCACGTCTTTTCAAAGACGATAAATTCCCTTTCCAATTCTAATAGGCGCGTCTTCCGAAGACGGTAAATCCCCTTTCCAGTTCCAATAGGCACGTCTTCTGGAAGACGGTAAGTCCCCTTTCCAATTCCAATAGGCGCGTCTTCCTGAAGACGGTAAGTCTCCTTTCCAATTCCAGGCATGTCTTTCCGAAAACGGTAAGTCCCCTTTCCAATCCCTCTCGAGAGGAAGTTGATTCCTCGAGACAATAAGTCCACCCTGTCCGGTACTTTTTTTGAAGAAAGTCTATTTGGAACGGTAAGTCCCTTCAAACCTGTCGACTAGGACGAGACCCCTAGATGGTAGAATGGTCCACCTTTGGTGCCTGCTAACCTGCCAATGCAGAAATGTCCGTTTTGGCACACCTTTTGAGAAAGTCAATTTCTCAAGCGCTAATTCCCTTTAGTGGTTTTCCGAGATTAGGCAGTCTCAGGAATAATCGTGAACCGTCAGAGTAGTGGAAGTACTCGCAAATATCACAACCGTCAGAGTAGCGAAAATACTCGCAAACAGGTCGATTTAGGGAATTGCCAACAAACCCCTGTATCACGAGACCGCCGTCAAAGTGGCACAAACAGTCAAAACCCAGGTCAACACCGGTGCCTGCTAGCTCACTTCAGTGAAAAATGACCAAACTGCCCCTAGCGCCGTTTCTAGCACGTTTCTTGAGAAAATACCTAAGTCCTCAGAACGGTAAGTCTACCCTTTCCAAGGTTGTCTTAAAGGCAATCTGGTATGATTAGGTGTCTTCTAGTCTGTTTCGGGTCAATTCTGACACTTTTCGGTCAAGATGACCATTTTGCCCCTAGGTATCCGAGCGCCTCGGGAACCACACTGGCTCTGGGTATCAAATCGATAACCTCCCGAAAATGCTTTTGATAGTATTCTCAACCTTCCTTTGTCTCTTCGAATCATTCCGAGTCAGTTCTGGTAAACCTGGTGCAAAATGACCGTTTTGCCCTTAGTAGGCCAGTCGCCTTTTCCAACCACACCGGCTCTGGGTATCAAACCAGTAACCTTTGGGAACATTCTAAATAATGTTTCCAAATCTCGAGTCTTCTTCCGGGACATTCTGAGTCCGTCCTGACAGCTTTCTGGCTCAGTTGATTGTTTTGCCCCTAATGGCCCGGTCAACCCTTCCAACAAGATTTGTCATCCTTTTTCAAGTCCATTACCTCCGAGATTTTATTCTAAAGGTTCCTATCCCTTTCTGGCCTTTCGGGTTATTCTTGGCTCCCTCAAATCCTTCCCAGACCTTTTGAAGTCACTTCTAGTGAAACCAGACTAAAAATTACATGGTAGTCACTAGTACAGGCGCCCAAATCATCTCAAGATACCTTGCTTGCCGACTTAAAGATTTTCCTAAGTGGCTAGTGGCGCCAAGCCAAAATATGGCCTAGCACCACACCTAGTGGCGTTAATGTAAAGTTTGGCTTGCTGCCACTGTAACAAGCGCTAGGTTGCTCTTCCTTCTATAAATACAGAGCCTTCTCCAGTGTGAAAAAGGTCCATAAACTCAGTCTAAAAACCCTATTCTTCAATATACAGAGCTCGTAGCCTCTCTAAACCCTAGTCTCCTTAGGTTTTCCCAAACTCTAGCCTCCATACACAAACCCTAGCCTCCTCTACACTCATACACTCTCGTATACTCATATACTAGCCTCCAAAGCCTCCATTGAAAACTTGGATTGCTGCAACTATGAAGCTTTGAAGATCGAAGACAAACTCTTGAAGACTAAAGTGAAGACTGAAGCGAAGTAAGCAAAACAAAGCACGTAAAACTAAGCAAAATAAAGAAGACACAAGGTAGGCTTCTTATTTACGTTTACGCATCTTCTCCCTCTCTCTTCTCCCTTTGAACCCACTTGGGTTTTTTTCTATTTTAATCCCCCATCTTCTTCCCCCCCCCCCCCCCCCCTTGCATGCTTGAAACAAGGGACTTCCCAATCCATGTGTAGGATTAGGCTATTGAAAGGTAACCGTGTTGGGGGCTTTCTTTTAGTCTAACCGGAGACCACGTGGGTTTGGCCACCTTAATTATGTGGTGAAGCCTTAACCTTGTATGTTCACTACCCAAACTTGCATTGTGCATATCATGATCTTGCATTCTTTTAAAGTTCGTTTTCAAACTCGTTTTGAAAGCTTACATTAACATCGTTTTCAAACTTGCATCAAAACCTTCTTTTTCAAAACTTGTTTTCAAAATCACAACCCTAGGGTGATTCTAGCCTTTCTATGGCTAGGGTTGCTTTAGGAAAGTGTTACATTTAAAGTTACCAATATGGTCCATATTTTCAAAATCTCGTTGTTTTTAGAACCACTATCCTAAAGTGGTTCTAGCCTTCTTATGGTTAGAATCGTTTTAGGAAAGTGAGATATTTTATATACTTTCTAAAAACTCTCTTTTCAAATATCTTCCTAAAAATCTCTTTTCCAACATACTTTCCATAAACTCTCTTCAAATTCACTTCCAAAATTGCTTTCTAAAAACTTTCTCCAAAAATCTTTTTTCCAAACTTCTTTTTAAAATCCTTTCCAAAAAGCACTCTTCAAAATTCCTTTCCTAAAAACACTCCCTAGGTTTCCTTCTTGGAAAACTCTATCCCTAAATCTCTTTCGTAAAAACTTTTTTCAACAATCTCTTTCAAAAAGTCCCCTTCCAAAAAACTCTCTTTTTTCAAATTCACTTTCTAAAAACTCCTCTCTAGGATTTCTTTCCAAAATCTCCCTTTCTAAAAACTCCTCTCTAGGATTTTCTTCCAAAAATCTCCCTTTCTAAAAACTCACTCCCCAAAAACCTCTTTTTTTATAGTCCAAGTTAAGCCCTAGAGCCAACAATTAGGAAACCTTAATTTTTCTTCCCAAAAACATGATTTTCACTCTTGCCTTAAAACCTATGTTTCCAAAATCTCCTTTTTTACATTTAAACTATAGGCTTCCAAAACCTATTTTTACATCAAAACTATAGTCTTCCAAATCTAGGGTTTCTAAAACTTCCCCTTCCAAATCCATGCCAAATCCAATCTCCCCATTTAGGAAACTAGATTCCATCCTCTGTTTTTTTGGAAACAAAATCAAACCATCTTTTTTAGAAACAAAATCCAATCCTTTGTTTTAGGAAATAGGAATCTCAATCCTTCCAACTTCAAATCTTTCCTAATCCACTCCTTCCTAATCTCATATTTTCCTAAACCATAAGTTTCCTAAACCTAAACTTTTAAATCTTTCCTTAAACTTTAAGCTTCCAAATCTTTCCTAATTCAACCCTTTCCTAGTTCCATCCCTTTCCAAATCTAACTTTCAAATCTTTCTAAACTTCTAAACTTTCTAAATTCCAAACTTTCTAAACTTCAAACCTTTCCAAATCTAAAACTTTCTAAACTGAAACACTTTCCAAATTCTAAACTTTCAAAACTTCCCTATTTCAAAACATTCCAAATTCAAAGCTTTCCTATTTCGAAAACTTTCCTAATTCGAAACCTTTCCTAAAATGACGTTTTCCTAATTCCAAAACTTTCATATTTTAAAACTTTCCTAATTTGAACCTTTCCTAATTCGAAACTTTCCTAAAATGAAACTTTCCTACTTTGAAACTTTCCTAAAATGAAACTTTTCTACTTTGAAACTTTCCTAATCCGAATCCTTTCTAAATCCTATCTTCTTAAGTCTAGGTTTCCTATCTTTCCAAATCAAAGTCTAATCTTTCAATTCCAAATTCCAATTTCAATCTTCTATTCTAAATTCAAATCAAATCCAAATTCCAATTCAATTTCTTCTTCTAATCATACTTTCTATTTTCTATCGGACTCTTGCCTGAACTATGACTGACCTGATTCCTCAAAAAGGTTACGCAGGCAACCCTCATGGGTGCGGTCACAACCTTTTTCAAACTTCCAATTCCAAAACCTTTTCAAATCTCAAATTCCCTAATCTATTTCCAAATTTTCAATTCCAAATTTCTATTTTTAAATCTCTATTTCTAATTTCTAAAACTTGCCATCCACATACTAACTTTGACATATTTATTTTGTAAGTGCGCTTTTTGTTTAAATTTTATTAACTGTCATGCATGAATGTGATGCACAGGATGGATGGGAGTTGTTGGGCCTTTTCTTCCGCTTTAAAAAATCACACACATACTGTATGTGCACCTGCATTCTGCATACTTGCATTTTTACCCTGATATGACCCTTCTAGTTAGAAAGGGGGAACGGTATATTGGTTGTGGGCAAGACGTTGTGTCAGTTTCTTCGCCTATGGCCTCTTGATGGTTCCCCCGCTCAGATCACCAACCGATCATGACATCACCTCGGGGAGTGGGCCTAGATTTGAAGATCCGAGGACCGAGCTTTTTTAGGACGCATTAGTCAACCCTCAACCTCATGCTCATATAGACACCTTGCATAGCCAAACCTTCGTCGGATTTAAGATACGCGCACCGTTTTCAAAACCATAGAGGAAAGGGTGACTGCTCTTATTTTTCATGTATACCTGTCTATTCCTGTTGTTATAATGACTGTATTCTTACTGTTATAATGCCTGTCTTACTGCTCATACATGCACATGTACTTCAGCTATATACTTTATGCTTCCACTTTTATACATTTCATATTCCATGTCAAGACGACAGTTCTAAGTAACTCAAGTCACTGCATTCTCATGCATATGATCAACCCATTGAGAGTGACACCTAGTTCACTCTCCTTTGCATTAAACCTACCCAAACCCTAAGGGTTCCCATGTAACCCTAAGGACTCAGGGCATGCACATCAATTCATTCCATAAGATAGGCCCATATCCCTCTATGCTCATGGAGATAGGGTTTCCAAGAAGACTAGGGGCAATCGATCAACAAGGTCTCTCAGCGACCTCCTCGACATTGAATCCAAGGAAGGCGAATCCAAAGACTCAAGAGTAGTTTAGGACTTCTTATGTACAACTAGATAGGTGTAATCCCAAATAAACATGTTCCCTCTCCCCCTATTAAAATGTATTTCAATTCTTTTGTATCGTAAACTCAAAGTTAAAATGTATTTCTTTATTTTCCTCGAGCAAGTGGATGGATGAATATATGGATGGATGAACATATGAATGGATGAAGCTCCTCATCTGACGGTAAGGTATCTATATACAGGGGCAAATCCCCTATCTCCAAAAGTGAGCCAATGCATCATGCTTAGCTTCCCTCCTAAAAGAGGGGCACCCTAGGGCATGCATTGCATAGAACTCTCTAAGAACCGAACTCTAACTTGTAACTGTTGTCCTTATTGTTATAGGTAAGGGAAATGAATACTAGTCCAATATCTTCCGTAATAGTGAAGGCCATGGTTCACAAGCTTCAGGAGAACATACCATTGGAAAGTAGGAATGTTAGCAGAGGCACCTTACACAACCCACTTATCGTAACTCCAAAAGGGACAACTTATACCCTAGAAGAATCTGAATACCAAGACCATTCCTTCCTAACCATGCAATCTCACCAACCCAACATGAACCTAACCATAGAAACCTCACCTAACCCCCCTCATTATCACCTTGTCCTTACTTCATTGTTTGAACCTGAACCTATGGTCGATGTGGCTAGGTCTGAACCTCAAACCAACATCCAACGAGTCGTACAACCTAAGTTACCCTTAGTCTTGCCAAAGAAACCAATTGTGCCCCCCACCTTACCCGTCCTCACCAACCCTTCACCTATGGTAATCCCTTTGCCCATAAACCCAAGGATAACTCTTCCCATTGTAACCCAGCTGCCAATATTCAGTCTTCATAGTGTCCCATGGAATTACCCACCTGATAGGGGCACCGGAGAGCCCGTAATAGAAATCGGAGGGATGACTGGGTCAGGGTGACTCTACACCTCTGCGGAAGTGGAAAGAAAAAGAAAAGGGAAGGATAAAGAGGGAGAAAGCTCCAACCAACCGACAGATCAAGAGATGTCAGAATTCACCAAAGCTCTAAGAAAGGTCGACTACAACATTATGGAACAACTTAGAAAAGCCCCAACCTATATTTCGATGTTAGGCTTGTTGCTCACTTCTGAAGTGCACTGGGATGCTTTGATGAAGATCCTCAAGAATGCTTATGTGCCTGGGAGTTTCACGCTAGATAACCTACATAACATGGCAAGCCTCATCCTGGCTCCAAACAGCATTACCTTCTCCGATGATGAGATTCCTGCTCACGAAATAGGCCATAGCCGGGCTCTACATATTGCTGTAAGAACAAGAGGAAAAATGGTGGTCAAAGTATTAATAGATAATGGATCGACTTTGAATGTGTGCCCATATTCTACCCTAGAAAGGCTTGGAATGTGCCAAACATATTTGAAAAATAACAGTATGATCATTCATGCATTTGATGGTTCTCAGAGGGAAGCTATAGGAGAAATTGAAATGCCCGTCGAGATAGGACCAGTAACCTTCACAATCAAGTTCCAGGTCTTACACATTCCGACTATCTACAATTTGCTGTTAGGACGGCCTTAGATTCATTCGGTGGGTGTAGTTCCTTCTAGCCTTCATCAGAAAGTCAAGTTTATCGTGGGCTCCAATCTAATGTCTATTTTCGCTGAAAAGGAATTCACTGTATACAAAGTTGATATCGTTGCATCTGACATTGAATTGCCCTCCTACTTTCAGTCATTCGAATATATCACTTTTGTGCATAAAGAAGATCAAATGGAGCCGAAATATTCCCGAAACTCTCAGATGATAGTGCGGTACTTTAAAGCAAATGGTTTTCATCCGGGGAAAAGCTTAGGGAGATATTTACAAGGAAGGCCTGAGGTCATAGAAATACCATCGGCTGAACCCACCTTTGGGCTGGGGTATGAACCCACGAGAAAGGAGAAAAGAGAAGCAGCGCGGAAGAGGAGGGCTAATAGGAAAGCTATCATGAAATTCTCGGATCGATTCAAGCAGTTGGACATGGGGAAAAGAATGTCTATATTAAATAAGAAAAAGAGAAACGTCCAATAAGAAGTGCCCGTCATGACAGCCGACACTGGAATAACTCAAGATGGATCCATTCGAGCAATGCTGCCAGGCAAAATTTTGCATAATTGGGCCAGCGAAGACATCATCCGTGCTCATAAGTTTCGGTACAAAGCTCGCTAGAGCGAGATCCAGGAGCAACTGATTTGCCATAAACAAACTTTGTCCTTTTAATTTACTTGTCTTAAATTTTAAATCAAGTTATTAATGAAAAAATACTCCTTTTTGTTTGATTCATTGTATACTATTTTCCATGCCAGGGACCCTTGCATCTGATGTCTTACTCAACTAATCCAGAGAATGCCAATCCTAACAAATGATGACTTTAACATTAAGTTTGAGTACCAACAACGAGGAGTGGCAGAAGATGTAAATTTTTCAGGGGAGGTGCCAGAGGAAATTCGAGAACAAATAGAAAGACATGAGAACCATAATACCCCAAAATTGAGAAAACAGAAACCGTTAATTTGGGGAATGAAGGGGATCAAAAAGAGCTTAGAATCAGTACAGGCATCGATCAATGGTAGCGCAGAGAACTATTAGAACTATTGCGGGCATACCTGGATGTTTTTGCTTGGTCCTATCAAGACATGTGTAAGCACCCCATTTTTTACCGCTCGGCAGTCTACACTCCGTCCAGACTTGTGTTTAAGTCATTGTAGGCATATTCCAATCAAAACAACTTTTTAAGTCCAAATCCCGCCTGTCCATTGCCTCACGGGCTTGCCAGACCCAAATAGAGGCAAAATGACCAAAATGCCCTTGGGGGCATTGTCCTTTTCTTTCCAATCCCTCTCTCGAGACAGTTTATTCCTCGAGACGGTTCCAATCCAGGCGCGTCTCCTCGGAGATGGTAAGACCCCTTTCCAATCCCACTCTTGAGACAGTTTATTCCTCGAGACGGTTCCAATCCAGGCACGTCTCTTCGGAGACGGTAAGACCCCTTTCCAATCCCACTCTCGAGACAGTTTATTCCTCGAGACGATTCCAATCCAGGCGTGTCTCTTCGGAGACGGTAAGACCCCTTTCCAATCCCTCTCTCGAGACAGTTTATTCCTCGAGACGGTCCGAGTAGGGAAACTACTCACAAAACCGTTAGAGTAGCGGAAATACTCACAAAATTGTTAGAGTAGCGGAAATACTCACAAATAGGTTGATATAGGGAATTGGCAACAAATCCCTGTGTCATGACGACCGCCGTTAGAGTAGCGGAAACACTCAAAACCCAGGTCAACACCAATGTCTGTTAGCCCACTTCGGTGAAAAATGACCAAACTACCCTTTGGACCTTTTCCGGTCAAGATGACCATTTTGCCCCTAGGCATCCGAATGCCCCGGGAACCACGCCGGCTCTGGGTATCAAACCGGTAACCCTCTGAGATTGCTTTTTATAGTACTCTCAATCTTCCTTTATCTTTTCGGATCATTCCGAGTCAGTTCCGGCTAACCCGGTACAAAATGACCGTTTTGCCCCTGGTGGGCCGGTCTCCTTTTTCGACCACACCGGCTTTGGGTATCAAACCGGTAATGTCCTAAGACTACTTTTTATAGTGTTCTCAACCTCCCCTCACCTTTTTGGATCATTCCGAGTCAGTTCCGACAAACTCAGTACAAAATGACCGTTTTGCCCATAGTGGGCTGGTCTTCTTTTCCGACCACGCCGGCTCTGGGAATCAAACCGGCAACCTTCGAGAACATTCTGAATAATGTTCCTAGATCCCAAGTCTTCTTCCAGGACAATCCTAGTCTGTCCCGGCAGTTTTTCGGTCTAATTGACCGTTTTGCCCCTAAAGGCCCAGTCAACCTTTCCGACCCACCTTATCTCCAGGACACTATTTTAATTGTTCCTGCTCCTTTCCGGCCGTTCGGGTCATTCCCGGCTCCTCCAAATCACTCCCGGACTTTCCGGAGTCACTCCTAGTGAAGCCAGGCTCAAAATTGCATGGTAGTCACTAGTACAGGCGCCCAAATCTAGTCAAAGATACGTTGCTTGCCGACCTTAAATCTTTCCTAATTGGCTGGCACCACTAGTAGTGGTGCCAAGCCAAAAAATGGCCTGGCGCCACTCCTAGTGGTGCCAATGTAGAATTTGGCCTGGCACCACTGCAACAGGCGCCAGTTTTGTCCAACCTCTATAAATACAGAGCCTCATTCAACGTGAAAAGGGTCTGCAAACTCAACCAAAAAATCATATATTTCAATATACAGAGCTCGAGCAACTTAAAAACCCTAGTTTCCTTAGGTTTTCCAAACCCTAGCCACCCTACACAAACCCTAGTCTCATATACAATCATACACACCTCCATACACTCATACACTAGCCTTCAACCATCCTTTGAAGACTTGAAGAGCTGCCATCCAAAGCTTGAAGATAACTCTTGAAGACTGAAGGTGAAGATTAAGACAAAGACCGAAGACCGAAGACAGCGCGGCTTGCAAAATAAAGAAAAAATACGATAGGCTTTCTCTTTAATTTTCTGCACTTCCCCCTCTCTCTTCTCTCTCCAACCCACTTGGGTTTTCTCTATTTTAATCCCCCATCTCTTTCCCCCCCTTTCTTTGCATGCTTGAAACAAGGGGATTCCCGGTCCATGTGTAGGATTGGACTATTGGAGAGTCACCGTGTCGGGGGCTTTCTTCTAGTCTAACCAAAGACCACGTGGGTCCGGCCCCCCTTGATTATGTGGTGAAGCCTTAGCCTTGTATGTTCACGACCCCAAATTGCATTGTGCATATCATGCATCTTCTAAAAATTCGTTTTCAAACTCGTTTTCAAAATCGTTTTCAAACTTGTTTTCAAAATTGCATCAAAATCTCTTTTTCAAAAACTTGTTTTCAAAACCACAATTCTAGGGTGATTCTAGCCTTTCCATGGCTAGGGTTGCTTTAGGAAAGTGTTACATTAAAAGTGACCAATACGGTCTATATTTTCAAATCTTATTGTTTTCAAAACCGCTTTCCTAAAGTGGTTCTAGCCCTTTTATGGTTAGAATCGCTTTAGGAAAGTGAGACGTTTTCATACTTTCCAAAAAACTCTCTTCAAAAATCTCTTCCTAAAAATCTCTTTTTCAACATACTTTCTTAAAACTCTCCTCTTCAAAATTGTTTTCAAAAACTCCCTTCCAAAATCTATTTTTCAAAACTCTCTTTTCCAACTCCTTTCCAAAATCTTTTCCTCAAAATTCACTTTCTAAAAACACTCCCTAGATTCACCTTCCTAAAAACTCTCTCCAAAAACCTTTCTAAAAACTCTCTTTCCAAAATCTTCCTTCTAGAAATTTCCTCTCTAGGATTTTCCTTCTAAAATCTACGTTTCTAAAAACACAGTTTTCAAAACTCCTTCTCTTTAAAATCTTTTTCCAAAAACTCCCTCTTCAAATTCACTTTCCAAAAACTCCTCCCTAGGATTCCCCTTTTAGAAAACCTTCGTTTCCAAAAACGCATTTTCTAAAAACTCTTTCCTTAGAACCCCCATTAGGAAATCCTAATTTTCTTTCTAAAAACATGGTTTTCAAACTTTGCCTCAAACCTAGGTTTCCAAAACCTCTTGTTTTCACATCCAAACTATACATGTTTCCAAAACCTCTTTTCTACGTTAAAATTCCACACTTTCAAAACTAGGGTTTCTAGAATTTCCCTTGCCAAATCCTATCTTCCCTTTAGGAAACCAAATCTAATCCTCCGTTTTTGGAAACAAAATCAGACCTTTGCTTTTAGAAACTAAATCCAATCCCTTCCAAATCCAAATCTAATTCAAATCCTTCCTAAACTTTCACTTTCCTAAATCTTAAGTTTCCAAAAATTTGAACATAAAAATCTTTCCTAAATTTTTAGAATTCAACCCTTTCCTAATTTAACCCCCTTTCTAAATCTTAACTTTCCAAATTCAAGTTTTCAAAACCTTTCCTAAATTCAAGCCTTTCCTAATTTCAAGACTTTCTAAAATTCAAACTCTAAAACTTTCTAAATCCTAAACTTTCTAAATTTCAAACCCTTCTAAAATCAAAACTTTCTAAATTTGAAACTTTCTTGAGTTAAATCTTTCTAAACTTTCAAATTTTCTAAATTCTAAACTTTCCAAAATTTCAAAAATCTTTCTAAATCTAAGGTTTTTCTAAACTCATAATTTTTTTAATTCAAACATTTCCTAAACTGAAAGCTTTCCTTTTTTTTAAACCTTTCCTAAAACGAAACTTTCTTATTTTCAAAACTTCCTTGTTTTCAAAGCTTTCCAAATTCAAAACTTCCCTTTTTCAAAACATTTCCAAATTCAAAACTTTCCTATTTTCAAAACTTCCTTATTTCAAAAAGTTTCCTAATTTTGAAAACTTTCTAAATTCAAAACTTTCTTAAATTCAAAACTTTCCTAAACCTAAAACTTTCCTAATTCGAAACTTTCCTAAATCGGACCTTTCCTAATTTGAACATTTCCTAAATCTTCCAAGCCCAGTCAAATCTTTCCTAAGTCTCTTCTCTTTCCTAAGTCTAGGTTTTCTTAAACCTTCTCTTTTTCAAAACAAGTCCAAATCTATCTTTTCAAATCAAAGTCCAATATTTTCCAAAATTTCAAATTCCAATCTCCTCTTCTAATCCCAACTCAAATCCAATTTTCAATTCAATCTCTTTCTTCAAATCAATTCTTCTATTTTCAATCGGATTCTTGTCCGAGCTACGACTAACCTGATTCCCCCAAAGGGATACGTAGGTAACCTTCATAGGTGCGGTCACAACACATTTTCAAACTTTCAATTCCACCCTCATGGGTGTGGTTTTCAAAATCTTCTCAAATCTCAAATTTCAATTTCAAATTTCTATTTTTAAATTTCTATTTCCAAATTTTCAAGCTTTCAAATCAATCTCTTTTCAAATCTATTTTTCAATTCTCTTAACTTGCACTTGCATATCATGCATCATATTTTTTTTTTCAAACATTATTTTTCTAAAGTGAATAGGGTTGAACAATAGTTAGTTGAAGGCTCTCATAGTTGAATCTAGGGTAGATTGACATGTAGGTACCAAAAGGGGCGGGTAGGGTGATAGCTTAGTGTGTCTTCCCTACACGTAACCAACCTCCGAACCTAGGATCACTGATTTCAAAGACCAAACGGAGTTATTTTTCAAAAAGGGCTAAATGTTTTCCAGAGGTTGCCAAACAACCTGTTTCTTAAAAACCCTCTCTTGAGGAGATATTTTCAAAATCGTTTTCCAAAAACCCTAAGTGTAGTCTCTAGATTGTTCTTAGTTTTTAGATGACCTAACTCACGTTAATCAAGTTAGGTGGCGACTCCGAATCTTTTTCAAAAGCCCTTTATTTAAACATGTTTTTTAATTCAAACCTAGTCGCACTCATTCTTCTAGGAGGGTGAGTTCTAACGAGAGAGTACAACATTTTTCTCGCTTGTGTGAGTATTCCTCGAATGCGAAAAATCTGGGCGCGACAACATGCCCGGGTTGGATGAGTCCATTGTTGAACATAGATTACCCTTAGACCAGTAAATGAAACCCTTTAAGCAGAAATTGATAAGATTGAAGCCTGAATGGAGCCTTAAGATCAAGGAAGAAGTGATTAAACAGTTTCAGGCAGGATTCCTACAAGTAGTAGAGTATCCCCATTGGTTGGCTAATATTGTCCTTATACCCAAGAAAGACGGCAAGGTACGGATGTGTATTGACTTTCGGGACCTCAACAAAGCCAGTTCAAAGGACGACTTTCTTCTCCCACATATAGACTTGCTTGTTGACAACACGGCCGATCTCGAAATGTTTTCCTTCATGGACGATTTTTTGGGATACAATCAAATCAAGCTAGCTGAAGAGGATCGAGAGAAGACTGCTTTCATCACCTCCTGGGAAGTGTATTGTTATAAAGTCATGCCATTCGGACTTCGCAACGCAGGGGCAACCTACCAAAAGGCCATGGTGACCTTACTTTATGATATGATGCATTAGGAAGTAGAAATTTATGTGGATGACATGATCGTCAAGTCCAAACAGCGGAAAGACCACCTCTTCAACCTATGAAAAGCGTTTGACCGTCTCCGTAAGTATAAGCTCAAGCTAAATCCTGCCAAGTGCACCTTTAGAGTATCTTCAATGAAGTTGTTGGGATTTATAGTCAATCAAAAGGGGATAGAGATTGATCCTACCAAAGTTAAATCCATCGTAGAAATGCCAGCACCGAAGGGGGAAAAGAAGGTCCTGTCCTTTCTGGGGAAGTTAAACTTTATCAGCAGATTCGTCGCCCAAATGACCCATTTGTGCGAACCTATTTTCAAGCTCCTTAAGAAGATGTACCAAAAGAGTGGGATGATAACTGTCAAATAGTTTTTGAGAAAATCAAATGATACCTGCGAAATCCTCCTGTCCTAGTGGCACCAACCGCAGGGCATCCTTTGTTGATGTACATGTCAGTGTTAGATACTTCCATGGGGTGTGTTTTGGGATAACATGATGAAATGGGAAGAAAAGAGAAAGCCATTTACTACCTCAGTAAGAAATTCCTGCCATATGAAACAAAGTATTCAAATCTCAAGAAAACCTACTGCTCATTAGCTTAGGCGGCACAGAGGCTTCGGCATTACATGCTCTATCATACCACCTTCTTCATCTCTCAAATGGATCCCCTTAAGTATATATTCGAGAAACCAACCCTGTCCAGCAATTGTCTGATGGCACATGATCCCATCAAAATTCGACATCGTGTTCACTACTCATTAAGCAGTCAAGGGGCAGGTGATAGCTGATTATCTGGCTAAGAACCCTATTAATGATTATCAATCCAGGGAACCCTAATTTCCCGATGAAAATATACAATACGTCAATGATGCATTTGAAGAGCAAGCGGGAGCTGGGTTGAAGATGTATTTCAACGGGGTTGTTAACAAAAAGAGAACTGGCATTAGGGCAGTAGTAGTATCAAGAACAGGCAGACACTATTCTATTTTGGTTAAGCTACAAATTGAACCATGCACCAATAACATTGCCGAATATAAGGCTTGCAACCTAGGACTAAGGCTGGCATTAGAAATGAAGATTAACGAACTGGTTATTTTCGGCGATTCAGATTTGGTCATTCAGCAATCCAAGGAGGTATACCAAACTCGAGATGCCAAACTTTCCCCGTATCGTTAACAGGTCAAAGATTTGTGTCAGCTATTCAGAAGCATGGATTTTCATCATGTACCCCAAGCAGAGAACAGTTTTGCCGATGCCTTAGCTACGTTAGCTGCAACAATCAAGGTCGACAGGGGCATCGAGATACCCCCTCTAAAGATTTTTACCAGGGATATCCCTTCCTATTGCCTGCACACAACCGTTGAGCCCGACGAGCAACCATGGTTCTATGACATCCAGAGGTACATCCAAGCCAGGACATTCCCCGATGTAGCATCACAACGAGATAAGAAGACCATTTGTCATTTGGCGGGACATTATTTCATGGCTGGAAATGAGCTTTTCTAGAGATCACGGTTTGGACCTCAAAGATACGTCAATGCCATCGAAGCCAAGGTTGTCATAGAGGAAGTGCACGAAGGAGTTTGTGGTCCCCACATGAATGGCCACACGCTCGCAAAGAAGATTCTCCGGACAGGGTATTACTGGTCAACAATGGAGTTAGATTGTATTAGATACGTTCTTTAGTGTCACAAGTGCCAAATACATGGGAATAAGATTAAAGCATCGTCTACTGAGCTCCATTCCATGTCAGCCCCGTGGCCTTTTTATATATGGGGGATAGACATGATTGGCCCTATCACTCCTAAAGCCTCCAATAGCTACTGCTTCATCCTTGTTGCCATTGATTATTTCACTAAATAGGTGGAAGCCATCTCCTATGTTCATGTTACTAAGAAGGTCATGGAAAGGTTTATAAAAAATCATATCATTTGCTGGTATGGGATTCCCGAGTCACTCATTACTGACAACGCTTCCAATTTGAATAATGAGTTGATATCAAAGTTATGCTAAACATTTCACATTATGCACCAGAATTCAGTCACCTACCGGCCTCAGATGAACGGAGCACTGGAAGCAGCCAACAAGAACAGTACGAGAATACTCCGAAAGATGATTGATAACTATAGAGATTGGCATGAAAAACTTCCTTTTGCATTGATGGCCTATCGAACTACTATGAGGGTCTCCACTGGAAGCACTCCCTTCGAGCTGGTCTATGGCACCGAGGCAGTCATCCCCATCGAGATTAAGATTCCTTCCATAAGGATCTTAACAGAAACCAAACTAGCTGAAGCAGAATGGATCAAAGACCGGTATGCCCAACTCTGCCTGCTAGATGAGTAGCGACTAGGCGCGGTTTATCATGCTCAATGCTATAGAAGAGAAATGGCCAAGGCATTTGATAAGAAGGTGCAGCCTCGATCATTCTAACCAGGAGATTTGGTGCTCAAAAAGGTGTTCCTCCATCAAGAGGCAGCGCAAGGGAAATTTGCTCCAAACTATGAAGGGCCATTCGTGATAAAAAAAAAAAAAAAAAAGGTCCTGTCTGGGGGAGCTCTCGTCTTGGAGGAAATGGATGGTCAAGAATTCCCTAGTCCGATGAATTTAGATGCTATTAAACACTACTACATATGATTCCGAAAGCTAGACCTTTGGTTTCTGTGCAGAAGCAATAAAATCTACTTTCCTTAATCTCCACTAATCAATAAGGTAGGGTTTCAGTGGTAAAGCTCTATGGACTAAGTAATTTCATTCTGAGATGACGAGAGGCCCTCGTTTCATTTCCTCTACAGTTAAAAAATGATCTTTGTCAAACCCTTAGAGCCGGTTACTTTCCTTCAAGAACATTTCCTAACAAAGTGATTACACTAGGTCAAATTAGAAGCACTCGAGATATGCATAAAAAAAAAAAAGGGTGATGAGATATCCAAAGAAAGATAAGAATACATAGAAAAAGTGCTATTAGACCAAAAATTATTGACGGTGATCACTAGTAGAATGGTAAGTTTGAGCCTTTTCCTTTTCTTTCAAAAGTAAAAACCCAAAAACTCTAAAAGTCCTCTCAAATCAGAGTTAAATTTTTTTTAGTATTTAGGAGCTTCTTAACATAAACCAGAGACCAAGCTGAGGAAAGAGAGAGAAAGAAGAGAGAAAATAAGCACGTTCTCGAGGATGCGGTGAAAACTTGTAAGGGCGCCGTAGGTAAAAAAGTAGGGATGTGGCAAGATACAAAACAGTCAACCTTGGTGAAAACCTGCAAAGGCACCTTGGTGCAAAAATGACACGCGTGTCCTAAATTCGGCAGAGGTTCGGTTATGCACAGGTTGCTATATGAGCATGAAGTTAGGGGTTTTCTAATGCTTCCTAAAAAGCTCGGTTCCTAAACCTTCAAACCTCCGGCATCTACCCCCGAAAGGGTGAACTCCATCTTCAGTTGGTGGTTCAAGTAGTGGAACTATCAAGAGATTGTAGGCTGAGAAACTGACACAGCATCCACTCACAGTCAATATACTGTTCCCCCTTCTATCTAAAAGGGTAGTAACCAAGGAATATATGCTAAATGCGAATGCAAGTGAGTGCATCAAGTGTGTGTACAGTTTTCAAAAATGGAGGAAAGGACCCAACAACACACATCACATCCTATTCATTCATCACATACGTGGCAATTAATAATACATGAAATAAAATATGAACCAAGGTCCACCTACAAAAGAAAAATGCAAAGAGTTAGTAACTTTTCGAAACACTCAATGCAAGATAAAATTGATGGTCATTGCAAGAGCATGAATGTAAGCAATGAATGCAAGTAATGACACTTGTTTGAAAATTATGATTTTGAAAAAAAATTTGGGAACCTAGCAAAATTTTGAAAGGTGGATAAAACTGGACAGAGTAACCGGGAATTCTGGGTGTGAAAAGAGTAAAGAGACATGATAATGGCCTAACCCTATAAGTGTTCCCTAGTGGAGCCGCCAGCTGTTGCACCTCGATTTTTGGACCAAGTCTTTTCAGCTCAGAAAAACTCCCTCAAAGGAGGGTTTTTAAGAAAATAGGATGTTTAGCAACCTTTAGGAAGTTTTAAGCCCTTTTTTAAAGTAACTCCATTTTGGTCATTCAAAAACAAAAATCTATGGTCGGGGCTTGGTTACGTGTAGGGAAAATATCCTAAGATCATCACCCTACCCCATCCTTTCAGTACCTACATGTCTAATCACCCTTTGTTCACTCACTAGAGTAACCGGTTACCATTATCCACTTTAAAATTTTGAAAACGAGGTTTAGTTATCACTTTTCGGATGAATGATGCATGATGTAAGTTTTGGAAGAAGTTTGAAAACATAGGAGTTTTGAAGGAGTTTGAGATAGAAACTTTGAATTGATAGAAACTTTTGAAAAGGAAATTGGAGTTGAAATAAAAATTATGACCGCACCATTTTAGGTTGCCTACGTATCTCATTTGGCGAGAATTAGGTCATTCATAGTTCGGACAAGAGCCCGCTGGAAAGTAGGCTCATTAGGGCCTTCGGAAAGTTTTGAAGACACTTGGAAGTCTTTGGAAAGGTTTGAAGATACTTTGTAGTCTTTGAGAAATGATTTGAGAAGTTTGATTTGAAGTCGGATGTTGGAGTGTTTTTTGGAATGGAAATTGAAGGTTTTTGAAAAACGCTCTTGAAAATGGGTTTTGGAGTGTTTTGAAATGTTTTTAGAACAACTTAAGGGAGTTTTGGAAATACTTTGAAATAACTCAAGAGAGTTTTGAAAATGTTTTGAAGTGTTGTTTTGAAAACCTTAGAGGTAGGGTTTTGAAGGATTTTAATAAACTTATCTTATAAAAGCTTTTGAAAGTAGTTTTTGAAAATACTTAGGACTTTAAAACTCTAATATGGACAACCTTGGAGATTGTTCTTAATGTATCACCTTCTTTTGGAATCCTTAACAATAAAAGGGGTAGGAACACCTTAGGGTTGTGAGTTCTTAGAAACATTTTTAGGAGTAGTTTTTGAAAAATAGAGACGTTTTTAAAGATAGTGTGTGGGAGTATTTGAAAAGGTTATGTAGTTAATTTTTGAAATCTCAAGAGAGTAGGAGGTTTTTGAGAAAGAGGTTATGAGAATAGTCTTGAATTGAAAGTTCACTTGAAAAGGGGGCCTTGAGTTGGAACCTTAAAGCATACCAACCTAGGTCGGTTTAACTTTTTAGGTTAGGGGTGACCTAAGGTTAACCAACTTGGGTTAGGTTAACCTAGGGTTAAGGTGGTCTAAGGTTAACTAACTAAAGTTGGGTTTACCTAAGGTTAAGGTGACCTAGGGTTAACTAACTTGAGTTAGATTAACCTAGGGTTGGACAATTAGGGTCAAGTTAACCTAGGGTGGATTGAACTAGGGTTAACTAACTAAGGTTGGGTTAACCTAGGGTTGAGGTGACCTAGGGTTAACTAACTTGGGTTAGATTAACCTAGGATTGGACAACTAGGGTCAAGTTAACCTATGGTTGGATTAGAAGATGGTTTTGAAAGGTAGTTTTATACATTTTTAAAAAGAGTTTTGGAAAACAAATCATGTTATGCAAAGGACTTTGGTAGACAACCCTTTTAAAGATCATTTCCATGAAAATTTGACTCTAGACAAGAATATGATTTATATGGTTGGTGCTTGAAAAACATCCCGAAGAAGCTTTTCTTAGGACCATTATAACCTTTATCTTGAAGAAAGTAACGATTTCAAAAATCAATACAATGATGACAATTTTTAGAAAAATCATTTTTAATGCAAAGATGGAGAGAATGAATTTTTGAAAACCATTTTTGAGAATAAGATTTTGAAAACCATTTTTCAACGGAAACCGTTCTAACAAGTTAGGGTTCATATGGCCAATGTAAAAGGAGTCCACTCAAGAGAGAGTTACATGGAGCCACTCCAACCACTAAACTTGAAAAAATAATGACCTTAGGGATCAAAAAGATTGAAAATCATTTTCACATGAGAATAAAATGAAAAGGGAACCATTCTAACAATTTAGGGCTCCTATGGCCAAAGAGAGGGTTTCATAGGGCCATTCTAACCACTAAACTTGAGAGAATAGAAACCTTGGGAATTAGAGAGGTTGAAAATAATTTTTGTGTAAGTTGGAATGCAAAGATGCAAAAACGTGAGTTAGGAGTTAATTGAGAGATTTTCTAAGGCATGATTTCTTAGAGTCTCTTTTTAAGCTTCAAAGAACCAACTCTTAGAATCACTTTGAAAACAATATTAAGCTTGAAAATGGGATGGAAACGAGAATAGTGTAAGTTTTGGAAAACATGGTCATAAACATGAAACTAAAGCCAAGCACACAAAACATGAGCAAGATAATCATATGCAAAGGGGGTCATGAATTCATACAAGACTTTAGGCTACACGACATAATCAAGGTGCTCCAAGGCCATACCATCTTAAAATAGGCTAATGAGAGATCCCCCTACACGATGGCTCTCACCAACTTTCTTGTAGGCATGAGCTAGGAGCTTTCTTGTCTCAACCATGCAAGAATGGGGGATAGAAGATGAGGATTAAAATAGATAGTAGCCAAAGTAGGCTAGGAGGGAGAAGAGAGGAGTGGGGGAAGACAAAAATATACAAGGAAATACCACCTTTTGCTTTCAAACACTCTCAAACTTTAATATAGGCTTGGATTTGATCTTGGACGGACTTGGAAGGGGCTGGAATGAGCTTTTTATGGCATAGAGGGCCTTCTAGGTGAGGGGTATGGGTTAGAGTGAGGTGAACTATAACCTAAGTGTTTGAGGAGAGGAGTGTATGGAGGGTTTTGGATTTTTGGAGCTATTTGTACAACGTTTGGTCACAATTTTTTATTCCGGAATATGTAAAGGGGGAGGCCAGTATTTATAGGCAAAATTTTGGACACTGGCAAATGTAGGACATGCGCCTATGTAAAATTTACATAGGTGCATGTGCTACAAGTGCCGATACTGTTCTACAAAATGAAGGCCACGTGGCACTCCCTATATTGGGTAAATCTTAAGGGCCAAGCGAAGTTTGATTGATCTGATCAAAATCTGGGCGTATGTAGCATACGCTCCATCATCGAGAGTGTTCGTTCAAACTTTACCTCAATAATTGTGCCAACCCGGAAGGTTTTAGAGGAATCGTTTGCATCTACGGTGTTCTCCTAGGGTTTCTCATGAACTTCTGAGTTTTTGAAAAGTTTGAATGGTGTTTGTAAGTGTGAGATATCGTCTCGGGAAGTGTGCATGAAATTGCATTTTTGCGAAGCGTCTGTGATACCCTTCGTGGGGGTTCCAAAGTAGCTATTTTTATACCGCATGATCGAGGCCTTCGGGAAGCGATCTCTCCGATCGGACCATACCGATGAAAAGTACTCTGGAAATACTTTCAGCAATTTCCTAATTTACCCATTTCTCAAGTCTTTTGACAGTGCGTTATAATTAGGGAATCGGAGAAAAAGTCAACCTTGGCAGAGTGTCTACGAGATGCTCCAAGGGTTGCTGAAAGTAGCAGTTTTCAAACCACGCGATGAGGAGTTTCAGGAAGCGATCTATCTGATCGAGCCGTATTGATGGAAAGACCTATGGACAAGTTTTTAGGAATTTCCAAATTTACGCACTTCTCAAGTCATTTGACGGTGCGTTTGTAAGCACCCCATTTTTGACCGCTTAGCAGTCTACACTACGTCCAGACTTATTTTCAAGTCATTGTGGACATATTCCAATCGAAACCAATCCTCTAGGTCCAAATTCCATCTTCCCATCGCTTCGCGGGCCTGTCAGGCCCAAATAGAGGCAAAATGACCAAAATGCCCTTAGAGGGCATTGACCTTTCCTTTCCAATCCCTCTCTTGAGACAGTTTATTCCTCGAGACGGTCCGAGTAGCAAAACTACTCACAAAACCGTTAGAGTGGCGGAAACACTCATAAAACCGTTAGAGTAGCCGAAGTACTCACAAAACCGTTAGAGTGGCGGAAACACTCACAATCCAGGCACGTCTCTTCGGAGACGGTAAGAGCCCTTTCCAATTCCACTCTCGAGACAGTTTATTCCTTGAGACGGCTCCAATCCAGGCACGTCTCTTCGGAGACGGTAAGACCCCTTTCCAATCCCTCTCTCGAGACAGTTTATTCCTCGAGACGGTCCGAGTAGCAAAACTACTCACAAAACCGTTAGAGTGGCGGAAACACTCACAATCCAGGCACGTCTCTTCGGAGACGATAAGACCCCTTTCCAATCCCACTCTCGAGCCCACTCTCGAGACAGTTTATTCCTCGAGACCGCTCCAATCCAGGCACGTCTCTTCGGAGACGGTAAGACCCCTTTCCAATCCCTCTCTCGAGACAGTTTATTCCTCGAGACGGTCCGAGTAGCAAAACTACTCACAGAACCGTTAGAGTAGCGGAAATACTCACAGAACCGTTAGAGTAGCGGAAATACTCACAGAACCATCAGAGTAGCGGAAATACTCAACTGTTAGAGTAGCAGAAATACTCAACCGTTAGAGTAGTGAAAATACTCACAAAACCGTTAGAGTAGCGGAAATACTCAACCATTAGAGTAGCAAAAATACTCACAGAGCCGTTAGAGTAGCGGAAATACTCACAGAACCGTTAGAGTAGCGGAAATACTCACAGAGCCATTAAAGTAGCGGAAATACTCACAGAACCGTTAGAGTAGCGGAAATACTCACAAATCATTAACCCCGTCCGAGTAGCGGAAATACTCACAAATCATCAACCCCGTCCGAGTAGCGGAAATACTCCCAAATCATCAACCCCATCCGAGTAGCGAAAATACTCCCAAATACTCAACCCTGTCCGAGTAGCGGAAATACTCACAAATCATCAACCCCGTCCGAGTAGCGGAAATACTCACAAATCATCAAACCCCGCCCGAGTAGCGGAAATACTCACACCGTGAGAGTGGCGGAAACACTCAAAACCTAGGTCAACACCAGTGGCTGTTAGCCCACTTCGGTGGAAAATGACCAAACTACCCTTAGGACCTTTTCCGAGACTTTTCGGTCAAGATGACCATTTTGCCCCTAGGCATCCGAACGCCCCGGGGACCACACCGGCTCTGGGTATCAAACCGGTAATGTCCTGAGAATACTTTTTATAGTATTCTCAAACTTCCTTTACCTTTCCGGATCATTCCGAGTCAGTTTCGGCAAACCCGGTACAAAATGACCGTTTTGCCCCTAGAGGGCTGATCTCCTTCTTTGACCACACTGGCTCCGGGTATCAAACCGGTAATGACCCAAGAATACTTTTTATAGTGTTCTCAACCTTCCTTTACCTTTCCGGATCATTCCGAGTCAGTTTCGGCAAACCCGGTACAAAATGACCATTTTGCCCCTGGTGGGCCGGTCTCCATTTCCGACCATGCCGGCCCTGGGAATCAAACCGGCAACCTTTGGGAACATTCTAAATAATGTTTCCAGATCCCAAGTCTTCTTCCGGGATAGCCCGAGTCTGTCTCGGCAGTTTCCCAATCCGATTGACCGTTTTATCCCTAAAGGCCCGGTCAACCTTTCCGACACATCTTATCCTCACTTTTCAAGTCAAATACCTCCAGGACACTATTTTAAGTGTTCCTGCTCCCTTCCGGCCTTTCGGGTCATCCCCGGCTCCTTCAAATCATTCCCGGACTTTCTGGAGTCACTCCTAGTGAAGCCAGGCTAAAGTTTACATGGTAGTCATTAGTACAGGCGCCCAAATCTAGTCAAAGATACGTTGCTTGCCGACCTTATTTGTTTCCTAAATGGCTGGCGCCACTAGTAGTGGCGCCAAGCCAAAAAATGGCCTGGCGCCACTCCTAGTGGCGCTAGTGTATAATTTGGCCTGGCGCCACTGCAATAGGCGCCAGGTTTGTCTTCCCTCTATAAATACAAAGCCTCGTTCAACGTGAAAAGGGTCGACAAACTTAACCTAAGAATCTCATATTTCAATATACAGAGCTTGAGCACCTCCAAAACCCTAGCCTCCTTAGGTTTTCCCAAACCCTAGCCACTATACACAAACCCTAGCCTCCTATACACTCATACACTCCCCCATACACTCATACACTAGCCTTCAACCACTCTCTGAAGACTTGAAGAGTAGCCATCCAAAGCTTGAAGATAATCCTTGAAGACTGAAGGTGAAGATCAAGACTGAAGACCGAAGATCGAAGACTGCACGGCGCGCAAAATAAACAAGATACAAGGTAGGCTCCCTATTTAATTTTCTGCACTTCCCGCTCTCTCTTCTCTCTCCAACCCACTTGGGTTTTCTCTATTTTAATCCCCCATCTCTTTCCCGCCCTTTCTTTGCATGCTTGAAATAAGAGGATTCCCGGTCCATGTGTAGAATTGGGCTATTGGAGAGTCACCGTGTCAGGGGCTTTCTTCTAGCCTAACCAAAGATCACGTGGGTCCGGCCCCCTTGATTATGTGGTGAAGCCTTAACCTTGTATGTTCACGACCCCAAATTGCATTGTGCATATCATAGTCTTGCATCTTCCAAAATTCGTTTTCAAAAATCATTTTCAAACTTGTTTTCAAAATTGCATCAAAAGCTCTTTTTCAAAAACATGTTTTCAAAATCACAATCTTAGGGTGATTCTAGCCTTTCCATGGCTAGGGTTGCTTTAGGAAAGTGTTACATTAAAAGTGACCTTTTGGTCTATATTTTCAAGTCTTGTTGTTTTCAAAACAGTTTTCCTAAAGTGGTTCTAGCCTTCTTATGGTTAGAATTGCTTTACGAAAGTGAGATGTTTTTACACCTTCTAAAAAATCTCTTTAAAAATCTCTTCCTAAAAATCTCTTTTTCAACATACTTTCCTAAAACTCCCCTCTTCAAAATTGATTTCAAAAACTCCCTTCCAAAATCTATTTTTCAAAACTCCCTTTTTCAACTCCTTTCCAAAATCCTCTCCCAAAATCCACTTTCCAAAAACCTTCCCTAAAGATCTTTCCAAAAACTCTGTTCAACAATCTTTAACCAAAAACCTTTCTAGAAAAACTCTCCCCAAAAACCTTTCTAAAAAACTCTCTTTCCAAAATTTTTCTTCTAGAAATTTCCTCTCTAGGATTTTCCTTCCAAAAACTCCCTCTTCAAACACACTTTCCAAAAACTCCTTCCTAGGATTCCCTTCTAGAAAATCTACGTTTCTAAAAACACACTTTCTAAAAATCCCTTTTCCTTAGAGCCCAAGTCAAGCCCTAGAGCCCACAATTAGGAAACCCTAGTTTTCTTTCCAAAAACATGATTTTCAAACTTTGCCCTAAACCTAGGTTTCCAAACTCTTTTGTTTTCTACATCAAAACTATCCTTGTTTCCAAAACCTATTTCCTACGTCAAAACTACGATTTTCCAAAACCAGAGTTTCTAGAATTTCCCTTTCCAAATCCATGCCAAATTCTATCTTCCCTTTAGGAAACCAAATCCCATCTCCCCGTTTAAGAAACTAGATCCTATCCTCCGTTTTTGAAAAAAAAATCCAACCTTTCTCTTTTAGAAACAAAATCCAATCCCTTCCTAATCCAACTCTTTCCTAATTCAATTCCTTCCTAAACTTCTACTTTCCTAAATCTTAAGTTTCCAAAACTTGAACGTAAAAATCTTTCCTAAACTTTAAAACTCAACTTTCAAATCTTTCCTAGTTCAACCCTTTCCTAATTCTACCCCTTTCCAAAATCTTTTTCAAATCCAAGCTTTCAAATCTTTCCTAAACTCAAACCTTTCCTAATTTCAAGATTTTCTAAAAACTCAAACTCAAACTCAAAAGCTTTCTAAATCTTAAACTTTCTAAATTTCAAATCTTTCCAAATTCAAAACTTTCTAAATTTGAAACCTTCTTAAGTTAAATCTTTCTAAACCTAAAAACTTTCTAAATTCTAAACTTTCTTAAACTTCAAATCTTTCCAAATCTAAGACTTTCTTAAGTCGAGACTTTCTTAATTCAAACATTTCTTAAATTGAAAACTTTCCTTTTTCATACCTTTCCCAAAACGAAACTTTCTTATTTTCAAAACTTCCTTGTTTTTCAAAACTTTCCAAAATCAAAACTTCCCTTTTTCAAACATTTCTAAATTCGAAACTCTCCTAATTTGAAAACTTTCCTAATTCAAAACTTTCCAAAAATAAAACTTTCTTAATTCAGAACTTTCCTAATTTGAAACTTCCCTAATTCGAACCTTTCCTAAATCCAATCTTTCTTAATCTCAAGTCTTCCCTAGGTCTCCTACCTTTCCTAAGTCTAGGTTTCCTAAACTTCCATCTTTCCTAAAACCAAATCTTTCCAAAACCTATCTTTCCAAAGCAAGTCCAATTGTTTCAATTTCAATCTCAAATATCTTCTTCCAATTTCAAATCAAAATTCAATTTCCTTCTTCAATCCAACCTTCTATCGGACTCCGGTCTGAACTATGACTGACCTAATTCTCCCAAAGGAATACGTAGGCAACCTTCATAGGTGCGGTCACAATATTTTTCAAACTTTCAATTCCACCCTCATGGGTGCGGTTTCAAGATTCTTTCCAAATCTCAAATTCCAATCTATTTTCAAAATTTCAATTTCAATTTTTCTATTTTCAAATCCCTATTTCCAAGTTTTCAAACTTTCCAATTTCAAATTCTATCTCTTCAAATCTATTTTCAAATCAAATTCTTTTTAAATTCATTTCCAAATCTATTTTTCAATTCTCTCTTATTTTGCACTTGCATATCATGCATCATGTTAGTTTTCAAACATTGTTTTTCTAAAGTGAATAGGGTTGAACCATTAGTTAATTAAAGACTCTCATAGGTGAATCTAGGGTAAATTGACATGTAGGTACCGAAAGGGTGGGGTAGGGTGATAGTTTAGTGCATCTTCCCTACACGTAACCAACCTCCGAACCTAGATCACTGTTTTCAAAGACCAAAAGAAGTTATTTTTCAAAAAAGGGCTAAATGTTTTCCAAAGGTTGCCAAACAACCTGTTTTCTTTAAAAACCCTCTCTTGAGGAGATATTTTCCAAAATTGTTTTTCAAAACCCCAAGTATAGTCTTCGGATTATGCTTAGTTTTTAGGTGACCTAACTCACCTTAATCAAGTTAGGTGGCGACTCCGAATCTTTTTCAAAAGCCCTTTATTCAAACCTGTTTTCAATTCAAACTTAGTCGCACTCATTCTTATAGGAGGGTGAGTTCTAACAAGAGAGTACAGCATTTTTCCCGCTTGTGTGAGTATTCCTCGAGTGCGAAAAATCTGGGCGCGACAGCGTTATAACCAGGAAATCAGGAAAAAAGGCAATTTTGGCAGAGCATCAGCGAGACGTTCCAAGTCGGGGGTGTTTAGTGTCATAAGGTCCTCTCTAGGTTAAACAAGGGTGTATAACAAGATTCGCCATTCAAAATTCGAGGACTAGTGTTGTTTTTTAGGCGCTTTCGAGTTGTCAGGGGTAAAATGATCATTTTGGTCAGGTTTGGTTGAAAATGGTCAGAAATGGGTCGGAGAGTAATGTTAAGCATGTCGGGTCATTCAGGGATGATCCCGGGAGAGTCTTTCACTGCTTGGTGGGATTTGTGTGGTGCTGGGGCGTTCAGGGGCAAAACGGTCATTTTGACCAGAGTTAGGCGGAATGGGATTAGAATTGAACCGAATGGCATGTGGAGTACACCTAAGTGATTAGTAGTATTTTGGAAAGGCAGACTTACCATCTTGAGAGATTTTGAACTTCCTCAAGACGTATCTGGAGGCCCAAGGGGCAGGTTTGGTTATTATGCCTCTATTGGGCCTAACGGGCTCGAGAAGCGGTTAACTGATTGGATAGGGGTTTGAAAGTTGATTAGGGATTGAATGTGCTTACAAAGTTTGGAAAGGGAGTTCGGTCAGGCCGGAGATTGCCGTGCCAGCAAAAATGGGGTGCTTACAGAAATTTATAGCGAAGCTCTGCAAAAACTGCTCCAGAATCTTGAATTCCTATATACATCCCACACCTCAAACATTTAGGCTAGATTCTACCTCCCCCTAGACCATACACTTCACCTACACAGCCTCTCATGTCATAAAATACCTCCTTTCAGCCCCTCAAGCATACTTAAAGCCCTCCTAACTCAAGTCAAAACATCCATAAAAGATACCAAGTGTATTGAAGTCAAAAGGTGGTATTTCTTTTATGTTTTTTTCTCCTCCACTTCTCTCTTCTCCCTCCTAGCCTACTTAGGCTATTCTTTATTTTAGTCCCCATTCTCTACCCCCCTTTGTTGTATGCTTGAAGCAAAATTGCTCTTAGTTTATGTCTAAAGAAAAGTTAGTGAGAGCCACCGTATAGGGGGATCTCTCACTAGCCTACTTTAAAATGGTATGGCCTTGGAGCCCCTTGATTATGTGGTGTAGCCTAAAGCCTTGTATGAATTCATGAGCCCCTATGCATATTACTATCTTATTCATGTTTTGTGTGTTTGGCTTTATTTCCATGTTTATAACCATGTTTTTCAAAATTTACACTATTCTCATTTTCATGCCATTTTCAAGCTCAATATTCCCCTTAAGATGGTTCTAAGAGTTGGTCCCTTGAAGTTTAGGATGAGACCTTAGGTAATCATGCCTTAAAAAATTCCCCCATTAACCCCTAACTCAGACTTTTGCATCTTTGCATTTTAACTTGCATAAAAATGATTTTCAAACTCTCTAATTCCCAAGGTTTCTATTCTCTCAAGTTTAGTGGTTGGAATGACCCCATGGAACCCTCTCTTGAGTGGTTTTCCTTTTTAGCCATAGGAGCCCTAAATTGTTAGAATGGTTCCCTTCTTTTTTTATTCTTGCACAAAAATAATTTTCAAACTCTTTGATTTCTAAAGTTTCTATTCTCTCAAGTTTAGTGGTTAGAATGGCCCCATAGAACCCTCTCTTGAGTGGTCTCCCTTTTACATTGGTCATAGGAACCTTGACTTGTTAGAATAGTTTCCTTTGGAAAACGGCTTTCAAAAGTTCATTCTCTCCTTTTATTCATTAAAAGTGGTTTTTCAAAAATTTGTCATCATTGTGTTGATTATTGAAATCCGTACACTTTTCAAGATAAAGGTTATAATGGTCCTAAGAAAACTTTCTTTGGAATGGTTTTCAAGCACCAACCATATAAACTATATTCTTGGCTAGAGTCAAATTTTCATGGAAATGATCTTCGAATGGGTTGTCTACCAAAAGCCTTTGCATAACATGATTTGTTTTCCAAAACTCTTTTCAAAAATGCGTAAAACTACCTTTTAAAACCATCTTCCAATCCAACCCTAGGTTAACTTGACCCTAGTTGCCTAACCCTAGGTTAACCTAACCCAAGTTAGTTTACCTTAGGTCACCCCTAACCTTAGGCCAACCCAACCTAGGTTAGTATACTTCAAGATTTCAACTCATGGACCCCTTTTAAATGATCTTTCTATTTAAAACTATTCTCATAACCCATCTTTCCAAAATCTCCTACCATATTGAGATTTCAAAAAAACCAACTCCATAACCTTTTTAGATACACCTACACTCTATCTTTAAATTATTTCCAAAAATGTTTTCAAAAATTCACAACCCTAAGGTGAACCTACCCCTTCTATGGCCAGGGATCCCAAGGGAAGTTAATACACTAAGTTTAACTTTTAAGGTTGTCCATATTAGAGTTTCAAAGTCCTCGGTGGTTTCAAAAACCACTTTCAAAAACCTTCCGAAGACCAATTTACTAAAACACTCCAAATACATACCTCAAAGGTTTTCAAAACAAGACTTCAAAATATTTTCAAAACTCTCTTAAGTTATTTCAAAGCATTTCCAAAACTCCCTTGAGTTGTCCTAAAAAGATTTCAAAACACTTCAAAACGCCCTTTCTAGAATTTCAAAGTTCTATTTCAGAAACAATTCAACATCCGATTCCAAATCAAAACTCTCAAGTTCTCTTTATCCAAAGACCATAAAGTGTCTTCAAACTTTTTCAAAGACCTCAAAGCATCTTAAAACTTTTCAAAGGCCCTAATTGTAAGCACCTCATTTTTGTCGGCTCGGTAGTCTCTAGTCCATCTAGACTTGTATTAAAGTCAATATGGATGTATTCCAATCTAAATCAACTTTCTAAGTCTAATCCAATCAATCGATCGCTTCGTGGGCCCTTTGGGCCCAAATAGAGGCAAAATGATCAAAATGCCCTTGGGGTCATTGTTTGGTCCAATTCTAATAGGCACGTCTTTCCGAGGACGATAAGTCCCCTTTCCATTCCAATTCAAATTCCAATTAAATTCAGCACACCTTTCGAGAAAGTTGATTCGTCAAGATGATAAGACCATCCAATCCGGCACGTATCCAAGTGAACTCTTTGGAACGGTAAGTCCCTTCAAACCTGTCAACAAGGACGAGACCCTAATCCTTGAGATGGTAGAACGGTCCATCTTTGGCGCCTGCTAGCCCGCCAATGCAAAAATGTCCATTTCGGCATGCCTTTCAAGAAATTTGATTCCTCAGGTGCTAAGTCCACATAGCAGCTTCCAGAGATTAGGCAATTTCTGGAATGATCGCGACCCATTAGAGTAACGAAAATACTCGTAAACATCGCAACCGTCAGAGTGACGGAAACACTCGCAAATAGGTTGATATAGGGAATTGCCAACAAACCCCTATATCACAGGACCAGCGTCAGAGTGACGGAAACACTCAAAACCCAAGTCAACACCGGTGCCTGCTAACCCACTTCTGTCAAAAATGACTAAACTGCCCCTAGGGCCATTTTTGGCACGTTTCTTGAGAAAGTACAAAAGTCCTCAGAATGGTAAGTCCACCCTTCCAATATTGTCTTAAAGACAATCCGGCATGATTAGGTGCCTTCTAGTCAATTTCGGGCAAATTTCGAGACATTTCGGTCAAGATGACCATTTTGCCCCTAGGCATCCAAACGCCCCGGGAACCACACCGGCTCCGGGTATCAAACCGGTAACCTCCCCAGAATGCTTATTATAGTATTCCCGACCTTTCATTACCTTTTGGAGTCATTCCGAGTTAGTTCCGGCAAACTCAGTGCAAAATGACTATTTTGCCCCTGGTGGGCCAGTCGCTTCTTCTAACCACACCGGCTCTGGGAAACAAACTAGTAACCTCCTGGGCAATTCTAAGTAATGTTTCCAAACCTCGAGTCTTCTTCCAAGACATTCCGAGTCCATCCCGGTAGTTTTTCGATCCAGTTAACCGTTTTGCCCCTAAGGGCCCGGTCAACGCTTCTAACAAATCTTGTTATCATTTTTCAAGTCTAATACCTCTGGGACTCTATTCCAAGGTTTCTTGTTCCTTTTCGGCTTTCCAGGCCATTCTCGATCCTCTAAATCCTTCCCGAACCTTCCGAAGCCACTCCTAGTGAAGCCAAGCTAAAACTTACATGGTAGTCACTAGTACAGGTGCCTAAATCTTTTAAAGATACGTTGTTTGCCGACCTTAAAACTTTCCTAAGTGGCTGGCGCTAGGCCAAATTTTGGCCTGGCACCAATCCTACTGGCGCCAAAAGGATTTTTTGCCTGGTGCCACTGCAACATCCTCTCTCTATAAATACAGAGCCTCCTCCAGCGTGAAAGAGATCCGCAAACTCAGTCTAAAAACTCTCCTCTTTGATATACAGAGCTCGTACCCTCCTTAAACCCTAGTCTTCTTTAGGTTTTCCAAAACCTTAGCCTCCATACACAAACCCTAGCCTCCATATACAAACCCTAACTCTCATATACTCATACACACTCCTATACACTCCTACACTAGCCCCCGAAGCCTCCATTGAAAACTTGAAGTGCTACAACTCCGAAGCTCCTGAAGATCAGAGCAAACTCTTGAAGATCAAGGCGAGGACCGAAGCAAAGCAAGAAGAAAAAAGCAAGCAAAACAACGCGAATAAAACAAGACACAAGGTAGGCTTCCTATTTACATTTACACAATTTCGCCCTCTCTCTTCTCTCTCCAAACCTACTTGGATTTTCTTCTATTTTAATCCTCAATCTTCTTTCCCCTTTTTCTTGCATGCATGAAACAAAAGACTTCCCGGTCCATGTGTAGGATTAGGCTATTGGAAATCACCGTGTTGGGGGCTTTCTCTTAGTCTAACCGGAGACCACGTGGGTTCAGCCCCCTTGATTATGTGGTGAAGTCATAACTTTGTATGTACACGACCCCAACTTGCATTGTGCATATCATGATCTTGCATTCCTCCAAAATTCATTTTTCAACTTGTTTTCAAAACTTGCATTCAATCTTCTTCTTCAAAAATTGTTTTCAAAATCACAATCCTATGGTGATTTTAGCCTTTCCATGGCTAAGGTTGCTTTAGGAAAGGTTGCTTTAGGAAAGTGTTACATTTAAAGTGACCAATATGGTCTATATTTTCAAATCCTTGTTATTTTCAAAACCACTATCTTAAAGTGGTTCTAGCCTTCTTATGGTTAGAATCGTTTTAGGAAAGTGAGATATTTTTATGGACTTCCCAAAACTCTCTTTTCAAATCACTCTTTCTAAAAATCTCTTTTCCAATACACTTTTTGCAAACTCTCTCAATTTTCTTTCCAAAATTGTTTTCTAAAAATTCTCTTCAAAAATCTATTTTTCAAAACTCCTTTTCAAGCTTCTTTCCAAATAAAAGCTCTCTTTAAAATTCACTTTCTAAAAACACTCCCTTTCCAAAAACTCTTTCCAAAAATCCCTTTCTAAAAACTCTTTTTTCAAAATTCGTTTTCCAGAAACTCCTTGCTAATATTTTCCATAAAATCTCCCTTTCCAAAAACTCACTTTCCAAAAACCTCTTTTCTTAGTGTCCAAATCAAGCCCTAGAGCCATGATTAGGAAACCCTAATTTTCTTTCTTAAAATATGATTTCCACTCTTGCCTCAAAACCTGAGTTTTCAAAATCTCCTTTTTACATCTAAATCATAAGTTTCCAAAACCTATTTTCTACATAAAATTTATAGTCTTCCAAATTTAGGATTTCTAAAACTTCACCTTCCAAATCCATATCAAATCCAATCTTCTCTTTAGGAAACCAAATTCAATATTCCCATTTAGGTAATTAGATCCAATCCTCCGTTTTTGGAAACAAAATCAAAACACTCCTTCTTAGACGCAAAATCCAAATCTTTTCTAATTCCAATCCTTCCTAATCTCATACTTTCCTAAACCTTAGGCTTCCAAAATTTAAATTTTCAAATCTTTCCTTAATTTTAAGCTTCCAAACATTTCTTAATTCCATACCTTTCCAAACCTCAACTTTTCAAATCTAAATTTTCCAATCTTTCTTAAACTAAACTTTTCTTAATTCAAACTCTTTCCAAAAATCGACTCTTTCTTAAAAAGAAGACTTTTTAATTTCAAAACTTTCCTATTTCAAAACATTCCAATTTCAAAACTTTTCAATTTTAATTCTTTCTTAATTTGAAACTTTCCTAAAATGAAAATTTTCAATTTTAATTCTTTCTTAATTCTAAACTTTCCAATTTCGAAACTTTTCTAATTTGAAAACTTTCCTAAAATGAAACGTTCCTAAAACGGAACTTTCCTAATTCAAACCTTTCTTGAATCCAACTTCATTAATCTTCTAAGTCTCACATTCGAGTCAAATCTTTCTCAAACCTCAAGTCTTTCCTAAATTTTATCTTTCTAAGTCCAGGTTTCCTAAAACCCTATCTTTTCAAATCTAGTCCAAGTTTTCTTCCAAGGGTCAAATACTCTTTCAAGTTCAATTCTAGGTCTAAGTTTAATCTTGATTTTCTAATCTTCCAATTTGAATTCCAACTCAATTTCTTTTTCTAATCAAAATCTTCTATTTTCAATCGGATTCTTGTCCAAACTACGACTGACCTGATTCCTCAAAAAGGATACGTAGGCAACCCTCATAGGTGCGGTCATAACTCTTTTTAAATCTCTAATTCCATAACTTTCTTCAAATCTCCAATTCTACAATCTTCTTCAAGTTTCCAATTCCATAATCTCTTTTAAGTTTCTAATTCCAAAAATCTATTTCCAAATCTATATTTCCAATTTCTAAAACTTTCTTTCAAAATCAAGTCTATCTTTTCAAATCTCTTTTCTAAAATCAAATCAAATTCTTCTTTTCAAATCAAAATACCTCATGCATCTCTTCTTTCAAAGTTCTTTTCAAAAAGTGGATAGTTTTGGACATTTATTTAATTGAAGACTCTAATGAATGAATATAGGGTGAATAGACATGTAGGTACCACAAAGGTGGGGCAGGGTGATGACTTAGTCTGTCTTCCCTATACGTAACCAACCTCCGAACCTATGATCACTGTTTTCATAGGACTAAAATGGAGTTATTTTCAAAAAAGGGCTTAAATATTTACTAAAGGTTGCCAAACAACCTATTTTCTTAAAAACCCTCTCTTGAGGAAGTATTTTCAAAATCATTTTCAAAAACCCTAAGTGTAGTCTTCGGATTGTGCTTAGTTTTTAGGTCACCTAACTCACCTTAATCAAGTTAGGTGGCGACTCCAAATTATTTTCCAAAAGCCCTTTATTCAAATCAATTTTTCATTCAAACCTAGTTGCACTCATTTTACTAGGAGGATGAGTTCTAACGAGAGAGTACAGTATTTTTCCTGCTTGCGTGTGTATTCCTCAAGTGCGAAAAATCTGGGCACGACATTAATGCGCCTATTTTCCATCAGGCTCTTACCCAAACTACAAATGACCTGATTCTCACCAAATGAGATACGTAGGCAACCTAAGATGGTGTGGTCATAACTTCTATTTCAACCCCAATCCCCTTTTCAAAAGTTCCTATCAATTCAAAGTTTCTATTTCAAACTCCTTCAAAACTCCCATGTTTTCGAACTTCTACCAAAACTTGCATCATGCATCATTCATCTGAAAAGTGATGACTAAATTTTATTTTTCAAAATTCTAAACTGGATATTAAGTGGATAATGGTAACTGGTTATTCTAATGAGTGAACAAATGGTGATTAGACATGTAGGTACCGAAAGGCAGGGTAGGGTGATGATCTTAGGATATCTTCCCTACACGTAACCAACCCCCGGACCATAGATTTCTGTTTTCAAATGACCAAAATGGAGTTACTTTCAAAAAAGGACTTAAAACTTTCTAAAGGTTGCCAAACAACCTATTTTCTCAAAAACCCTCTCTCGAGGGAGTTTTTCAAAACCTTTTTCGAAAATCTTGAGTTTAATCTTCAGATTAACACTTAGTTTTAGGTGACCTAACTCACCTCAATTAAGTTGGGTGGCGATTCTTATTTTTCTAAAAAGCCCTTAATCAAACCCATTTCAAGTTCAAATTTAGTCGCACTCATCCTTCTAGGAGGATGAGTTCTAATGACAAAGTTTCGTGTTTTTTCGAGCCAAAAGGACTTGGTCCAAAACTGGGGTGCTGTAGCCGGCGACTCCACTGGGGACATTTAGAGGGTTAGGCCATTATCATATCTCTTCACCCTCTACTCACCCAGAATCTCCAGTTATTTTGTCCAGTTTTTATCCACTTTTCAAATTTGTCTAAGTTTCCAAAACAAATCTTATTGTCCAAAAACAATTTTTGAATAAATGTCATCACTTGCATCCATTGCTTACGTTCATGCTCTTGCATTGACCATCCATTTTATCTTGCATCGAGTTTTTTGAAAAGTTACTAACTTTTTGCATTTTTCTTTTGTAGGTGGACCTTTGTTCACATTTTATTTTATGTTATAATTTGCCATGTATGTGATGAATGAACAGGATGTGATGTGTGTTGTTAGGTCCTTTCCTCTATTTTAAAAAATTCCACACACACTTGGTGCGCTCACTTGCATTTGCATTTTGCATATATTACTTGGTTACTACCCTTCTAGGTAGAAAGGGGAATAGTACATTGACTGTCGGCGGATGCTGTGTTAGTTTCTCAACTTACGGTCTCTTGATAGTTCCCCCGCTCAAACCACCAACCAAAGATGGAGTTCACCCTTTTGGGGGTGGACGCTGGAGGTTTGAAGGTTCGGGAACCGAGCTTTCTTAGGAAGCATTAGTAAACCCCCAACTTTATGCTTTTATAGCACCCCTGCATAGCCGAACCTCTGTCGGATTTAGGACACACGCGTTAATTTCAAACCTGAGGAGGAAAGGGCGACCGCTTTACTTTTCTTAACTTTTTGTTTATGATGGCATGCCTAACCTTCATCGTTATGCTATGTATACATCTTTACGCATCATAACTGCTAATGCATCAGAATTCATTTCAAGACAAGAGTTTCCAAAGTAACTCGAGTCATTGCATCTTCATGCATCTGATTAACCCCCAGAGAAGGGCCCAAAAACTTTCTCGCTCAAATCAAGCCAACTCAAAACTCCTAAGGGTACCAAGAGATCCTAAGGATTCATGGCATGCATCAAAATCATCTCATAAAAAGGGGCCATAATCCCTCTTTGCTCATTGTCGCGCCCAGATTTTTCGCACTATACTCACACAAGTGGGGAAAACACAATACTCTCTTGTTAGAACTCACCCTCCTAGAAGAATGAGTGCGACTAGGTTTGAATTGAAAAATTGGTTTGAATAAAGGGCTTTTAGAAAAAGATTTGGAGTCGCCACCTAACTTGATTAAGGTGAGTTAGGTCACCTAAAAACTAAGAATAATCTGAAGACTACACTTAGGGTTTTTGAAAAAAGGTTTTGGAAAACATCCTCAAGAGAGGGTTTTTTTAGGAAAACGGGTTGTTTGGAAACCTTTGGAAAACATTTAGCCCTTTTTAGAAAAATAACTCCTTTTGGTCTTTGAAATCAGTGATCTAGGTTCGGAGGTTGGTTACGTGTAAGGAAGACGCACTAAGCTATCACCCTACCCCGCCCTTTCGGTACCTACATGTCAATCTACCCTAGATTCACCTATGAGAGTCTTCGACTAACTATAGTTCAATCCTATCTACTTTGAAAAAGAATGTTTGAAAACTAACATGATACATGATATGCAAGTGCAATAGAAGAGAATTGAAAAATAGATTTGGAAAGAGATGGATTTGAAATTGATTTGATTTGAAAATAGATTTGAAGAGATGGAATTGAAATTGGAAAGTTTGAAAATTTGGAAATAGAAATTTGAAATTGGAAGTTTGAAAGTAGATGGGAATTTGAGATTTAAAAAGATTTTAAAAACCGCACCCATGAGGGTGGAATTGAAAGTTGGAAAAGTATTGTGACCGCACCTATGAAGGTTGTCTACATATCCCTTTGGGAGAATCAGGTTAGTCGTAGTTCGGACCAGAGTTCGATTGAAAACAGATTAATTTGAAGAGAGAGATTGGATTGGAAGAAAGAGATTGAATTGAAAATTGGATTTGATTTGAGATTAGAAGAAGAGATTGGAAATTGAAATTGAGAAGATTGGACTTGCTTTGGAAAGATTGATTTTGGAAGACTTGGTTTTAGGAAACCTAGACTTAGGAAAGATAGGAGACGTAGGAAAGACTTGAGATTAAGAAAGATTGGACTTAGGAAAGGTTCGAATTAGGAAAGATCCGATTTAGGAAAGTTTCGAATTATGAAAGTTTCATTTTTGGAAAGTTTTAAAATTAGGAAAGTTTGAAATTTAGGAAAGTTTTAGGTTTAGGAAAGTTTTAGGTTTAAGAAAGTTTTGAAATAGGAAAGTATTGAATTTAGAAAGTTTTCAAAAAAGGAAAGGTTTTCAGATTAGGAAAGTTCCCAAATTAGGAAAGTTTTGAAATAGGGAAGCTTTGAAAATTGAAAAGTTTAGAATTTGGAAAGGTTTGAAAAAGGAAAGTTTTGAAAATTGAAAAGTTTAGAATTTAGGAAGTTTTAGATTTAGAAAGTCTTAACTTAAGAAAGTTTTGAATTTAGAAAGCTTAGAATTTTAGAAAGATTTGACATTTAGAAAGTTTAAGATTTTGAAAATTTTAGAGTGTTTTAGAAAATCTTGAGATTAGGAAAGGTTTGAGGTTAGGAAAAGTTTGAAAGCTTAGATTTGAAAAGTTAAGATTTGAAAAGAGGGTAGAATTAGGAGAGGGTTGAATTAGGAAAGATTTGAAAGTTGAGTTTTAAAATTTAAGAAAGATTTTTATGTTCAAGTTTTGGAAACTTAAGGTTTAGGAAAGTGGAAGTTTAGGAAGGATTTGAATTAGGAAAAAGTTGGATTAGGAAAGGATTGGATTTAGTTTTGAAAAGAGAAGATTTGATTTTGTTTCCAAAAATAGAGGATTGGATCTAGTTTCCTAAACCGGGAGATTTGATTTGGTTTCCTAAAGAGAAGGTAGGATTTGGCAAGGATTTGGAAAGGGAGATTCTAGAAACCCTAGATTTGAAAATTTTTAGTTTTAACGTAGAAAAGAGGCTTTGGAAACATGTATAGTTTGGATGTGAAAACAAGAGATTTTGGAAACCTAGGTTTGGGGCAAAGTTTGAAAATTATATTTTTGGGAAAAAGATTAGGGTTTCCTAATTGTGAGTTCTACGGCTTTACTTGGGCTTCTAAGGAAAGAGTTTTTGGAAAGTGCGTTTTTGGAAACGAAGGTTTTCTAGAAGGGAATCCTAGGAAGGAATTTTTGGAAAGTGAATTTAAAGAGGGAGTTTTTGGAAAAAGATTTTAAAGAGAAGGAGTTCTGCAAAGTATGTTTTTAGAGACGTAAATTTTAGAAGGAAAATCCTAGAGAGGAAATTTCTAGAAGGAAGATTTTGGAAAGAGAGTTTTTAGAAAGATTTTTGGAGAGAGTTTTTAGAAAGTGAATTTTGAGGAGAGGATTTTGGAACGGAGTTGAAAAGGGAGTTTTGAAAAATAGATTTCGGAAGGGAGTTTTTGAAAACAATTTTGGAGAGGAGAGTTTTAGGAAAGTATGTTGAAAAAGAGATTTTTAGGAGGAAGGATTTCGAAAGAGAATTTTTAGAAGGTATAAAAACATCTCACTTTCCTAAAGCAATTCTAACCATAGGAAGGCTAGAACCACTTTAGGAAAGCAGTTTTGAAAACAACAAGATTTGAAAATATGGACCGTATTGGTCACTTTTAATGTAACACTTTCCTAAAGCAACCCTAGCCATGGGAAGGCTAGAATCACCCTAGGATTGTGGTTTTGAAAACATGTTTTTGAAAAAGAGATTTTGATGCAATTTTGAGAACAAGTTTGAAAACGATTTGAAAAACAACTTTGAAAACGGATTTTGGAAGATGCAAGACTATGATATGCACAATGCAATTTGGGGTCGTGAACATACAAGATTAAGGCTTCACCACATAATCAAGGGGGCCGGACCCACGTGGACTTTGGTTAGGCTAGAAGAAAGCCCCCGACACGGTGACTCTCCAATAGCCCAATCCTATACATGGATAGGGAATCCCCTTGTTTCAAGCATGCAAAGAAAGGGGGGGAAAGAGATGGGGGATTAAAATAGAGAAAATCCAAGTGGGTTAGGAGAGAGAAGAGAGAGGGGGGAAGTGCGAAAATTTAAATTGGGAGCCTACGGTATGTCTTATTTATTTTGCGCACCGTGCTGTCTTCAATCTTCGGTCTTCGTCTTGATCTTCTTCTTTAACCTTCAAGAGTTGTCTTCAAGCTTTGGATTGCAGCTCTTCAAGTCTTCAAAGGATGGCTGAAGGCTAGTGTATAAGTGTATGGGGGTGTGTATGAGTGTATAGCAGGCTAGGGTTTGTGTATAGTGGCTAGGGTTTGGAAAACCTAGGGAGGCTAGGGTTTTTGAGGTGCTCAAGCTCTATATATTGAAATATATGATTTTTAGGTTGAGTTTGCGGACCCTTTCCACATTGAATGAGGCTCTGTATTTATAGAGGTTGGACAAACCTAGCGCCTGTTGCAGTGGCGTCAGGGCAAAATTTCTCTTAGCGCCACTAGGAGTGGCGCCAGGCCAATTCTTGGCTTAGCGCCACTACTAGTAGTGCCAGCCAGTTAGGAAACTTTATAAGTCGGCAAGCAACGTATCTTTGACTAGATTTGGGCGCCTGTACTAGTGACTACCATGTAATTTTTAGCCTGGCTTCACTAGGAGTGACTCCGGAAAGTCCGGGAATGATTTAAAGGAGCCGGGAATGACCCGGAAGGCCGGAAAGGAGCAGGAACACTTAAAATAGTGTCCTGGAGGTATTTGACTTGAAAAGTGAGGATAAGATGTGTCAGAAAGGTTGACCGGGCCTTTAGGGGATAAACGGTCAATCGGACCGAGAAACTGTCGGGACAGACTTGGACTGTCCCGGAAGAAGACTTGGGATCTGGAAACATTATTTAGAATGTTCCCAAAGGTTGCCGGTTTGATTTCCAGAGTCGGCGTGGTAGGAAAAGGAGACCGGCCCACTAGGGGCAAAACGGTCATTTCACACCGGGTTGGCCGGAACTGACTCGGAATGATCCGGAAAGGTAAAAGGAGGTTGAGAACACTATAAAAAGTAATCTCAAAAGGTTACCGGTTTGATACCCAGAGCCGGTGTGGTCAAAAAAGGAGACCGGCCCTTTAGGGGCAAAACGGTCATTTCGCACCAGGTTGGCCGGAACTGACTCGGAATGATCCGGAAAGGTAAGGAGAGGTTGAGAACACTATAAAAAGTAATCTCAGGAGGTTACTGGTTTGATACCCAGAGCCAGTGTGGTTCCCGGGGCATTCAGATGCCTAGTGGCAAAATGGTCATCTTGACCGGAAAGTCTCGGAAAAGGTCCAAAGGACAGTTTGGTCATTTTTCACCAAAGTAGGTTAACAGACAATGGTGTTGACCTGGGTTTTGAGTGTTTCCGCCACTCTAACGGCGGTCGTCGTGACGCAGGGGTTTGTTGCCAATTCCCTATATCGACCTATTTGTGAGTATTTCCGCTACTCTAACGATTTTGTGAGTAGTTTCGCTACTCGGACCGTCTCGAGGAATAAACTGTCTCGAGAGAGCGATTGGAAAGGGGACTTACCGTCTCCGAAGAGACGTGCCTGGATTGGAACCGTCTCGAGGAATAAACTGTCTCGAGAGTGGGATTGGAAAGGGGTCTTACCGTCTCTGAGGAGACGTGCTTGGATTGGAACCGTCTCGAGGAATAAATTGTCTCGAGAGAGGGATTGGAAAGAGGTCTTACTGTCTCCGAGGAGATGTGCCTGGATTGGAACCGTCTCGAGGAATAAACTGTCTCAAGAGTGGGATTGGAAACGAAAAGGAAAGGACAATGCCCCTAAGGGCATTTTGGTCATTTTGCCTTTATTTGGGCCTGACAGGCCCGCGAAGTGATGGACAGACGGGATTTGACCTAGAGAATTGGTTTCGATAGGAATATGCCCACAATGACTTGAAAACAAGTCTGGACGGAGTGTAGACTGCCGAGCGGTCAAAAATGGGGTGCTTACACTCATGGAGATAGGGCTGCCAAGAAGACAAAGGGGCAATTTAAATCAAAAGCCTCTCATCAACTACCATCTAAGAAGGCGGATCCGAAGACTCAAGAATAGTTTAGGATCCCACAATGTAAATATAGAATAGGTGGAAGTCCCAAGGAAAATGTTCCCCTTCCCCTTCAAATGTACTTTCAAATTCCATGTATAAAAAATAAAAAAGAAGAATCAAATGTAATAAAACTGTCATTCCTGCTTTCATCAAATGAATGCATGAATGTGAGAATGAATGAATGAAGAGGCTCACACAGGTACAGTATTGCATACAAGGGCAACCCCTTATCTCCAAAAGTGAGCCGACACATCATGCTTAGTACCCCTCTCAAAGTAGGGGCACCCCTAGGATATGCATTGCATAAAAATTTTCAATCCAAAGGCACTAACTTCTCCTTTTTGTTTTTCTTTTTACATTCTCATTGTCTTCTCCCTAGCCTACAAAGGGCAAGAGAGTTAGAGGGTAAACCAAGAATGGAAAGGGGGTCTTCTAAGCTGCTTATTCATTGCCATTATGCTACCCATATATTTACTATTAGGCTCATGCATTAACATCCATCCCAGGATAAGAGTTCCAAAAAAACTCAAGTTATTGCATTTTCATGCATTTAATCAACCATAGAGAGAAAGATATGATCCAATCTCATGTTAATCAAACCTATCTAAATCTCTAAGGGTTTCTCCAACCCTAAGGATTCATGGAAAGCATAGAACCATATCTCAAGAGAGGCCTAAATCTCTCTCAGTCCATGGAGGCAAGATTCCCTAAACAAAAAAGTATCAACCGGCCCATGCCGAAAAGGTATTGTATTGCACACAAGGGCAAAACCCCATCTCCAAAATGGACTCAGCATCATGCCTAGATTCCCTTAAAGAAAGGACCTCCATAGAACATGTGTTGCTTAAAATTTTCAACTTCACATGCTAACTACATTTTGTTTTTCTTTTTCTAGGTCCAAGAGCACAATCAAACCAATAAAATCCTTCCAACATCCCATCCAATTCGTAATTCATACAAAGCCATGACCTCGACACCATGTTGCCACTCTACCAGTCCTCAAACTCCTGAAGTCATCCCTGTTCAATCCAATGACCCATATGGCAAATGGAGTGTGAAGGATGCCAGCGTGATTCCAAAATCAGTCTGAGGGGTTTATTCCAGAAAATACAAATTTCTTTCAAACCTGTCTTTCAATTTTTAAATCAAATTTGAGCATGAAAATAACATCATCTAAATGAAAAGGATCCAAAATTTTTGTGTTTATAGCATTATCTCATGGCACTCATGAATGATGTCTTCTTATTTAGGAAATTTTCCTCCGAAATGTTTTACCCCGATTTGGAGGATAAGATAGCACAAGTACCACTTTCAGCAGAAACAATCTCCGACTCCAAAAAGAGGGGAGAGTGAAATAGAAAGTACAGAGAGAGGGAAAATACAAAAGGGTGAGAGATAAGGATTAATCACATAAACTTGTTGAAGTCTAAAGAGTAACTTCTGAAGGATGTCCTAGCAAAGCAGCAAACAGTTACACCTTCAAAAGGAAGATTAGCGCACATTGGTAAGCCTGGGTTGATTAATCTTTGAAAAGAAATTAGAAAAACCAAAAATATTTTTGATAGTGTTTGTTCTACACGTGCACAATTACTTAGCCAAATATTCAATTATGAACAGATTGATGTGCATGCTTGTTTGAGGTTGAATCTTGTGTATATGATCACTTGCATAAATATGAGTCAATGGTTTTGATACTTTTTACCATATTGGCAAATCATGTTCGACTTAATGCACACTTCTCGAGACTTTTAGAATTTGGAATCCGCCTTTATGATCTATTTTAGCTGGCTCTGCCATTGTTAAAAACTTGTGGAGTATTGAAAACCTAGATTGACCTTTTGTCGATTCCCTCTCCCATCACTTATGGAAAGGGCTACCAGTGAGTGTGAGTGCAGCTACCATTGTTATGTGACAAGAGGAGAAGGCTACCTACTCATGTTTGTAAAAGCCGCCATAACTTTATGTTTCAATGTTTCCATCATTGGAGAGATAGGGTTGGATTTCCACCCAAAAAAAACAAAAAACAAAAAAAAGAGCATGGGATGAAACAGATTTGACTTCTAGGTGTGTCAATCTGCAAGTTAATAGACATGGTATACCATCCTAGATCACGCCTAGGGTCTATATTCTCATTAGTCTCTGTGAAGTTTGCGCTTACACCACTACATTGTCACTGATATGGTCTTGATCATCTCACGACCAATTATGCTTGTTTTGTGAGGTTTCATGCATATTTGATGTTGATCTTTTCAAGCTAAGTTACATTTTGATATTCATGAATTTATATTTACCCTACATAGATTGGTCATGTCTTCATAGGACCCCTATAATCTGAAAAATTCAATGGTTTACCAAAAAATGGGCATGCCTGCACTTCTTAATAGCTTTCAAAATATTCTCGAACTAAAGACTGAAGCTACTTGTTACTTTGCTAAAAGGGCGATATCAACCGTCATTCAAGAGCCCCACTTGGAGGAGTTTTTATTTTCAGCAAAAGAGAGGAGGAGAACAAGTTAATGGGTTAAATCTCTAAAAGTGATGCAAGTGCTATCACATCCTGGCACGAAAAGGGCAGAACTTGAAAGGAAAATCCCAAGAGAAGAACAAAAGTTTAAAAGACTGTCCAATCTTGAGATATAATGCTCACAACTAAACATAAACCCTAGGGCAACCCTCGAGACATACGTCCATTTCCATCTGTATATCATACGTGTGCATTCATCAAAAAGTAGACATGCATTCAATTCCATTCAAGTATAAACCTGTGCATTTATCAAAAAGTATGAGATGCATTCTATTTCCTGTACAAACCATATTTGTTCATGCATTCATCAAAAAGCATGACATACATTCTATTTCCTGTACAAACCATATCTGTTCATGCATTCATAAAAAAGAATGACATGCATTCTATTTCTTGTACAAGCCATATTTGTTCATGCATTCATCAAAAAGAATGACATGCATTCTATTTCCTGTACAAACCATATATGTTCATGCATTCATCAAAAAGTGTGACATACATCCAAAATTTCATCTCTATGCATTAATCACAAAGTATGGCATGCATTCAAATTCTATTTCTATGTTGACTTGTACACATAGCTTATCATACATTCATTTGATGAACTTGTTCATATAAGCATCTAGATGGCTTCAAAAGAAAAGCCTCTGAAAATGGAAGCACAACAAGGAGTGGTGTTCTCATCCAAATCAGGGTCCTTAGATGCTTAGCTCACGGGGAAAAGGTCAACTAGAAGAAGCTCGCATGCCAAATAGGTCTTGAAAAAGAGAAAAAGGGACAAAACAAAAGAGAGAAGAAATGACATGCATCCTAGAATGTCTAGACTGCCATTCGTAGTTGACAAAAATAGAAAATGCGGCAACGACCCACCCTTAACCTCCCAATTAGCCCTGAAATAGCCTAATCCAACCTTTTGTAAACCAATGAAGAATGGGGCAACATTCTATCCCTCCAATCCACTTTGAAACCTTCTCAAATCATAAAGACTGGGGCAATAACCTACTGTCGATCCCTCCAATCAACCATGGACAACCTAGTCCAACCTTTTTCAAAAACACGGAGAATAGGACAACGACCCACCCTCGGCCACCCCAATTAATGTCAGCATGACTCGACCTCTTCAAATCGTAAAAGTTGGGGCAACGGTCCATCCTGCACCTCCCATGCAATTTCAAACCAATCAATCCATTCCAAAAAAGAAAAAAAAAATAAAAGAACCCATCAAAGATGTTTGACCCTCCAGATCCCTCAAACTTTTCCAAAAAACCTCACCCCCTCCAGAAAGAAACTCAAGACGCTTGACTTTAAAGAAACACAACCCTTCAAAAGATATGTCAGCAAAAATCTTATTATGCCTAGCAAAAGCAAAACTTGACAATCAACCAAACACCGAGTACTCCAATCTCAAGAAATCTCAATCCATGAGACTACAAATGTCTCCCCTTCAAGCTCCGAGATAGAAGAATTACAAGCACAGAGTAATCTCTGATGATTCCATAGGCTCAACCATCTCCAAAGCTTTAAGAAAAAGCCCAGGTATAATTCTAACTGAATTGTCTCAAAATCAACTCTGAAAACAAAAGCCCTTGCTTTCTTTCAAATCCAAAAACTTTCAAGGCTTCATCTATAAAAACTTTCAAATTTCAAAGTCAGTTTCAAAAGCTTGCAAAACTATTTCTACAAAAAGTTTCAAACTCAAAAGATCGAAGCTCTTGCTTTCTTTTGAAAGTCAAAATCAATTTTCATATCCAAAAAATTTCAAACCTTTTTCCACTAAGAGCTTCAAATTTCAATTCAATTTCAAAGAGGAAAAATCCTACTGTCTTCCAAAAACACCGTCAAGTTTAAAAAGTTTCAAATGTTCAAGCTTCAAGTCAAGATGAATTTTCTAAACATTTTGTCTTAAAAACATTCCAGTTTCAAGTCAAAACGAATTTCCTATACGTTTTGCTTTCAAAAAATCAAAAGTGTCGAGTCAAAATGAATTTTCTATATATTTTTCCTTCAAAAGTTCAAAAGTTCAAATTCCTAGTCAAAATGAATTCTCTACATATTTTATTTTCAAAAGTTCAAGTGTCGAGTCAAAATGAATTTTCTATACATTTTGTCTTCAAGAGTTTCCAAGTTCCGAGTCAAAAAAAGTTTTCTAACACTTATCAAAAAACAAATAATAAAAAATATTAGTTTCTGAATTTCAAGTTCAAATGGATCCCCTTTAAATGGTTTCCATCTTTCTAGATTTATTAACTTTTTCCTTCAAAAAGTTTAATTTCAAAAGTACTCTCCAGGTTTTTTAACTTTTTTCTTTAAAAAGTTGGACTTCAAATCATTTTTTAGGTTTTCCAAAAACTTTTTCCTTCAAAAAGTTTAATCTCAAAAATATTTATCGGGTTTCATGAGCTTTTTCCTTCAAAAGCTCTATTTTTCAAAAATTTAAGTTTTTAAGCTTTCGCCTCAAAAAGCCTAGCTTTCCAAAATTTTTGGGTTTCCCGAGCTTTCTCCTTCAAAAGCTTCGTTTTCAAAACATTTCTCAGGTTTCTCAAGCTTTTTCCTTCAAAAATTTCGTTTTTCAAAAATTCAACTTCTCAAACTTTTGCCTCAAAAAACTTAGCTTTAAAAAAATTTTGGGTTTTCCGAGCTTTCTCCTTCAAAAGCTCTGTTTTCAAAATACTTCTCAGGTTTCTCGAGCTTTTTCCTTCAAAAACTCCGTTTTCCAAAAATCTTGGATTTTCAAGCTTTCGCCTTAAAAAGCATAACTTTCAACATTCCAAGTTTCTCAAGCTTTTTCCTTCAAAAGCTCCGTTTTCCAAAAATCTCGGGTTTTCTAGCTTTTGCCTCAAAAAGCCTAGCTTTCAAAAAAATTTTGAATTTTCGAGCTTTCTCCAAAAAAGCAAATTCAGATTTTTGAGCTTCCTCAAAAAAAGCAGATTTGAATTTTTGAGGTTCTTCCAAAAGAGCAGATTTGGGTTTTTGAGCTTTCTCTAAAAAAGCAGATTGGATTTCCGAGCTTCTTCCTGTCAGCAAAGATCGGGTTTCCCAAGTTTTTTATTCAAAAGCTTCGTTTTTAAAAATATCTTCTCGGGTTTCTTAAACTTTTACTTTCAAAAGCTCTGTTTTCCAAAAACCTTTTGAGTTTTCTAGCTTTTGCCTCAAAAAACTTAGTTTTTCAAAATTTTGAGTTTCTTGAGCTTTTTCCTTTAAAAGCTCTATTTTCAAAACATCTTCTCAGGTTTTTTCAATCTTTTTTCTTCAAAAACTTCATTTTCAAAACATTTTCTCGGGTTTCTCAAGATTTTTCCTTCAAAGGTCCATTTTCCAAAAAAATAAAAAAATCTCGGGTTTTCTAGCTTTCGCCTCAAAAAGCTTACTTTCAAAAAAAATTTCTGGGTTTTCAAAACTTTCTCCACAAAAAGTTTCATTCCAAAATCAAATTCTCGATTTTCTGAACTTTTCCCTTCCAAAGTTTAATTTCAAAATTCTATATTTTCAAACCTTTTTCCTCAAAAGTTTCGTTCCAAGTTTTAAAGGTTTTTCAAAACCTTCCAATTTAAATTCAAACCCATCCATTATAGAAGTCCATTTCAAATAATCAACTTCAATTTCAAAATCATTTTTTTTCTAAAAAAATCCTTTTCAAAATTCAAAAAAACCCTGAATCTCCCTAAAATAGTGTCATTCCATTGGTTGGAATGTCGGTTCAGGAAAAATTAATTTCAAAATTATTTCAAAATCAAGTTTTCAAATTTCAAGAATTCAAACAATCTAGTTTTTAAAACTTAAATTCCATGTTCCAACTACAATCGTTCCTCCAATTGCCTCGCAGTTAACATGGGATCCTTCCATATTATTTTTCTGCCTCCGATAAGCAAAGATAGAAAAAGAGGGGCAGCTGTAAGCACCCTATTTTTGCCTACTCGGCATTCTCCGGTCCAACTAGATCCAATTTTCAAACATCACAACATATACGAGCCCAAAACGTGTCTTTCAAACTCCAATCTAGTCAACTAGTCGCTTCCCGGACTCACCAGGCCTAATTGAAGCCATAAACGCTATCATGCCCCTAGGCATTCCAAGTAGCTTTCTAGGACTGGGCGATCTCAGAAACCAACGCCATCTAAGTAGCTTCCCAAGATCAGGCGATCTCGGGGACCAACACTTTATCAAATTTCAGACGGTTCACTTCTGGCGCCTACTAGTCTGCCAATATAGAATGCCCGTCATTTGGTAGTTCTCCGAGACCAAGCGTTCTCGGAGACCAACACCATCCTCACAGGTAGCTTTTTGAGACCAAGCATTCTCAGAAACCAACACCACCCTACAGGTAGCTCTCTGAGACTGGGTGGTCTTAGGGACTACCACCGCACATGTAGTTTTTTGAGACCGGTCAGTCACGAGAACCAACACCTAGGTCAACACCGATACCTGCTAGCCCGACTAGATGAAAAATGACCAAACCTGCCTCTTGGGCCTCCAGGCACACTTTGAGAAAGTTTAAAATCCCTCAAAATGGTAAGTCCACCTTTCCAAAGTATCACTAAGTAGTTAGGCGTACTCCGCGCGCCTTCCTGTCCAATTCTGGTCCCATTTCAACTGAATCTAGTCAAAATGACCGTTTTGCCCCTAAACGCACTAGCACTGCACAAATTCCACCGAACTGTGAAAGACTCTCCTGGGATCACCCCTAAATGACCCGACACGCTTAACATAACACTCTGATCCATTCCTGACCATTTTTAACCAAATTCGACCAAAATGACCATTTTGCCCTTGTCAACCCGAACGCACCCCGAAACAACACCAGTCCTAGAATTTTGAACGGCGGGTCTTGTCATACACTCATGTTTAACCTAAAGGGGACCTTATGACACTATACACCCCCGACTCGATAAAAGTTCTTTGGAGCGTCTTGCAGACGCTTCACCAAAATTGCCTTCTCTCATGATTTCTTGGTTATAACGCACCGTCAAATGACTTGAGAAATGTGTAAACCAGGGAATCTCCGAAAGCTCATTCATGGGTCTTTTCATCAATACGGCCCGATCAGATAGATCGCTCCCCGGAGTCTCTCGTCAAGTGGCTCAAAAACTGCTAGTTTCAGCCACCCATGGAGCGTCTCACAGATGTTCTGCCAAGATTGACTTTTTTCTCAATTCCCTGATTATAACGCACCATCAAACGACTTAAGAAATGTGTAAATTAGGGAATCCCTGAAATTATTTTCAGAGTACTTCCCATTGGTACAGTCTGATTGGAGAGATCCTTCCCGAAGGCCTCGATCATGCGGCACACAAACAGCCACTTTTGAACCTCCACGAAGGGTATCATAGATGCTCCGCAGAGATACAAATTTATGCACACTTTCCGAGACGATATCTCACACTTCTGAACAGCATTCAAACATTTCGAAAGCACGGAAGTTCACGAGAAACCCTAGGAGAACACCGTGGATATAACCGATTCTTCTGAAACCTTTTCGGTTAGCTCAATTATCGAGGCAAAGTTTAAACAAACACTCCCAGTGACGGAACATATGCTACATGCGCCCAAATTCTGATTAGATCAGCCAAATTTTGATTAACCATCAAGATTTAGCCAGCACAATGGGTGCCACGTCACATTCTGGCAATGGAACAGTACTGGCGCATGTGCTACATGCGCTATGGCAAATTTAGCCCGTGCGGATGTACCACATACGCTAGGCTTCTCCCAAATTACCTATAAATACAAGCCTCCCCCTTTGCATATTCCAGAATCAAAATTGATAGCGAAGCTCTACAAAAACCACTCCAGAACCTCGAATTCCTATATACATCCCACAGCTCAAACACTTAGGCTAGATTCTACATCCCCCTAACCCATACACTTCACCTACATAGCCTCTCATGCCATAAAATACCTCCTTCCAGCCCCTCAAGCATACTTAAAACCCTCCTAGCTCAAGTCAAAACATCCATAGAAGATTGTAAGTGTATTGAAGCTAAAAGGTGGTAATTCTTTTATGTTTTTGTCTACCCCACTCCTCTCTTCTCCCTTCTAGCCTACGTAGACTATTCTCTATTTTAATCCCGATCTTCTATCCCCCTTCTTGCATGCTTGAAGTAAGAGGGCTCTTAGTTCATGCCTAGAGGAAAGTTATTAAGAGCCACCGTATAAGGGGATCTCTCACTAGCCTATTTTAAGATGACATGGCCTTGGAGCCCTTTGATTATGTGGTGTAACTTAAAGCCTTGTATGAATTCATGACCCCCTTTACATATTGCTATCTTATTCATGTTTTGTGTGCTTGGCTTTATTTTCATTTTTACAGCCACGGTTTTCAAAATTTACACTATTCTCATTTTCATGCCATTTTCAAGCTCAATACTCCCTTCAAGATGGTTCTAAGAGTTGGTCCCTTGAAGTTTAGGATGAGACCCTAGGTAATCATGCATTAGAAAATCCCTCCATTAACCCCTAACTCAAACTTTTGCATCTTTGCATTTCAACTTGCATAAAAGTGATTTTCAAACTCTCTAATTCCCAAGGTTTCTATTCTCTCAAGTTTAGTGGTTGGAATGGCTCCATGGAACCCTCTCTTGAGTGGTCTCCCTTTTTGGCCATAGGAGGCCTAATTTGTTAGAATGGTTCCCTTCTCTTTTTGTTCTTGCACAAAAATGATTTTCAAACTCTTTGATTTTTAAGGTTTCTATTATCTCAAGTTTATTGGTTGAAATGGCCCCATGGAACCCTTTCTTGAGTGGTCTCCCTTTTACATTGGCCATAGGAACCTTGACTTGTTAGAATAGTTTCCTTTGGAAAACGGTTTTCAAAATCTTCTTCCCAAAAATGGTTTTCAAAAGTTCATTCTCTCCATTTTTGCATTAAAAGTGGTTTTTCAAAAAGTTGTCATCATTTTGTTGATTATTAAAATCGCTACTCTTTTCAAGGTAAAGGTTATAATGGTCCTAAGAAAACCTTCTTTGGAATGGGTTTCAAGCACCAACTATATAAACTATATCCTTGGCTAGAGTCAAATTTTCATGGAAATGAGCTTCGAATGAGTTGTCTACCAAAAGCCTTTGTATAACATGATTTGTTTTCCAAAACTCTTTTCAAAAATGCATAAAACCACCTTTTAAAACCATCTTCCAATCCAACCCTAGGTTAACCTAACCCAAGTTAGTTAACCCTAGGCCACATTGACCCTAAGTTAACCAAACCCAAGTTAGTTAACCCTAGGCCACCTTGACCCTGGGTTAACCTAACCCAAGTTAGTTAACCCTAGGCCACTGTAAGCACCCAATTTTTAACCGCTCGGTGGTCTCCACTCCGTCCAAACTTATACTCAAGTCAATGTGGATGTATTCTAATGGAAATCAACTTTCTAAGTCTAATACTGTCAATTCATCGCTTCGCGGACCTGCCGGGCCCAAATAGAGGCAAAATGACCGAAATGCCTTTAGGGGCATTGTTCGGTCCAATTTCAAATTAGGCACGTCTTTTCAGAGGCGATAAGTCCCCTTTCCATTTCCAAATCAGGCGCGTCTTTCCGAAGACGATAAGTCCCCTTTCCAATTCCAAATTAGGCACGTCTTTTCGAAGATGGTAAGTCCACTTTCCAAATCCAAATCAGGCACGTCTTTCCGAAGACGGTAAGTCCCCTTTCCATTTCCAAATCAGGCGCATCTTTTTGAAGACGGTAAATCCCCTTTCCAATTCCAAATCAGGCACGTCTTTTCGAAGACGGTAAGTCCCCTTTCCAATTCCAAATCAGGCACATCTTTCTGAAGACGGTAAGTCCCCTTTCCAATTCCAAATCAAGCACGTATTTCTGAAGACGGTAATTCCCCTTTCTAATTCCAAATCATGCGCGTCTTTTCAAAGACGGTAAGTCCCCTTTCCAATTCCAAATTAGGCGCGTCTTTCTGAAGACGGTAAGTCCCCTTTCCAATTCCAAATCAGGCGCGTCTTTCCGAAGATGGTAAGTCTCCTTTCTATTTCCAAATTAGGCGCGTCTTTCCGACGACGGTAAGTCCCCTTTCCAAATCCAATTTCAATCCCCCTCTCGAGACAGTTGATTCCTTGAGACGGTCTGGCACATTTTTCGAAGAAAACCTCTTCGGAACGGTAAGTCCCTTTAAACCTATCGACCGGGACGAGACCCCAAGTCCCCTAGATGGTAGAATGGTCCACCTTTGGCGCCTGCTAGCCCGGCAATACAGAAATGTCTGTTTAGGCACGCCTTTTGAGAAAGTTGATTCTCAGGTGCTAAGTCCCTTTAGCAGCTTCTCGAGATCAGGCAATTTCGTGAATGATCGCGAACCGTCAGAGTAGCGAAAATACTCACAAACATCGCAACTGTCAGAGTAGCGGAAATACTCGCAAGCAGGTCGATATAAGGAATTGTCAACAAACCCCTGTATCACACAACCGCCGTTAGAGTGGTAGAAACACTCAAAACCCAGGTCAAGACCAGTGCCTGCTAGCCCACTCCGATGAAAAATGACCAAACTGCCCCTAAGGCCATTTTTTGGCACGTTTCTCGAGAACACACCTGAGTCCTTAGAACAGTAAGTCCAACCTTCTAGGATTGTTTTAAAAGCAATCCGACATGATGAGGTGCCTTCTAGTTAGTTTCGGGCCGCTTCTGAGACTTTTCGATCAAGATAACCATTTTGCCCCTAGGCATCCGAATGCCCCGGGGACCACACTGGCTCTGGTATCAAACTGGTAACCTCCCGAGAATGCTTCTTATAGTGTTCTCAACCTTTTATTATCTTTCCGGATCATTCCGAGTCAGTTCCGGCAAACCCAATGCAAAATAATTGTTTTGCCCATGGTGGGCCGGTCGCCTTTTTCGACCTCACTGGCTCTGCGTATCAAACCGGTAGCCTCTTGGGAATATTCTAAATAATGTTTCCAAGTCTCAAGTCTTTTTTTGGGACATTCCGAGTCCGTCCCGGCAGCTTTCCTGCCTGATTGACCGTTTTACCCCTGATGGCACGGTCAACCCTTCCGACGAATCTTGTCATCATTTTTCAAGTCTTTTGTCCTCGAGACATTATTCTAAGGGTTCTTGGCCCTTTCCGGCTCTCCGGGTCATTCCCGGCCCCTTCAATTCATCCCCGAACCTTCCGGAGTCACTCCTAATGAAGCCAGGCTAAAAATTACATGGTAGTCACTAGTACAGGCGCCCAAATCTTCTAAAGATACGTTGCTTGCCGACCTTAAACATTTCCTAAATGGCTGGAGCCACTCCTAGTGGCGCTAGTGTAATTTTTGGCCTAGCGCCACTACAACAAACGCCAGTGCATTCCTCTCTCTATAAATACAGAGCCTCTTCCAGCGTGAAAGAGGTTCGTAAACTAAGTCCAAAAATCCTAATTCTCAATATGCAGAGCTCGTACACTCCCAAAACCCTAGCCTCTCTAGGTTCTCCAAACCCTAGCCTCTTATACACTCCTATACATTCTCTTACACTTACACACTAGCCTCTAACCCTCCTTTGAAGACTTGAAGAGCTGCAATCTGAAGGTTTGAAGATTGAAGACAAACTCTTGAAGACTAAAGTGAAGTGAAGACCGAAGAAAAGCAAGGTGCGCTAAGTTAAGCAAAATAAAGAAGACACAAGGTAGGCTTTCTCTTTAAGTTTCTGCACTTCCCCCTCTCTTTTCTCTCTCCCAACCTACTTGGGTTTTCTTTATTTTAATCCCCCATCTCTTTCCCCCCTTTCTTTGCATGCTTGAAACAAGAGGATTCCCGGTCCATGTGTAGGATTGGACTATTGGAGGGTTACCGTGTTGGGGGCTTTCTTTTAGTCTAACCGAAGACCACATGGGTTCGGCCCCCTTGATTATGTGGTGAAGCCTTAACCTTGTATGTTCACGATCCCAATTTCCATTGTGCATATCATTATCTAGCATTCTTCCAAAAATCGTTTTCAAACTCGTTTTCAAAGCTTGCATTAAACTTGTTTTCAAAATTGCATCAAAATCTCCTTTTTCAAAACTTGTTTTCAAAATCACAATCTTAGGGTGATTCTAGCGTTTCTATGGCTAGGTTTGCTTTAGGAAAGTGTTACATTTAAAGTGACTGATATAGTCTATATTTTTAACTCCTTGTTGTTTTCAAAATCACTTTCTTAAAGTGGTTCTAGCCTTCGTATGGTTAGAATCGTTTTGGGAAAGTGAGACGTTTTTATACTTTTCAAAAAGCTCTCTTTTCAAAACTCTCTTTTTCTAAAACCCTCTTTTTCAACATGCTTTTCAAAAACTCTTCTTTCCAAAGTTGTTTTCAAAAACTCCCCCCAAAAATCTATTTTTCAAAAACTCTCTTTTCAACCCTTTCTCAAAACGCTCTCTTCAAAATTCACTTTCTAAAAACATTTCCTAGGTTTCCTTCTTAGAAGACACTCCTTAAATCTCTTTTCTAAAAACACTTTCTAACAATCTCCTTCCAAAACTCTCTCAAAAGTTTTACTTTCCAAAAACTTCTTTCCTAAAATTCTTTTCAAAACACTCTCTAAAAACTCTTTCCAACAATCTCCTTTTAAAAAACTCTCTCTCCAAAATCTTCTTTCTAGAAATTCCTCTCTAGGATTCCTTCCAAAAATTCCTCTTTCCAAAAAACACAATTTTCAAAAACTCTTTTCTTAGAGCCCAAGTCAAGCCCTGGAGCTAACAATTAGGAAATCCTAATTTTTCTTTCCAAAAAAAACATGGTTTTTAATCTTGCCTTAAAACCTAGATTTCCAAAACCTCTTGTTTTCTACATCAAAACTATACATATTTTCAAAACTTCTTTTCTATGTCAAAACTATAGTCCTCCAAATTTAGGGTTTCTAAAACTCCCTTTCCAAATCCATACCAAAATCCATTCTTCTCTTTAGGGAACCAAATCCAATCTTCCGTTTAGGAAACTAGATCCTATCTTCCGTTTTTAGAAGCAAAATCAAAACATCTCTTTTCAGAAACCAAATCCAATCCCTTGTTTTAGGAAATAGGAATCTTAACCCTTCCTAGTCTAAATATTTCCTAACTCAACCCCTTTCCTAATTCTATCCCTTTCCTAATTCTATCCTTTTCCAAATCTAAGTTTTCAAATCTTTCCTAAACTCAAACCTTTCCTAATCTAAAAATTTTCTAAAACTCAAACTTTAAAATTTTTTAAATCTTAAATATTCCAAATTCAAAGCTTTTTAAATTCAAGACTTTCTTAAGTTAGATCTTTCTAAACTTCCTAAACCTTTCCAAATTCTAAACTTTCCTAAAACTTCAAAACTTTCTAAATCCTAAAACTTTCTTAATTCAAACCTTTTCTAAACTCAAATCTTTCCTAATTTAAAATCTTTCTAAAATTCTAAGCTTTCTTAATTCAAAATTTTTTTAAGTTGAAACTTTTCAATTTCTAAACCTTTCTTAAGTTAAAACTTTCCTAATTCAAAACTTTCTTAAGTTGAAACTTTCCAAATTCTAAACTTTTCTTAGACTAAACTTCTCCTATTTTCAAAACATTCCAAATTCAAAACTTTCCTAAAACGAAAACTTTCCTAAAACGAAGCTTTCCTAATTCGAACCTTTCCTAAATCCAACCTTCCCTAATCTTCCAAGTCCAATATTCAAGTCTAATCTTTCTTTTCTAAGTTCCTAAAGTCTAGGTTTCCTAAAACCAAGTCTTTCAAAACCAATCTTTTCAAATATTCCAATCAAAGTACAAATTTCCTACTTTTCCAATTCCAATTCGAATTTCAATTCCAACTCTTTTCAAAATCGACTCTTCTATTTTCTATCGAATTCTTGTCCGAACTACGACTGACCTGATTCCTCCAAAAGGATACGTAGGCAACCCCCATGGGTGCAGTCACAACATTTTTCAAGTTTCAAATTCCACAACATTTTTCAAGTTTCTATTTCCACAAAATCTTTCCAAATCTCCAATCTATTTTCAAACTTCCAATTCCAAATTTCTATTTCCAAATCCCTATTTTCAATTTTCAAAACCTTCTTTCCCAAATTCAAACTTCTATCTCTTTCTTTTCAGATCAAATCAAATTCTTTTCAAATCTATTTCTAAATCAAGTTTCTTTTCTTACACTTGTATATCATGCATCATGTTAGTTTCTTTTCAAACATTATTTTTCAAAGTGAATAGGATTGGATAGTTTATTAGTTGAAGACTCTCATAGGTGAATCTAGGGTAAATAGATATGTAGGTACCGCAAGGGTGGGGTAGGGTGATGGCTTAGTGCATCTTCCCTACACGTAACTAACCTCCGAACCTAGAATTACTGATTTCAAAGACTAAAAATGGAGTTATTTTTCTAAAAAGGGCTAAATGTTTTTTAAAGGTTGCCAAACAACCTGTTTTCTTAAAAACCCTCTCTTGAGGTGGTATTTTCAAAATCGTTTTCCAAAACCCTAAGTATAGTCTTCGGATTATTCTTAGTTTTTAGGTGAGTTCTTAGTTTTTAGGTGACCTAACTCACCTTAATCAAGTTAGGTAGCGACTCCAAATCTTTTCTAAAAGCCCTTTATTCAAATCAATTTTCAATTCAAATCTAGTCGCACTCATTCTTCTAGGAGGGTGAGTTCTAATAAGAGAGTACAATGCTTTTCCTGCTTGTGTGTGTATTCCTTGAGTGCCAAAAATCTGGGAGCGATAGCCACTTTAACCCTAGGTTAACCAAACACTAGTTGATTAACCCTAGGTCATCTTAACCCTAGGTTAACCTAACCCAAGTTAGTTTACCTTAGGTCACCGCTAACCTTAGGCCAACCCAACCTAGATTAGTATACTTCAAGGTTTCAACTCTTGGACCCCTTTTAAATGATCTTTCTATTTAAAACTATTCTCATAACCCATCTTTCCAAAACCTCTTACCATCTTGAGATTTCAGAAAAACCAACTCCATAACCTTTTCAAATACACCTACACTCTATCTTTAAATTATTTCAAAAAATATTTTCAAGAATTCACAACCCTAAGGTGACCCTACCCCTTGTATGGCCAAGGATCCCAAGGGAAGGTGATACATTAAGTTCAACTTTCAAGGTTGTCCATATTAGAGTTTTAAAGTCTTCACTGCTTTCAAAAACCACTTTCAAAAACTTTCCGAAGACCAATTTACTAAAACCCTCCAAAATCATACCTCCAAGGTTTTCAAAAAAAGACTTCAAAACATTTTCAAATCTCTCTTGAGTTATTTCAAAGCATTTCCAAAACTCCCTTGAATTGTCCCAAAAACATTTCAAAACACTTCAAAACCCCCTTTTGAGAATTTCAAAATTCTATTTTAGAAACACTCTAACATCAAATTCCAAATCAAAACTCTCAAGTTCTCGTTATCCAAAGACCATAAAATGTTTTCAAACTTTTCGAAAGACCTTAAAGCGTCTTAAGACTTTCCAAAGGCCCTAATGCACCTATTTTTCATCGAGTTTTTGCCCGAACTACGAATGACCTGATTCTCGCCAAATGAGATACGTAGGCAACTTAAAATGGTGCGGTCATAACTTCTATTTCAATCCCAATCCCCTTTTCAAAAGTTCCTATCAATTCAAAGTTTCTATTTCAAACTTCTTCAAAACTCTCATGTTTTCAAACTTCTTCCAAAACTTGCATCATGCATCATTCATTCGAAAAGTGATGACTAAATCCCCTTTTTAAAAATTCTAAAGTGAATATTAAGTGAATAATGGTAACCGGTTATTCTAGTGAGTGAACAAAGGGTGATTAGACATGTAAGTACCGAAAGGGCGGGGTAAGGTGATAATCTTAGGATATCTTCCCTACACGTAACCAACCTCTAGATCATAGATTTCTATTTTCGAATGACCAAAATGGAGTTACTTTCAAAAAAGGACTTAAAACTTTCTAAAGGTTGCCAAACAACCTATTTTCTCAAAAACCCTCTCGAGAGAGAGTTTTTCAAAACCTTTTTCAAAAACCCTGAGTTTAATTTTTGGATTAACACTTAGTTTTAGGTAACCTAACTCATCTCAATGAAGTTAGGTGGCGACTCCTATTTTTCTAAAAAGCCCTTAATCAAACCCATTTCAAGTTCAAACCTAGCTGCACTCGTCTTTCCAAGAGGATGAGTTCTAATGACAGAGTTCCGTGTTTTTTCGAGCCAAAAGGACTTGGTCCAAAAACAGGGTCGCAACAGTATTAAAAACTTATTTTTCAAATATAATTTGTAAAAAAAGAACATGTACATTGGAAATATGCACATTTTACTCTAAATACACCATTACTCACCTCAAGTGCTTAATGCTTAGAATTCTTCTTCTAAAGATTAGAACTTGATCTTCAAGAGCAACCTCCTAATCTCCACTCTTCTCTCTTCACTATGTTTAGGCATACTTGTATTCAAACCCTCTTATCTACATGTACTATTTATAGGATGAAGTAAAGAAAGTAGGTATAGAACTTTACTAATTCTTTATTCTCCACTAATTTAGTAGGCTAACTTTCATTATCATTTAGGTGAAGATAACCATCCCACTTATCAAGTGAAGAAACTTTATTCTCCACTCATCTAAGTAAAGTATTACTTTCATGATTACTTTGTTAAGTGCTGCCACTATTCAAGTGGATAAATTTTATTCTTCACTCATTTAATTGGAGTAATACTTTCATGATTACTTTGCTAAGTATTGCCACCATTTACTCCTCTTTAGTTGTGTATAAATAGAGAAGCATAAACGTGAAATTAATATATGCATAGAAGAGAATTATGGAGTGAGTGTAATTTAGTGAGTGTGAGGATTCTAGGGTGTTACAAATATCATATGACAACATTTAAAAAGTACTAGTATAAAAAAATTCCGTATTTCCTTACAATCGAAGTTTTTCTCCATTTTGAATAAAAGTCTCTGGTATGATGATGTGATGGTGGCTACGGGTAGGACTTAGGAGAAGCTTATTTCCATTTCAAAATCCAAATAAAAAGAAATGGCAAAGTACTGGTCTAAGTCCACGCAAGCTACATGACTGAATCAGGCAGGAGTTGAGTTCCGAGTTGTAGGTGGAAAAGTACATAGGGGCTAATGTCCAAACAACTCGGCTCAGTTGTACCACCGTCACACATCCTAAAGTCATTCGGATTGTTCAAACTTCAAAATCCTTTCTTCTTCTTATTTTATTATTTAAATCCATTCTTCCAACAATTAGACGATGCAATAATAGCAGACACACTCTTTCATTCTTATTATTTATTTATTTTTTGCTAACCGGTGTCCGGGCTAGCTTGCGTGCATCTCGACTAATTCCGGAGTTTGTCTAGTCCCCCATCCCGTACAAACCAGGTAATTACCAGGCCAAAGGTCTTGGGAGAACTCTTGCGCTTGGCAGGAGTCGAACTCCTGACCTCCCTTTGGAAGGCCATGAATTCTGGCATTTATTCAAGTCTTTTGAAGTTTCAAAAAACTTGTTTGCTCGTGATTTGTTATAGGAACATGTACTTGACAATGCTATGTGTTTTGAGTCATTTGAGATACTTGACAAGATTGTTTTGAATTACTTATGTTATGTTAAATTAATAGTTTATTTAACTATAAGGGATGAGATAGTGGTTGATTTGTTCTCATGCTAACCACGGTGGTCCTAAATAAGCTCGATGGAGTAATCAGCCGAAGGCCTGAACATACTATAACATAAATAAAAAATAAAAATTAATAGTTTATTTGCATTTATAAATATGTAACACTTATTAATCCAGAATGGAGAGATGAGAGAGAGTAAGTCGAAAGGGGTTTAATGTGAAGTAGATAGTGCATTGAAGACGATCTAAAAAGAAGTGTATGTTTGAGACTCTGAGTGGAACATCAAATCAAGCTTTAACATTGTATAGAGCCACAAGAAGTCACCCAATCTCTTCTCTTCCCCAAGGCTACTTCATCATGGAATTGAAAACAGAGACCTCTAGAGTTACCAGGGTATTAATAGTTGAGGAAGCGGATATCCTACGATGAAATAAGAAAAAGGTTAAATGCCGGCACGAGGATGGCCCAGGGGATGAGAACCTGGAGGATATGGTGGAGGACACCATTGAGAAAGCATACACACCATTAACAGAAGCTCGCTTGTTAGAGCCTAAACAACCATCCTTTAGGGATGCACTTTCTGACCCCCACGTGTCGTGTAGAAAACATATTTGTCTTCTAATTATTCATACTTCGTATCTTGTCTAAGTCATTTTCATGATATTGGAAAAGAGAAGAGAAACTGACTTGATAAGAATTGATTGCCATCATCCTTGACAAGGTCAGTTCAACTTCCAAACAGGGCATATCACAACCCTTTCTTTTTCCCAGATAGGGAAATGGGCCTTTGGATGTGGAAGAAGATGAAGTAGAGGAAGTTCTCCCCAGTGGGGAAGACATCCAAAATATGGAGGATAATGATTTGCGGGTGGTGGTTATGAAAGCGAAGCTCCAGCAACTTCGAGCCCATAAAAGAAAGCTCTCATTGTCAAGGTGTTAGGACGTTCAGTGGAATTTAAGGTCCTCCACCAACACATGCAACAACTCTAGAAACTGAAGAGCATTTTTTAAGTCATCAGCCTTGGTAAAGGTTATTACCTAGTTCGTTTCATTGTCAAAGAAGACTACTCACATGTACTTTTGGATGGTCCATGGCTTATTATATGTCATTATCTAACAGTAAGAAAATGGTGCCCAGGTTTAAACCTATTCAAAATGTTTACCAACCACTATGATTTGGGTACATTTTCCAGGATTGTCGATTGAATATTTCAAAGGTAATATGTTGTTGAAGCTTGGGAATCTATCTGGTTGGAAAAGCCATCAAATCAAACAAAACTTATGCTATTCATGCCAGAGGAGAATTTTCTTCAGTGTGTGTAGAGGAAGATTTATAGAGGAGCTTAATTCCTCAGGTTTGGATTAATTTGGCTATGTATACAGTGGAATATGAAGGGCTACACTCAATCTATTAGGGCTGACCATATATTTGTGGATTTTGTTTTAGTTAACTTATTATTAAAATACAAGTTTCTTCCTTATGCTTGTATTTCTATTATTTCGTCTTGATGTTTTTCAAGAGTAAATTTAGATAATAACCAATGTTTTGGTATTTCCAAATCTTTCCAATTTATTAATCTACATTGAATTTCCGTATCAAAAGGTCTAGGTTCAAATTTTCTACAATATTTTTGTCTAAATGTTTAGTAGAAACTTCTAGTAATTTAGTCAATTCATGGATGGTTTTCTACTGAATTGATAAATCATGAGAATCTAGTCTCATATTTATTCCTCGTCTTTATCTTGAATCTGACCGTATCTTCTAAGGTTAGGATAATTTATAGAAATGAAGTAATTTGGTATAATATTAAACCATATTATTCCATTTACAAGATTTGATTGAATTTCTCCAATCAAAGCTTTAATAGGATCATAGAACCTATTATCTAAAACAGCTGTTAATATGGGAGTGTTTATCCTTTGCCTAAATAAAGCATTAATTTTGATTTGAATTAAGCCTATATGAATGTATCTTATTTCTAGATATTTTTTCTTCCAACAAGCAATATTTCTTTTATCAAATATAGATATAACTACCTTAACTTCAGATGACAATTTAGCGTATGTATTACCACTAAATTGTTCAAATACTCTTGCTGAGAAAATTTTAAATTTTGATAATTTATAAATCTCCTCTTTTTTTTTACTTCTTGTCTTTTTGACAAGGCTTCTAATTGTTCTTCTGTAAAGGTGAGTTCTTCACCTATTACATCTTTTAATCTTAATGTTTTTGTTTCTTCTGCAGGACTTTCTTCTAAAGCTACAATTTTTTCTTGCATCATGAAGATGTATCCTTCATCATCAGAACTTTCTTCTCTACTTTCTACTTCATATAATATTTCTTCTATATTAGAGATTTGTTCGCCATATAAAAGTTCTAGTTCTTGTTTTTTGAAGAACTTTTATCATCTTTTTTGCACTTTTTCCTTTTTTAGGACAGTCTGGTGCAAAATGACCTTCTTCGTTATATATGTAACATTTACAACCTTTTTTGGTAGGTTTTTTAGAAAATTTTCTTTTTCTAATATATTATTTTTTTTTAGAAAAAGCTGTTCTCTTTTACCAAGGTTTCCATTTAAACCTTCTCTTTTTATAAATCTTGTTTAGTCTGGGAGGATTACATCCTATTTTACAATTTTCTTTTAGTATATTGTCATAGCATTTCTGGCTAGATTTACTATTGCTAAGTTGGTTTTTTACCTGTTTTTTAGCTTTTGCTACTAAGCACTAATTTGCTATCAATCTTAACACATAGTTAATTCGAAATCCTAAATTATCCATTTTTCCTATCTTTTTTCAATATTCAAGATAATTTTTATGACTTATCTCATCCCATGGGCTAGGAAGTTTATGAAAAAATTGTTCTAACCATTATTTATTTCTAGGTGGGTCTACCAAGAAATAATATTTTTTATAAGTACTACAATATTCCTCGAATTGACAAATATTGCATAATTCTAGCTTAGAAAGAACATAATTTGCATCTTCTTGCGAACTTGGTTCTCCTGCATAACCACATAAATTTTCTTTTATAATTCTAACAAACTCTTTTAGAATGTCATCAAATGATAAGAAATTACTAAGAAGGGATGCCTTTTGAATTTTTCCTTCATTAGTCTTCTCCCATTGTTTTAAACATTGCAACACATCTCCTTGCAGCGTTCTAGCTATATAATCTAAAACAATTTCTTTTGTCTAGTGGTTTTATAATTAGTAATTAAGATGGACAAGGAATCATCTATAATTCTTCCTTGATCTTTAAATGCTACATGCGTAAGATCAAGATATTTACCATTTTGATCAACTGTCTGTTTATTCATATGATCTTTTCTAACATATAATGGACTAGGTTCTGTACTTACTGTAGAAGAACCTTTAGATCTAGAGTTATTTGAAAATAATGACTAAAGAGAAGATATTTAAACTAATGAGACAAAGGAGACTAAACCCACAGTAAGTACAGAACCTAGTCCATCATATGTAAGAAAAGATGATCTAAATAAGTAGACAGTTGCATAGAATGATACATATCTTGATCTTACGCATGTATCATTTAAAGATCAAGAAAGAATTATACATGATTGGGCACAATCCTTGTCCATCTTAATTACTAATTATAAAAACCACTAGACAAAAGAAACTTTTTTAGATTGTATAGCTGCAACACTGCAAGGAGATGTGTTCTAATGGTTAAAACAGCGGGAAAAGATTGATGAAGGAAAATAATTTCTTATCATTTGATGACATTCTAAAAGAGTTTGTCAGAATTATAAAAGAAAATTTATGTGGTTATGCAAGAGAACCAATTTTGCAAGAAGATGCAAATTATGTTCTTTCTAAACTAGAATTATGCAATATTTGTCAATTCGAGGAATATTCTAATACTTATAAAAAATATTATTTCCTGGTGGACCCACCTGAAAATAAATAATGGTTAGAACATTTTTTTCATAAACTTCCTAGCCCATGGGAAGAGATAAGTCATAAAAATTATCTAGAATATATAAATAAAAAAAAAAAAAGAAAAATGGATAATTTAGGATTTCGAATTAACTATGTGTTAAAACTGATAGCAAATCAGTGCTTAGCAGTAAAAGCTAAAAAATAAGTAAAAACCAACTTAGCAATAGTAAATCCAGCCAGAAATGCTGTGATAATATACTAAAAGAAAATTGTAAAATAGGATGTAATCCTTCCAAACTAAACAAGATTTATAAAAAGAGAAGGTTTAAATGGAAACATTGGTAAAAGAGAATAGCTTTGTCGTGCCCCGATTTTCGACCAAGTTCTATAGGCTCGGGAAAAACAGGATACTCTGTCATTAGAACTCATCCTCCTAAAAGGACAAGTGTGACTAAGTTTGATCTTGAAAACTTGACTTGATTTAAGGGCTTTTTTGAAAAAATGGGAGTTGCCACCTAACATGGTTAAAGGTGTGTTAGGTCACCTAAAACTAAGTATAATCCAAAGACTAAACTTAGGTTTATGGAAAAAGTTTTGAAAATGTCCTTTCTAAGAAGGTTTTTGAAAAAGAGATTTTTAGCAACCTTTTGAAATGTTTTAAAGCTCTTTTGAAAACATGACTTCAGATTGGTCTTTAAAACTAGAAATCTATGGTCCGGGTGTTAATTAAGGGTAGAGAAGATATCGTAAGATCATCACCCTACCCCACCCTTTCGGTACTTACATGTCTAATCACTCTTAGTTCACTCACTCGAATCGCCGGTTATTAATTGTCCACTCGTATCCACTTTAAAGTTTTGAAAATGAGAGTTGGTCAACACTTTTTGGATGAATGATGCATGATGCAAGTGTTGAGAAAAATGTTTGAAACTAGAAAGTTTTGAAATGATTTGGAAATGGAAGTCTTGAATTGATAGAAACTTTTGAAAGGGAACTTGGGTTGAAATAAAAGTTATGACCGTTCCATTTTAGGTTGCCTACATATCTCATTTGGCAAGAATCAAGTTATTCATAATTCGGGCAAAGGCCCGATAAAAAAGAGGCACATTAGGGCCTTTGGAAAAGTTTGAAGGCGCTTTGAGGTCTTTAGAAAAAGAGAACTTGAGAGTTTTGATTTGAAATCGAATGTTGGAGTGTTTTTGAAATAGAACTTGAGGGTTTTTTAAAGTGTTCTTGAAATGGGATTGTGAAGTGTTTTGAAATTTTTTTGAACATGACTCGAGAGAGTTTTGAAAGTTTTGAAGAGTTGATTATGGACTTTGAAAGTAAGATTTTAGACTTACAAGAGCTTTCATAAACTTGTCTTGAAATGAGTTTTGGAAAATAACTTTCATGTACCTTATGAAAGGCATGTTGAATATTTCATCACCTTTAATAGGTTAGTTAATGAATAACTAAACTCTTTCAAGACTATGACTTTTGAAAATATTTTTTGAAAAAGAGGCTAGAGACTTCTATCGTGCCCAAATTTTTCGTACTCGAGGAATACACGCACAAATGGAAAAAATACCATACTCTTTCGTTAGAACTCATCCTCCTAGAAAGGATGAGTGCGACTAAGTTTGAATTGAAAATTTGATTTGAATAAAGGGCTTTTAGAAAACATTTGGAGTTGCCACCTAACTTAATTAAGGTGAGTTAGGTCACCTAAAACTAAGTGCAATCCGAAGATTAAACTTAGGATTTTTGAAAAAGGATTTTGAAAATACTTCCTCAAGAGAGGGTTTTTAAGAAAAAGGTTATTTGGCAACCTTTGGAAAGATTTAAGCCCTTTTTGAAAAAATAACTTCTTTTTGGTCTTTCGAAAACAATGATCTAAGGTCTGGGGGTTGATTACGCATAGGGAAGATATCCTAAGATCATCACCCTATCTCGTCCTTGCGGTATCTACATGTCTATTCACCCTAAGTTCACTCATTTAGAATCTTCAATTATTAAATGTACAATTACTATTCACTTTGAAAAGATTTTTAGAAAGAATTTGATATGATGCATGATATGCAAATGCAAGGAAAAGAGTTTGATTTTAGAAAGAGATTTGAAGAAAAGATTTGAGATTTGAAAATAGATTTGGAAATACTTGACTTGAAAATAGAAAGAAGATTTGAAGTTTAAAAGAAGGTTTTAGAAATTGGAAATAGAATATGGAATTGAAGATTTAAAAATAGATCTTAAAATAGATTATAGAATTGGAAACTTGACAAAGATTGTGGAATTGGAAACTTGAAGTAAGGGTTGTGGAATTGGAGATTTGAAAAAAAATGTGACCGCACCCATGTGGGTTGCCTACGAATCCCTTTGTTGGGAATTAGGTCAGTCGTAGTTCGAATAAGAATCCGATTGAAAATAGAAAGTTTGATTTGAACTTGGATTAGAAGACTAAAATTTGAACTTAGATTTGAAATAGATCTTGGAATTGACTTTGGGAAGGATTTGGATAGATAGAGTTTTGAAAATATCTTGACTTGAATTGAAGTTTAAAAAGCATCTTGGTTTAGAAAGGAGTTTTTGAAAAAGAGTTGGAAGTTTCGTAACTTTAGGGTTAGGGTTGAACTAGGGTTTAGACATCCTAGGACTTAGGTAACTTAGGATTGAAACATGTAATTGAATTAACTTGACTTGAACATAAGAAGTTTGATTTTGGAAAGTTTAGAATTAGGAAAGATGGAATTTAGGAAAGACTTGAGATTAAGAAAGATTTGATTTAAGAATAGTTGGACAAGATTTGACTTGAAGGTTGGACTTGGAAGATTTGGAAAGTTGGTTTTTAAGAAAGATTGGATTTAGGAAATCTTCGAATTATGAAAGTTTTAAAATAGGAAAGCTCTCTTGTTAGGAATGTTCCAAATTAGGAAAGTTTCAAATTATGAAAGAATTGAAATTGAAAAGTGTTGAAATTAGAAAATTTCCTTTTTAAGAAAGAGTTGAGTTTGGAAAGTTTGAATTTGAAAATTTTACTTAAGAAAGATTCGGAATTTAGAAAGTTTAGAATTTGGGAAAGGTTTGAAGTTTAGACAGTTTTGAATTTAGGAAGTTTTAAATTTAAGAAAGATTCAAAAGTTTAAGATTAAGAAATGTTTGAAAGTTTGAATTTTTGAAGCACTTGAAATTTAGGAAAGATTTGAGTTTAAGAAAGATTTAAAAATTTAGAATTTAGAAATTTTAGATTTGGAAAGGTATGGAATTAAGAAGGATTGAAAATAAGAAAAAATTGATCTTTGTTTTCTAAAATAAAATATTAGATTTTATTTCCAAAAAGAGATGATTTGATTTTTTTCTAAAAACGGAATATTTGATTTGGTTTCCTAAATTGGAAGATTAGATTTGGCATGAAATTGGAAAGGTGGAGTTTTAGAAATTCTAGATTTGGAAAGATATAATTTGACACGAAAAGTAGGTCTTGGAAATCTATGATTTTGGTATGAAAAATAGGTTTTGGAAATCTATGATTTTCATGTACAAAGGAGGTTTTGGAAATCTAGGTTTTGAGGGAAAAATAGGAAGTCAAAAGTTGGGTTTCCTAACCATAGTTTCTAGGGCTTCATTTAAATTTCAAGGAAAGGAGATTTTGGAAAGTAGAACTTTGAGAGAGTTTTTAGAAAGTAAACTTGAAAAGAGTTTTGGAAAGGAGATTCAAAAGGAGGTTTTGGAAAGTAAGTTTGGAAATCAATTTGGAAAAAGATTTGAATGTGGACTTTTACAAGTATCTAAAAATATCTCACTTCCATAAAATGATTCTAACTATAAGAAGATTAGAACCATTCAAGAATTGTGACTTTGAAAACAACAAGGATTCGAAAATATGGACCATTTGACCATATTAAATATAACAATTTCCTAAAGCGACCCTAGCCATGGAAAGCTAGAATCACCTCAAGATTGTGATTTTAACAAAAATAATTTTAGAGTTTACACCCAAAACTTGTGTAACACTTTTCTAAAATAACCCTAACCATGGAATGGCTAGAATCATCTTAAGATTGTGATTTTGAACATAAGTTTGCAAGAAGAAGATTTAATGCAAGTTTTGAAGACAATTTTGAAAAAACAAGTTTAAAAACCGAGTTTTGGAGAGATACATGAATATGATATGCACAATGCAAAGGAGGTCATGAACATACAAGGTTAAGGCTTCACCACATAATCAAGGGGGCCGAGTCCATATTGTCTAAGGTTAAACTAAGAGAAAACCCCCGACACGGTGACCTTCAACTAGTCCTTCCTACATATGAATCGGGAAGTCCCTTGTTTCAAGCATGCAAGAAAGGGGGTAGAAGATGGGAATTAAAATAGAAGAAAACCCAAGTGGGTTAGGAGAGAGAAGAGAGAGGGGGGATTTGCATAAACATAAAAAGAGAGCTTACCTTGTATTTTCTTTGCTTTGTTTGCTTTGCTTTGTTTTTTAAGAGCTTCCAAGTTGCAGCACTTCAAGTCTTCAATGGAGGCTTCGGAGACTGGTATATGAGTGTATATAAGTGTATGTATGCTAGAGCTAAATATATGGAGGCTAGGGTTTAGTATATGGAGGCTAGGGTTTGAAGAACCTAAAGAGAGCTAGGAGACTTCGAGCTCTGTATATCGAAGAGCAGAGATTTTGGACTGTGTGTGCGGACCCTTTTCACACAGGAAGAGGCTCTATATTTATAAACAAAAGAATAACCTAACGCTTGTTGCAGTGGCACTAGGGAAAATTTTATACTGGCGCCACTGCAAGCCAATTTTTGGCTTGGCGCCACTACTAGTGGCGCCAGCAACTTAAGAAATATTTTAGGGCATCAAGAAACATATCTTTGACCCTTGATACACAAGGCAAAAGATCTTGGTGCTTGTATTAGCGACTACCATGCAATTTTTGGCCTAGCTTCACTAGAAGTGACTCCAAAAAGTTTAGAAATAATCTGGGGGGTCGGGAATGGTCTGGAAAGCCAAAAATGGGTAGAAACCCTTAGAATAGTGTCTCGGGGCAATAGACTTGAAAAACAATGTCAGGATTTATTGGAAAGGTCGACCGGGCCATTAAGGGCAAAAAGGTCAATCGGACCGAAAAACTACCGAGATGGACTCAGAATGTCCCGAAAGAAGACTTGAAGCTTGGAATCACTATTGAAAGTGTTCCAGGAGATTGCCAGTCTAATACCCAAAGCCAACATGGTTGGAAAAAGCGACTAGCCTTCCAGGGGCAAAACGGTCATTTTGCATCGAGCTTACCGAAATTAAATCGAAATGTCCCAAAAGTGCATCGGATGGTCGGGAATATTATTAGAAGTATTCCCAAGAGGTTACCGGTTTGATACCCAGAGCCAGTGTGGTTCCCGGAGCGCTCAAATGCCTAGGGGCAAAATGGTTATTTTGACCGGATTGTCTCGGAATTGATCCGGAACCAACTAGAAGGCACTTGAACGTGTCGGATTGTCTTTGGAACCATCCTGGAAAAGTGGACTTACTGCTTTGAAGACTTAGGTACTTTTCAAAAAGCGCATCGGGACTGCCTTAGGGGCAGTTTGGTCATTTTTCATCAGATTGGGCTAACAAGCACTAGTGTTGACCTAGGCTATGAGTGTTTCCATCACCCTGAAGGTTTGTGAGGAGTTGGTTTCCAAAGATATCTCGTCCTTTGGTAAACGTGTCACAGCTAAGAGGTATGTTCAGTCCCATGACATAAGAGTTTTGTTGGCAATTCCTAATGTTAACTTGTTTGTGAGTGTTTTCACCACTCTGACGGTTGCGACGTTTGTGAGTATTTTCATTACTCTAACAGTTTGCGATCACCCTAGAGACTGTCTGATCTCAGGAAGCTGCTAGGTGGACTTATCGCCTAAAGAATCAACTTTCTCGAAAGGCGTGCAGAAACGGACATTCTTCATTGGCGGGCTAGCAGGTGCCAAAGGTGGACGGTTTTACCATCTCGGGGACTTGGGGTCTTGTCCCGGTCGACGGGTTTGAAAGGACTTACCGTTCCAAAGATTTTTATTAGAAAACGTGCCAAACTAAATGCTCTTACCATCTGAGGGATCAACTTTCTTGAAAGACGTGCTGGATTTGATTTGAACTGGAATTGGATTTTAATCTTAGAGTCGAGATTGAAACGGGGACTTACCGTCTTCGAGAAGACTTGCCCAATGAATTTGGACCGAACAATACCTCAAGGGCATTTTGGTTATCTTGCCTCTATTTGGGCCCGGTAGGCCCGCGAAGCGATTAATTGACTGGATTATGCCTAAAAAGCTGGTTTAAACTGGAATATGTCTATATTGACTTAAACTCAAGTCTGGACGGACTGGAAACTGCCGAGTGGGCAAAAATGGGGTGCTTATAACTTCCCTTTAGTTTTCTAAAACTTTAGGGTTATGAAACCCTTCTTAAATTTTTCACTTGTACTTGAATAACCCTAACAATGAAAGGGCTTCAAGAATGTGATGTTTGAAAGAGACTTTTGAAAAAGGCGTTTGAAAAACATTTAGGGTTCGACACCTTATATGGATCTTAAAGGGTCACACTTGATATATAACTTTTTCTAAGGAAACATTAACCATGAGAGGGTTGAGATCACCTTAGAGTTGTGAGTTTTAAAATTGCTTTTGAAAATAGCTTTTGGAAAATGTGAAGTGTCTAGCCACTTTTTTCAGGACAAGTTTAAGAGAATTCTTGGAAATATTTTTGAAGATGGAGTATGGAAACATTTAAAAGATTGTGGGGTTGATTTTGAAATCTTAAGAGAGAAGGATATTTTTGGAAGTAGGGTACGAAAATGGTTTAGATTGAAGGATCATTTGAAAAGGGGTCCTTGAGTTAGAACCTTGAAGCATACTAGCCTCGGTTGGGTTGACCTAAGGTTAACTAATTAGAGTTAAGGTGACCTAGGGTTAACTAAAAGGTTGGACAACTAAGGTTAAGTTAACCTAAGGTCGGATTGAACTAGGGTTAACTAACTAGGGTTTGGTTAATCTAGGATTAAGGTGACTTAGGGTTAACTAGCTTGGGTTGAATTAACCTAGGGTTGGACAACTAGAGTCAAGTTAACCTAAGGTTGGACAACTAGGGTTAGATTAACCTAGAGTGGATTGAACTAGGGTTAGGTTAGCCTAGGGTTGGAAGGTGGTTTTGAAAGGTGGTTTTATGCATGTTTTGAAAGTGGTTTTGAAAAGCAAATCATGTTATGGAAGGGACTTTTGTAAACAAACCCTTTTAAAGATCATTTCCATAAAAATTTGATTCTAGTCAAGAATATGGTTTATATGGTTGAAGCTTAAAAACCATTCCGAAGAGGGTTTCTTTAGGACCATTATAACCTTTATCTTGAAAAGAATAGGAACTTTGAAAATCATAATGATGACAACTTTTAGAAAACCATTTTTAATGCAAAGACGGAGAGAATGAACTTTTGAAAACCATGTTTGAGAAGAAAATTTTGAAAACCATTTTTAAAGGAAAGGATAAATTACATTCACCTCCCTTGAGGTTTCAGACTATTACAATCCATCCCCTGAAGTTCTAGAAATTACATTCCCCTCCCTTGAGGTTTGTGGTGAGTTGCATTTTCCCCCAGATGTTAAATCTTTTAACAGAATATATGCGATGTCAGCAAAAAAAAAAAAAAAACAGATACATTTCCTAAATTGCCCCTAATGCGCATGAAATGACATAAATAGGTTTTTATTTTTTTTTAGCCTTCTTCTAATAAAAGAAAAAAGATACATTACTAGCACAGGATTTTAAGAACAAATTAAATGTCACATATGTATAAAATACCATTTTAATCAATAAATAAATTATAAATCTCATTTTTTTTAAAAACTTTGTATGCTATAATTAAATCCCTATATAGATTCTATAAATTTTTATAGAAAAAAAAAAAAAAAAAAGAGTTCTGGTCAATAGAAGAAAAAATGCCCTACAAAAAGTAATGTAAAAAAACAACAACGTTAGTTAACTTACATTAAAAAAACAACGATTTAACTTAAGAAATTCAATTGTACCCAAGTTCTTAGATCCTATATACTATATATAAAAAAAAATCAGCACACGTGGGGGAATTTAGAAGCAAAAAAAAACAAAGATTTAAAAAATTAACACACAATAATTAATTTCATAAGCAAAAAAAAAAATCCTATTTATGTCATTTCTTGCATATTATGGGCAATTTAGGTAATAACCTTTTTTTTTTTTTGGCATCACTTGTATTCTGTTAAAAGATTTAACATCTGGAGAAAAATGCAACTCACCTCAAATCTCAAGGGAGTGGGATGTAATTTCTAGAACCTCAGGGGTAGGTTTTATTAGTCTGAAACCTCAAGGGATGTGGATGTAATTTTCCCTAAAAGAAACCATCCTAACAAATTAGGATTCCAATGGCTAATGTAAAGAAAGACCACTCAAGAGAGGGTTCCATGGTGCCATTTTAACTACTAAACTTGAAAGAATAGAAACCTTAGAAATCAAAGAGTTTGAAAATCATTTTCATACAAGAATAAAAAGAGAAGGGAGTCATTCTAACAATTTAGAGTTTCTATAGCCAATATAAAAGGGAAACCACTCAAGAGAAGGTTCCATGGGGCCATTCTAACCACTAAACTTGAGAGAATAGAAACCTTGGGAATTAGAGAGTTTAAAAACCATTTTTATGCAAGTTGGAATCCAAGGGTGCAAAAATGTGAGCTAGGGGTTGATGGGGAGATTTTCTAAGGCATGATTACCTAAGGTCCCATCCTAAACTTCAAAGGACCAACTCTTAGGGCCATTTTTTAGGGAACATTTGAATGAGGAGCTTGAAAATGACATAGAGATGTGGATAGTGCAAGTTTGGACAATATGGTTGGACAACATGGTTGTAAATATGAAATAGAGCAAAGCACACAAAGCATGAACAAGTTAATCATATGCAAAAGGGGTCATGAATTCATACAAGGCTTTAGGCTACACAAAATCAAGGAGCTCCAAGGCCATACCATCTTAAAGTAGGCTAGTGAGAGATCCCCCTACACGGTGGCTCTCACTAACTTTCCTCTAAGCATGAACTAGGAGCTTTCTTGTTCCAAGTATACAAGAAAGAGGGGTAGAAGATGGGGGTTTAAAATAGAGAATAGCCTAAATAGGCTAGGAGAGAGAAGAGAGGAGTGGAAAATGGCAAAAATATAAAAGAAATACCACATTTTACCTTCAATACACTTGAAATTTTCTATGGATGTTTTGACTTGAGCTTGGATGGCTTTAAGTATGGTTGAGTGGCTGGAAGGAGGTATTTTATGGCATGGAAGTCTATATAGGTGAAGTGTATGGTTTAAGGGGAGATGGAATCTGTCCTAAGTGATTGAAGTGTGAGAGGTATATAGGAATTCAAGGTTTTGGAGCAGTTTTTGCAGAGCTTCGCTATCAATTTCGATTATGGAATCTGCAAAGGGGGAGGCGAGTATTTATAAGCAAAGCTGGAGAGGCCAGGCACATGTAATACATGCGTCTGGGCAAAATTTGCCCTGGCACATGTGCTATATGCGCCGATACTGTTCCATTGACAGAATGCCACGTGGCATACATTGTACTAGCTAAATCTTAAAGGCTAAGCAAAGTTTGATTGATCTGTTCTGATCAAAATTTGGGCACATGTATCATACACTCCGCATTCAGGAAGGTTCGTTTAAACTTTGCCTCGATAATTGTGCAAATTGAAAAAGATTCGGGGAAATTGGTTGCATAGTGTTCTCCTAATGTTTCTCATGAAGTTTGAATTTTCAAAAAGCTTGAAAGGTGTTTAGAAATGTAAAATATTGTCACGGGAAGTGTGCACAAAAATGCATTTTTACAGAGCGTCTATGATACGCTCTGCAGGGGTTCAAAAGTAGCTGTTTGTGGACCATATGATCGAGACCATCGAAAAGCAATCTCTCTGATCGAGTCATACAGATGGAAAGTGCTCTGAAAATACTTTCAAGAATTCCCTAATTTACTCATTTCTCAAGTCGTTTGATAGTGCATTATAATTAGGGAATTAGGAAGAAAGTCAATATCGTGGGACCATCTATGAGAGCTCCAATGGTTGTTAAAGTGGCAGTTTTCATGCCATGCGATCGGGGGTTTCAGGAAGCGATCTTTCCAATCGAGCCATATCGATGGAAAGATCTATGGACACGTTTATGGGAATTCCTTGGGTTACGCATTTCTCAAGTCATTTGACGATGTATTATAACCAATGAATCGGGCGAAAGGACAATTCTAGCGGAGCGTCTACGAGATACTCCAGAGGACCTTTGTTGATTTGGGAGCGTTAAAGGCACGGGATTTGTGTTGGATTGGTCACGGGCATAGAGTGCAGTACGCCGGTTTGATACCCAGAGCCAGTATGGTTTTGGGGCACTTTTGGGCTGCTATGGGCAAAATGGTCATTTTGACCAGATTTGGTTGAAAGGAGTTCAGATGGGTTGGGATGGCATATTAAGCACACCGAACCATCCCGGGACATTCCCATAAAGTGTATTTATCGTCTGGAGTGATTTGTGTCATGTTGTCTTGCCTAGGGGCAAAACGGTCATTTTGACCAGAGTTGACCGGAATGAGACTGAAATTGGATAGGATGGCGTGTTGGGTACGTCTAACCGTTTAGAAACATTTTGGCAGGGCGGACTTACCGTCTTGATGGATTTTGAACTTTCACAAAGACGTGTTTGGCGACCCAATGGGCAAGTTTGGTTATTAAGGCTTTGTTGGGCCCAGCGGGCCTGAGAAGTGATTGACTGATTGGATAGGGGTCTAAAAGTTGATTTGGGCTTCAATCTGCATACGGAGTTTTATAAGGGAGTTTGGTCTGGCCGGAGATTGTCGAGTGGGCAAAAATAGGATGCTTACAAGCTTTTTGTAAAAAGAAATAATATATTAGAAAAAGAAAATTTTCTAAAAAATCTACCAAAAATTGTTGTAAATGTTACATATGTAATGAATAAGGTCATTTTGCACCAAACTATCCTAAAATAGGAGAAAGTGCAAAAAAAATGATAAAAGTTCTTCAAGAACAAGAACTAGAACTTTCATAAACTATATGAATTAAACAGTGGAGAAGAAAGTTCTGATGATGAAGAACACATCTTCATGATGCAAGAAAAGTCTATAGCTTTAGAAGAAAGTCCTGTAGAAGAAACAAAAACATTAAGATTAGGAGATGTAATAGGCGAAGAACTCACCTTTACAGAAAAACAATTAGAAGCCTTGTCAAAAGAAAAATTGCTCGTTGGAAGAAAAAAATCCAAAAATAAGAACTTCATTTCTATGATAATAGAAAATTCAATCAAATCTTGACAAGCATCAGGAAGAAACTTGATATTTTAAATATGAGACTAGATTCTCATGATTTATCAATTTAGCTAAAACAAAAATTACCAAAAGTTTTCACAAAACATATATGGAAAAAAGATTTTTCTAATTAAACTAATGATTGGAAAAAGTTTGCAAGACTTAGTTTCAGAGAACCTCAAAACTATGATAAAGGTGAATCTAGTTCTAATCAAGAATCAATCGCCATGAAAAATATCCAAGTTCCTATATTACCAGGAACGACATATAGAAAACAAATGGAAGAAAATAAATCTGCTTATATCTATCACATTCAAACACGAAGTGATGAAATAATCTTTACTCCTAATCAGGGAAAAAAGAAATTCACATATATTCTTGGAACATTTAATTTTTCGGGATATAAACCATATACCCTTAATGTATTGGTTGATACTGGAGCCATAGTTTGTTCAACCAGATGGAATGCAACTACTTTTGAAAAATGGGTGGTAATGAAAAATCTAATTTTAGTCACATGAATTGACAGTAATGATACTGCGATCCAACATAAAGCAAAAAATGTTGCAATTTGGTTAAATGATAAAAAAATTCATTATACCAAAATTTCTATGTTTTCCTTATATGCATGGAGATTTTCACTTAGGGAATAACTTTATTTATAATTATTTACCTATGCATATCTATCCTGATTCCATTGGTCTAACTCTAAAAATTGAGTTGATCAAAATTCCTTTACTCCCACAGCACAAATATGTTTGTGATAAAGGATTTGTGCCAGTCAAGCGTAGTGATATGACACCCATCATTCCTATTTATGCAGTAGAAGAATCGCATTGGATTTATAAAACTTTAGAAGAAAATTTTAGTGAAAATCCTTTAAAGCTATAGTCGAGAATCCCTCAAAACTGTAGCCTTAAATTAAGCGCTCCTAATATAATTATTAGGGTCAAACCCATGATCTATACTAGACAAGATATAGATGAATTTGATACTCAAATTAACAAACTTCTAGAAAAGAAGCTAATCAAAGAAACAATGAGTCTTCATTCTAGTCCTGCTTTTATAATTAGAAATTGGAGTGAAATTATAAGAGGAAAAGCCAGAACGGTGATAAATTATAAAAGATTAAACGAACACTTGGAATTTGATTGATACTTTATTCCAAGAAAAGATGTTTTGGTTAGTCAAAACCAAAAAGAGTCAAAAGTCTAATGGAAAATACTTTCGCCCAAAAAGATAGAAGTAGAAAAAAAAAGTATAGAGTTCTCAGGATTAGTTTTAAACCAGTCAGGGATAAAACTACAAGAACATATAATTATTAAAGGTAGAGATTTTTCTGAAGAGATCAAAGATAAGAAACAATTACAATGTTTGTTAGGACTTCTTAATTATGGAAGATCTTTCATTAAGAATTTATCTCAGTTAGAAGTCCCTTTATTAGAAAAATTAAGGGAAGTACAAGAATTTACTTGGATTGAGTATGATATAAAATTAGAAAAAATAATAAAACAAAATGTACAGAAAGTACCCGAAGTTTATTTCCCAAAACAAGGAGATAAAATCATCTTAGAAACGGATGCTTCCGATGGAATAGTACTCAAATTTTATGAGAAATGTATATCAAGCTTCCTACAAGTCTCTAGTACCTCCCTCTATCCACATGATCACCTACGCCACTTTTGAGTCTAGGTTAGTCTTAATTAGTGAATCTACTAGTCTGCAACCCAACATATATGTCTCCTCAAGTAGATCAACAGTGTACTTTCTTTGGGAGTTAAATATGCCCTTGTTTAATTTGGCAACCTCAATTCCAATAAAGTACCTCAAAAGGCCCAAGTCATTGATTTCAAATTCCTTGGCCAAACACATTTTGAGGTGAAACACTTCTTCCACATCATTACCAGTTACTACTATGTCATCAACATAAACAATAAGCACATTGATTTTGTTCCTACCTTGCTTGATAAACATAATATGATATGTAGCATCCTGAATTTTTGTGCATTATATCTTGGGTTAGAAATTAAATTACGGGAGGATAAGATCTCATAAATTCTCAACGGATGGAAATTAACTTAGCATGAACTAAGAATAAGTTGAGAAAGACAAGTTAGCATAAAATAGTTTTTAAAAATTAATGAGAGGGCATAGTTGAAAGAAGGGTTAAGGATAATTATGAAAGGGATTAAGAAAAGAGGGGTTGTAGTGTGATTAAGGGAAACTATAAGGTAGCCCAAAAGAATTAGTAAATAACATAAGGGACCATTGGCTTGTTCCCCAAGCAATTTTTGCCTATAAAAGGCAAGGCCATACAACCATGTTTCCTCACACCAGCCAAAGGCTATACAAAAGAGAGGAAGAGTGAGAGGTTTCGGCTAGGGAGATTTTGCCGAGAGAGAAAGAGAGAGAGAGAGAGAGAGAGAGAGAAGAGAAGGGAAGGGAAGGGAAGGGCAGCTTAGATAGAAGGAAAGGGGGAAAGGAACAAAAAATAGGGAAAACAAATATATGTATAAAAGAAAATTATGGAGGAAATTCTACCAATTGGGTTTTGATTCATGTAGAACTATTTAAAGAGATGTGGAGATCTCAACAAAATTTGTGGAATACACTTGAGGTAAACCGATTGTATACAATATACTCATTCCTAAAATCTATTTGCAAATAGTGTATTTCTGTCATTTCTAAATTGTACTCCTTTTGAATATTCATGCTCATTGTTAAATTCTATGGCTATATGATTTTTTGGCTCTATTGATTTTCTTTTGGCACATCATTGAATATCGTATTCATTGATAAGTCATCAATAAATTTTTTTTTTTAAATTGTAGAATTATATGTTGATTGATGTGCCGTGAAACTAATTAGTATATGTACAAACACATCCGTTAGCCTGTTATTGAAAATGGTTATGGAATGATGACCCTACGAGAAGTTGGTTATGGATTGGTGACCCTATAAGGTGTTAGTTATGGAATTTGGTATTGTTATGTGGCAAGGGTGGCATTTGGCATAGTGATTACACTCCAAAATTATAATTCTATTGCTCGATTTAGTTGGTTGTTAGCCCTATATTAGGTTTAATATTGTTTTATTAGTTAGTTTTATTCCTAAAACTACTATATCAAACCTTGTGCAGAAAATGGAGCTTAAAAGAATCAATTTGAGCAAAATTGCAAAGGAGCATTCGAACGGAGGATTCCACAGTTTGAACGGGCGTTCAAACGCCCAACCCAACCGTTTGAACGGACTCAGCGTTCGAACGACCATTTGAATGGCCGTTGAAGATTCAGAGAGTTCATTTTACTGTTTGAATCAGGTTTGATAGTGTGCGGTAGGAAAGAGGAGATTCAGAGAGGTGCAAAACCTGGATAGCCGTTCATTGGAGTGCGAATGATCATTCGAATGGTCAAGCAAGGTGTTCGAACTATCAATAATCCCCTATTTTCTCTAGCTATTTAAGACAGCTTTGGCCGATTTTGGAAGGGTTCCAATATTTTCTAGGGTTTAGGGAGCTCGTTTTCAGGGTTTTAGAAAGTTTTGTGTAGAACTAAAGAGTATATTCATTGTATTTTCTTTGCCTTTCTTGTAATCAAACCCTTAAATTTACATTTCAATACAAGTTTCTTCCATTTTCATGCACTTTTTCATGGATTGTAGTAGCTAAACTCTATCTTGGATACAAATGTGAAGATTGGTCTAGGGTTTTCAAGCTTTCATGAAGGTATAATGTTTTTCATTGATTTTATTCTATATTACTTGTATTCATTACAATAGAAACCTAGATTGGTTAGAAAACTTATATTCAAGACTTTGTTTGGTAATTTCTATGCAGAATCTTAGGGTTGGTATAGGGATTGCATAAGTTAATGAATTGAATCTATAGAACTTTAATTAGTTACAAATCTAGATTCTATTGCTAATGACCCCTAATTTCCATAGTCAAAATCTTCCGAATCAAAGGTCCATGGAGAGACCTTTGATTTGCATTATATGTATGCATTCATTGATATCTTGTAGAGTCTTGGCCAATTGAAACATTTGTATTCAAGTCTCTTTCTCTTTTATCAGTCAAATTTAGTGTAATTGCTTGTCAATTGCTTTAATTTAGTATAATCAAGCCAATTTCCAAAACCCCAAAAGACTTTCAATCCTTTTGTTACTTAGTTTCAATTCACACAATTGTAATTCCATCCAAAATTGCATAGATCTTAGATTGAATGTCAATAGCCTATATTAGGCTCAATCTTCGAATGAGCATATTTAGAAGCAAACCACATGGTACTGAGAAGGGCTAAGTATTAGGCCTCATGAAAACATTGGAATGATTATTACCAGCGTGGGTTATATGATTTTGATTGGCTCTTGAATAATTTTTTTAATCCAATTTGTTGAACTAATTTTATTACTTGTTAAGCTTCACGTTGATTATCCTAAGTTGAGCATTTCTACTCCTGTGGTATTGTATACTTTCGGATTAAATTTTATTTTTTAGGTGAAAGCATATGAGGTACCAATGCAATATTTAGAGCAAATCAAATTATTCTTTTGAACCATGCGAAGAATGTTGGGAGTTAATTGTACTACATTGATTTGATTATTATTATTTTGATGGAGACATTTATCACTTTGAGGATGTACTTTGGGAGTTATTAAAATTGTATATTTCTTGAAAGATGTAAGCTGAAAAATAATTGAAGTTATATATTTGGAGACAACACGTATAGGTTATTTAGTTATGGTGACCTGTGGAGATTTATGTATAATTTCCAGAGTTCAGTTTCTTTGGCGATGTGATGAAAATATATAATTTGAGGTCATTTGATTTAGTTAGTTTATTTATTAACGGTCCGGAGAAATCGGGTGGTTACATGATCTACATGACTTTGTTTGTAGTCAAACCCAACTATTGCCTTAAAAAAATCTTCCAACCCAAACTTTAGGAGACTACTTTAATCCATAAAGTGCGTTCTTCCATCGGCAAACCTTTGTCATAGTAGAATGAGAGGTGATAGAATATCCATATACATCTCTTCCTTCTAATCACCGTGAAGAAATGCATTATTCATATCTAGTTGGTGTAAGGACCAATCTAGATTAGAAGCATCTTTAGAATGGGGGCAAATGTCCCTTAATAGTTAATGCCATAAGTTTGGGTAAATCATTTGGAAACTTTTATCACTCAATTATTCCATTTGCTTTCTGTTTGAGAAAAAAAATACCCACTTGTATCCCACTGGTCTTTTTCCAATTAGAAGAGAAATTAACTCTCAAGTATTATTCTCGCTCTTAGCCTTCATCTCCTCCACCATAGCTTATTTTCACTTAGGTCAATGAGTGCTTCTTTCCAATCCTGTGGAATAGACATAGAAGACAAGGATGAAACAAAAACACGATACGATGTAAACAATGAATAATATTGTAAGCACCCCATTTTTGCCTGCTCACCAATCTCCAGTCCGACCGAATTCACATTCAAACCAGCACAGACACATTCAAGCCCAAACCAACTTTCCAGACTCAATCTAGTCAATCAATCGCTTCGCAAGCCCGCTGGGCCCAACAGAGACAAAATGACCAAAATGCCCTTGCAGCATTGCTTGGTCCAATTCTGATTGGCACGTCTTCCTAAAGACGGTAAGTCCCTATTTTAATCTCAAATCTATTTCCAGTCCTAATTCCAATCCAGACCAATCAAACTCAATCTGACGTGTCTTTCGAGAAAGTTGATCCCTCAAACAGTAAGTCTATCTAATCTGGCACTTTTATGGAGAAAACTCCTCGAAACGGTAAATCCCCTCAAACCTATTGACCAAGACAAAACCCAAGTCTCGAAGATGGTAGAACGGTTCACTTTTAGCGCTTGCTAGCCTGCCAATGTAGAATATCCGTTATTCAGCACGTCTTTTGAGCAAGTTGATCCCTCAGACGATAAGATCATCTAGCAGCTTTCTGAGATCAGGCAGCCTCCAAAATGAACGCACATCATCAGAGTGACGAAAACACTCACAAATATCGCAATCGTCAGAGTGTCAGAAACACTCGCAAACAGGTCAACATTGGGAATTACTAACAAAACCCCTATGTCACGGGACCAAACATGCTTATTGGTCGTGCCACATGTATCGAAGGACGGGATACCTTTGGAAACCAGCTCATCATACACCGTTAGAGTGACGAAAATGCTCAAAACCTAAGTCAACACCAGTGTCTGCTAGCCCACTCCGGTGAAAAATAACCAAACTGCCCCTTGGGCCTTTTTGGCATGTTTCTCAAGAAAGTCCTTCTTTACTAATGTGGGAACCGACCCTTTCATAAGGAACTCATGTAATTTCATAAGGAACTCATGTAATTTCAAGGAACTCGATTGAGTTGCATTGCCGAAATGAACTTCTCGCTGTTGATAGTCGACATGGTTAAGATCAAGCACGGCTTCTCACACATCACACACATTGAATTTGAATATGACATCATAGCCATCTTCATATTCCTCAAAAACTCGAGCTCTAGAATGGCTTAAAAGTCATCCATTGGCACTGCAGTGAAGTTGGTTTTGCCCTCTCATGAGCTTACCTTCATTGGCACCACTTGTGCAACACCATAGATGGGTTGTGCTGCTGAGTTCATGACTTTAATCTTGCTAGAGTCCTTCTCCAAAGACAACCCCAGTCTTTCCACCTCAATCCCAGCAACAAAGTTGTGGGTGGCACCAGTGTCAATCAGTGCACAAATAGGTTTGCCATTGATCTTGACATCAACGAACATCAACGAACATCAACCCTTTGGTGGATACTCTCTTCTCTTTGGCCTCTATGCCAACTATATCGGTCTCAACCTTGACAATAGGCATATTACCCTTGTCATCAGGCTTCTTCTTCTTGTTGCCCTTGTCATCGATCACAATCATTCGCTTCACAAGCTTCTGCCAATCAACAACATTGCCACCTCTCTTGGCATAACTCTTTGTCTAATTGCCCTTCTTGGCAACAACCTTCATATGGAAAGCCCCAACTTAAGATCCCCTAGAGTTCCTTTCACTCCCAGAACTCTGCCTAAACCTGTGGTCTTCTTCCTCACTATCACTAGAAGCTCTTTGCAATGTGTGATCAGTCACAAAAGCCATTGCATTCAAGGCTTTCTTCTATGGGTATTTGGCTATTATGTACGGTCCACTACATAGGTAGCATGAAATTGGGCCTTTACCCCTGCCCAGTTGGTTGTTTTGGGCTTTTCCTTTATCATGATTGTAAGGTTTATAGTTGTTCCTGTATGCATGCCCTCCATCCGAATTGATCTTGGATGAGGATGCGGCATTGGTTCCCCCACTCTTAGGCTTACCATGCCCTTGTGACTTGCCACCACCCTTCCTCTTGCGTGGGGAATTATCCCTTTGCTTCGGTTCAAATGCATAGTCCATAAGACATTCAGTTGCGGCTTTAACATGGGCCAAATCTTGCACTTGCTACCTACGTAGTTCAACCCATGCCCAAGGCTTCAAGCCTTCAAGGAAAAATAATAACTTATCCTTCTCTAACATGTCACAGATGTCAAGCATGAGGCCAGAAAACTACTTGATGTAGTCCCTAATAGTGCCAATGTGCTTCAAATCTCGCAAAGCACGTTGAGCATTGTATTCAACATTCCCTGGGAAGAATTGTAGTATCAACTCCTATTTCAACTACTCTCATGTCTCTATAACACATATACCCCTTTGCATCTCATCGTCCTTTGTCCTCCACCACAGCTTGCCATTGGCCGACAAGTATATAGTGGCCATGATCACTTTGGCCTCCTCTATATCTACCCTCACGGCTTTAAAATACTACTCCATATCAAATAGGGAGTTGTCGCAAAATGTGCATGATTTTGATGTGGAATTCATATGCAAAATCATCAATTTCCAATTCTAGGGTACAACAATATTATTGACAAGTCTTTGTTTTAGGCTTGTTTTTTTGGTCTTGTGAATCATGATATTTGTATAGGGGGTACATGTTGTCTAATGAATAATTGAAGATTGATGCATAGGTAGGTAGGTACGTACGTACGTAAGTAAATACAGATATATTGAAAACATTTAGGTCTTTTAAAGCTGTTCATAGCCAGCCTTCTTCTCTCACGGTTCTTCAGCCTTTGTAGGTGGCGGGGTTGATAGCTCTCCTTCCTTTAAGCATTTTGGAGAACAAAATCTTGATTCTCACAAGAAGCTTGTGGTTATCGAAAGATACAAAGAAATTATTGACTCTGCATGTGAATTACATAATAGCATTCTGCACAAACAACTTATATATATACTAGCGGTACCCACATTATTTTTTGTGAATATCACAATAAAAAATTGTATAATTAATGCAAAAAAAATAAAAACAAAAATGAAAAAAATCAGAGTTATGATATCATATTTTTTTGTACCATCACCTTATTCAAGATATGGATTACTAAAAATCAATAATTATATCATGTCCAAGTTAAAGTATGTACTAATTGTGCTATAAGATTTATCGTACTATAGTATATATCAAACTTATATTATAATATACATTCACACATATTTATAAAAACACATATATAGATCTTGTTTGATTAGGAGTCACTTCCACTCACCGCAGCCACCACCACTCACCTCCTAATCATCCATCACTCATTGAAAAGGTATTATGTTTTTTTTTTTTTCATTTCTTTTGACATTTATGTACAAACATATTTGTTTTTGTTTTTGCTTTTAAAAAAATATATATGGCTTGTTTTTTTCTAAAAAAGGAAAAACAACACTGTTACAAAATGCTATCTAAATGCTTGCATTTCTTAATTTTATAGAAATCATAAAACTATGTTACTGTCACTCTTCACAACCCACACAGAGGAAGCCTAGGATCTCCTTCGGCTACCCCCTTTGTCTTCTTCTCGCACGGCGACTGGTGATGCCCCTGCGACCACTTCCACCGATGGCTTCGACAGTTCCAGAGTCGTCTGAGACGGTGAATACTCTAGCAACGTCAAATTTTTTGTCATTCTCTTTGTCATCGGTTGAAACCGAAAGATGATCAATTTAAAACAGACAGTGGAAGAAGAGCAAGATCAAGAGACGGTGGTGACGGAGGCGGTGTGCAAAGCTTTTACAACATCGTCTATGAGAAGATTTGATTAATTGATTGAGTGACCAGAGTTGTGGCGACTTGAATTTATTGCAGTACGAAGTCGGTGGTCCAAATCTTACTTTAAGCAATGATAACAGCTAGCTAATAAGTATATATCACTGAAATTTGTCATTTTGTAAACAAACTTTCATGACTAAGGGACCCACACATGGCCAAATGACAGCTGGATTCATCGGATAACTCAACACAAAGGGTAATTCGATAATTCACTTTTGAAGGAAAATTGGCCTACTATTCTTGCTTTTATATAAGTAATAGAGATGGCAGTGATGGAGGCGGTGTGCAAAGCTTTTACAACATCTTTTGTGAAAAGATTTGATTAATTAATTGAGTGGCCGGAGTTACGGCGATGTGATTTTATTATGGTACGAAGTCGATGGTCCAAATCTTACTTTAGGCAGTGATAACAACTAGCGAATAGGTATATATCACTAAAATTTGTCATTTTGTAAATAAACTTTCATGACTGAGGCACCCACACATGGTGAGATGACAGCTGAATTCACCAAATAACTCAACACAAAGGGTAATTCGGCAATTCACTTTTAGACAAAAATTGACTTGCTATTCTCGCTTGTGCGCTTTTATGTAGAGAATAGATATATATACACGTACAATCTATAAACCCAAATAGGACCAATCCTAGCCATCCAATTATAGCTAACCCATGCCTCAATTGTTGCCGATCATTTGGAAGTTTTTGTTTTTTTTTTTTTGGGCATGATTATTTTTGGCCATGGCAAATCCATTTAAGAACATAATAATTAAATGGTATATACAATAATACATTGATCATTGGATGGCTGCGGGTAGAACCGTGGAACTTCAAGGAAATCCCAACGCAGACACAGAATGTTGGTATGGTATTAATGGTCATTAATTGAGTTGATCCCAACGCAAACATTGTCCAACCAAGACATCAATACTCAAACCAAATTTACAGACACTTGACAGAGAGACAGAGGGAGAGACAGAAACTTTGATTGTAATGAGCAATGTTAAGTACGAAAGATTGCTAAAATTAGAGAAGATTACACAATATTACATCTTGCAAATGAAGGTTAAATGAAAATTAGAAAGAATTAAAAAAAAAACAGCCTGTTACAGAGGAAAATTAAGCTTAATCATTTTAAAGCAAGACAGCCTCTTGCTGAATCCTACCTAGCCTCTGATTCAGAGCAGTGGCTATTTCATCCACTGAGGTCAGGTTGCAGTCATCTTCTACCTGCAAAAACGTCACCAAAAATTGCTAAATTCTTTATTGGGTCTCTCTCTCTCTCTCTCTCTCTCTCTCTCTCTCTTATTTTATGAGAATTGGAGACAAGTTAATTAACAGCTGCATGAGAAATCTATTTAACTAACCTTCACACTGAGAGAATAAAGGACAAATTGATCAACTGTCGTAACATTAAGATGGAGGATAGTGAGGCTGAGGCATTGCAACCCAGAAACGATCTTCAGCAGCTACTTTGGCCACCTTCTCGATCTGATTTTGAGGTTGGCATGGCTCTCTGCCATAGTCACTTCGATGTCAGCAATGGAAGACTGATTTTCAGCACCAGCTGGGTCAGTCACCAATATTGTTGAGTACTGTGGAAAGGTAAAGAATTCAGCAAAAGGCCACCAAGAAGAAAAAGAAGAACCAGCCGCCTCAAACTTTTCGTTCAAATGCTTCTGTCCACCAAGGCTCTGTAGCTGTTGCTCGAGCTCCTTTACATAATTGATGGCACCCCCTATGATCGATGCTTGATCACCCTGATCAAAAACCCAGATCACCAAACAATAATATTTTTGTGTATATTACATACATATATATGTGTGTGTGTGTGTGTGTTGAGAGAGAGAGAGAGAGAGTACTCTTTGAACGTAAGATTCTGGCATTAGTCCTCGGAGAACAGAGAGGTACTCATTCATTTGTTTTCTCCGATTGCGCTCAACTGCAATGTGGGTCATTCTCTGGTTCTCCATCTCTTCCTTGTTCTTTTTGCTTTTTGGTCCACATCGCTTAGGCCGGGTTGAAATAGTGTCCAACTGTGGGAATTCTTTGGCAGCTATGGCGCTAGATGTCTGGCTCTGAGGATGAATTGGGTTCCCATTGCTCCATATGTGGCACTATTAATGAAGGAGGTGGAGAATCCCAATTTGCATGATGGAAATTTTCTGTTTGGTTCTCCAGAATGTCGAAAGATCCATACTCTTTACTGCTCCAATTCCCTCCTAACAAGTTGTAGAGGTCTCTGGTACTGTAACCGAACAAATCTTGCTGAACTACAACAGCTTCTGAGGCTATTCTGTCTGTCTGTCTCTCTCTCTTTCTCAGTTGAGAACTCTGCTTCTAACGGTAACCCATATCAACAAGTCTCTCGGACCTAAATGACCGTATCTAGTCTTGGGTCCTCTTTGGGTTGAAGTATTTGGGCTTTTAAAGGCATTAACATGTAATAGATCGATCTACAGCATATTTCACGTGAAATTGTTATGATTTTGTGAAAGACAAAAAGAAAATAATGGCTTTTACAAAAGACAAACCAAAAATGAGGTTAATTACATGATTTACATCATAAACATGACTATTTGCGTAAATATCAACTGTAACGTTGTACTCGCTTGGCAAAATAGAGAGAGATGCAACCAGAATCAACTTGACAGGGTTTCATGTCACAAAGCTGAAATCGGAGGCCCGTGGAGCCTTAAATTCCCCACGACGAAAGGTTACCACACCGATGTGTGACAAACTCACTCCTACATGGTTTAGATTGAGTTTGTATTTATGGATTCAAATCAATGGACTTTGAATTTGTTTGTTAAAATAAATATTGATTTAGATAGGCTAACATTAGGTTATTTGGGACATTAGAATATAAAAACTCACCAGAGGCGATGATATTTTTGTAATTAAGAGCCATCATGATGAATATTTTATTCTACATTGAAAGATCACCATTCAACCACGTCATTTTGTATGAAAATTTGTAAGAATTTTTTGATTACGTAGCATTACCTTTAAATTTTAGAGTAATGTTGTGTTCACTCCTCTCAGACACTCCCAGAAACACTCCTGGTGAGTTGGCATGTATTGATAAGCAAAAAGAAAGAGAGTGAGAATAAATCTGTCTATTAATGCATGTCAATTTAACAGGAGTGCTTCTAGGAGTGTCCGAAAAGAGTGAACATAGCATTACTCTAAATTTGAATAATGCATTTGATAATGCTCTTCCCAAAATTTGAAAATTATAAATTTAGAGCTTGAGTTTGAAACTTTGTTTGATAAACGAGTCGAGCCTGACATTCAGGACCAGCTAGAAATGATTTGACACCTAAGGTACTGCATTTAAATGAGGCTCTTTATATTTTGTTTCATATTATTAAGATGGTGCTTTTATTTGAAATCATTTTACTTTGTAAACCGTTGTCTTTTTTTATTTTTATTTTTTGAAGTTAACTTGTGTATTAGTTTTGGGCTTTATTTTTCTTATTTGGACAAGTTCTCTCTTTTTTTTTAAAGTACAGAAATTATATAAGGCCTTAAAATCATATAAGGTTTTAAAAAATTTGAGGCCTTAAAAAAAAATTTATTTGCACAATGTTTTTGTTAAGAAAATATTTCTTTTTTTAAGTTAACTAGGTTGGTTGATTTTAGGCCTTTATTTTCTAACGAGCTTTGTGAAAATTATATAGGACTTTGACTATAGCATGCAATGCTTAAAAACTTTGGGTTTTTGTTTTACTTATAACATTTATTTATTTTTTTATAAAATCATTGTTTTTTTTTTTTCTAAAGTTCTCTACTTTTTGTAACAAATGATTTTTTCTCATATGGATAGGGGCCTTTTTTAAAAAAAATATGTAAAATTATATAAGTTCTTAATAGGTTTATAAAATTGTAGGGCCTTAAAAACTTAGTGGCCTTAAAAATAGGTATTAAAGAATAAAAAAGAATAACACTTCATTATGTTTATTAAACTTTACCTATCTCGTGCATGCCACGGGCCATGGCTAGTTCCAATATAACCTTAAGTATATTTGACATGGATAACATAAAGCATTAAGATTTTTTTTAATCTTATTTGTATTAAATATTTTGTGATGGGTATTTTGACTTAAAATGAGATTACTTAACAGGACAAATCTTCAGTCACGCAGTTTAGGCTTGTTAGCCTTTATATTGTCAAATACAAAATCCTGAGTAAAATCCTTGTTAACAGGATTAGACCTTTACTAAATAACATCATTCACCTAACCCAAAGTAGTTTTACACCAGGTAGAATGACCACAGACAACATTATCATTGCCCAATAGCTCAAACACACCCTGAGGAATCAGAAAGGGAAGTATGGAGGCATGATTATGAAAATTGATTTGGAAAAGGCGTATGATAGGTTTCCCGGGCCTTTATCAAGGACACTTTTGAGATTTTTAAGTTGAATATACACTGGTTTGAACTCATCATGCATTGCATTACTTGTGTTAATCTCTCTATTCTTTGCAATGATGAATCTCTCCCTTAATTCTCTCCTGGTAGGGGACTCGGGCAGGGAGATCTGCTTTCACCTTATTTATTTGTGGTGTATGGAAAGGATATCCATTATAATAAACCATAGTCCCAGTATTAGGAGCTGGAAGGGTATTAAGGCCTCTAGAAATGGCCCAAGGTTGACTCATATTTTCTTTGCTGATGACTTGCTGCTTTTTTCTAAAGCTGATGTTGGAAATTGTAATATCATTAGGGAAATCCTAACTGATTTTTGTGAGATGTATGGCCAAAAAGTGAATCTTCAAAAATTTAAACTCTATATCTCCCCTAACATCCCTAGAAATCAAGCTATGAATCTTGGTTGTCAATCTAATATCCCCTTAACCTAAGATCTTAGAAAATACCTAGGTGTTCCTATATTCTATAAAAGATTGAACATAAATCAGTACACCTATATCCTTGAAAGAATCCAAAAGAACTTATTGAGTGGAAAACCACTATCATGTCCTTGTTGGCAGAACTACCCTTGTTCAAGTTGTTACTTCAGCTATCACTAATTATTCCACGCAAACATTTGAAATTCCCAACAGCATCACTAAGAACATAGACAAGCTTAATAGAAACTTTCTGTGAGAGGATAATGAGAATAGTAAGAAGGTTCATTTGGTTAATTGGCATTGTGTGTAGAAAGAAAAGTCATGGTAGATTGGGGATACGAAAGGCTAAAAAGCATAATATAGCCCTATTGTCCAAACTTGCCTAGAAAATCATTAGTTGAGATATGAGTCTATGGACCCAAGTTATTAGGTACAAGAACCTTAGAAAACACACTATGTTTGACTGGCCTTGCAAGAGAAAATCTTCTTACACGTGACAAAGTATCATCAAAATCATAAAAATAAAAAAAAAATATCAAGGAATGTACTAAATGGTTTGTTGAAAATAGTGAGAACATATCACTTTGGCATGATTGGTGGTGTAGGGAGGATAATCTTGCAAAAAGCTACACAGGAACACATGCGAATCAACCTAGGAAGTACGGACACTCCGTTGGAGGAGCCATACCCGTGTCGGACACGTGTTGAACACCGACACTCGTTGGACACTCGCGGACACGTGTCGGACACTCCGTTTTACATGTCTAATTTTTTATTTATTTATTTTTACATTGGACACTCCACGGACACATCTTGGACACGCGTGTCCCATTTTGGACACTTTGGGAAAACAACAGGGACTCAACTACAAATTTTAAAACTAATTGTTGGATCGAAGAAGAAGAAAAACAAGTATGTTACTTATATTAGTGGTTAATTTGTTTTGAGTATTTTTTATGGTTTTTATATTAATGATGATGGATAATTGATGAAGTGTAATGAGATTTTAATATTTTCAGTAGTTTATGACTTTATAGTATTATGTATTCATAGAACAATTTTTTTCTTATTAATGTGTTTGTTTACTTTATCATTTTTAATAAAATGTAATTAACTAATTATGAATGATTTGTTACCGGTTATGCAGTAAATTATGTTGTTTTATTTATTTTAATTGGTGTTATCTTGTATATCTTTTATTTTCTCTGTAAAATATTTATATATATGACATATAAAAAATAGAAAAAAATATATTCTTTTACCGTGTCCTTGCCGTGTCGTGTCGTGTCTTGTATTTTTTAAAAATTGTCGTGTCGGTGTGTCGACACGTATCGTGTTTGACACTCATGTCCGTGTCTGTGCTTCTTAGTAATCAACATTCAAAAGTTAACAGCATTATAGATGAGAAAGGAGGATAGGACATTAGCAATATACCCAGATTTCTCTGTGCTACAGGCAAAGAAGAAGTCATCAAAACTCCGTTATCCGGGTTTGGCTCTTGCATTGACTCTCTAGTTTGGACTAAAGGTTCTAACGGTAAGTTCTGCTCAACTTTTGCTTATAAGTTTCTTACTAATAATAATTCCAACGTTTAGTAGGATTGGGGTTAGATTTGAAAGGCTAGTATACCTCAGAAACTCTGTAACGACCCGGATTTTTCCGAACCGTTGAAAAGATAAAAATAACTAACTAAAATAAACTCAAAGTAATACAACTTGAATTGCCACATCTCGTCACCAATATTACAATTTCAAATAGTCCCTAAGAATTTGACTACAAAAGATAGACAACTTCTGTAGTACAATGGCTTCCGAAAATTAATAATTAGCCGACTCAATCCGCAACTCTAATAAGATAAGCTCTAAAATCTTGCTCTTCCTTTGTTTTGCCTTAACCTGAAAAATACAATTTAACTAGGAAGTATACAATACGACAGGAGTATAAGTGCTCAACTTAGGATAATAAAAACAGAGTTCGACAGTTAATCACATCAGTTCAAAAGAAAATCAAATGATCGAACTAACAAGGTATTAATAAATCAGGACATAATATGTATAACAATTATTCCAATATTTCAATCATCAATCCAAGGTTCCTTCACAGCGTAATACCCGGCCTTTCTCAGTATCATGCCAAACGCCACCTGTGTTACGATACTATAATCAATTCCAATAACCAGTATCCCATGGATCAATATCCCATGATCAATACCCGTAGGATCATCATTCCATAACCATTTCTAATGACAAGCCAGCGGGTGCATTTGAAGAAGTGTTGATTAGTTCCATAGCACATCAACCATAATAAAATTCAACGGTTCCAAAATAGCATTATCAAGGAGTTCAACAATGAACACAATACACAAGGATATGTTGGAACACACTTAATAGAGTCAAAAATCATATAAAAATGAGATATATTGAGCATTCCAGAAACAGCATCATCAAGGAGTTCAACAACGAACACAATACACAAGGATATGTTGGAACACACTTAATAGAGTCAAAAATCATATAACAATGGAATTTAACGAGCATTCCAAAAATAGCATCATCAAGGAGTTCAACAATGAACACAATACACAAGTATATATCGGAATACACTTAATAGAGTCAAAAATCATATAACCATGGAATTTAATGAGCATTCCAAAAATAGCATCATCAAGAAGTTCAACAACGAACACAATACACAAGGATGTGTCGGAATACACTTAATAGAGCCAAAAATCATAAAACGATGGAATTTAACAAACATAAATATGCAAGAGGGATACAATTCAAGAAACAATAGGAATCTACTTTTGCAAAGAGATTTGAAGAGGAGCATATTGTATACAACCGGTTACCTCAATCGCATTCCACTTATCTCGCAAAGATCACCACACAACTCGAAACATCTCTGTGAAGTTAATATAAAGAACCATTCTTAGCTTGATACTTAACCATGTTTAGAGATAACGAAAATGCCTTCAACAAGTGCTTATGAGGTTGGAAACATAGACCTCAAAACAACTCTCTTCCAACTCGAATAGGTTCTAGGCTTACGCCAAAATTCACCAAGTCGGCTAAGCTGCCAAATCTAACACAAGTTTATTAAAAGGGACAGAACTGATTATTCTCTTGTCAATCGAGTCCCAAACTTATGGAAATACCAATAGACATCTCAAGGAACATCCATACCAAATTTCACAATTAAAGGACCAGCCTAGGTATTTATTTCTCATTTTAGAAAACAAAACAGTGCTGCCGAAAGGAAGACCCTGCAGCAGATGGTCCGAATTCCATAGGTTCTAAAAATAGGAAAATGATACTCAATCAACCTGAATTTTGGTACAAAGTCTCATCCTTGCATCCAGTAGATACAATAAAAATTTCATGATCTTTTGAAGACTCTAACTTGGTCAAAGCTGTTGTCAAAGGGAGGGGTCTTAGGACAAAGTTTCAGAATTCTGCAGCAGCAGCTCGACTTTGAAAAATCATCATAATTCGGATATTAAACATTTGTGGCTGAAACCAAAGCCCAAATTTGCCTAACATCTCAAAGTTCGAGTGTACAAATATTCAGCTCTGAATAAAAGTCTTAGATAAGCCAAACAGCCTTTGAAAGTGGTTATTTTTGGAGATTTTCGTAGCAGAAACTCTTCCAATTTTGGACAGAGTTTTCTCTATCAATTCTTAACCAAACTAAGCAAAATTTGAGCCAAGAATGGAGGGTTTTTCGTGATCTTTTCAACCATGATCTTAGATGCATGATTAGAGATGTTTAGCTCTAAAACAAATGATTTTGAAATTGACTGTCCTGACTGGTCTACACCAGTCTGAACCGAAAACTAACTTCTCATTTTCTCGGCCAAAATTCTAGGGATTTCTTCTTGTTCCAGCAGTGTTTTTAGATATGAATCATACTATAAATCAGGAGGGAAAAGGTCATACCTTAAGTTTCTTGGATTAGGGCAAGGCTCGGGTTTCTCTTTTACCAGAGAGTCTCCTTCCTTTCTCCCGAGTTCTCCCTGTTCCAAACTCCTCTTGTTCCCTCTTTCTTTCCTTTCTCAATTTCTTGCTCTCTCTCTCTCTCTCTACAACAGCTGGTACATGACTTGCATGGGAGCCCATGCCTAGCATGCCCATGTCCAAGAACTTGGACCATGGGTGAATTCTCTCCCCCTCTCTCTCGGTTCACCCTTCTCTCCCTATCTCTCTTTCTATCTCCCCTTTCTATAATTATCTCCAAGTCTTATGGTCAAAACTTGGGGAGAAAGGCAACCATACATATTGAGGGAGCATGGGGCATTTTGGGTCCAAGTGTGCCTTGTGTTCAACACAAGGGATACAAATGCATTGGTTTTAGATCATACACATGCACACTCCTTTCCCACCTCTCTCTCCCTTTCGGTCTCCCCCTCCTCTCTCATACCATACATAACATATATATCTCATCAAAAGCCTTCATTGGCTAAGCATGGAGCATGCTTGCCGACAACACAAGGGGCAAAAGTGTTGGAGATATATCCTAGTGTATTATGTTGCAACATGTGCTAGATTAAACCTATGTATTATACTATGATTTGTGTGTGCAAATAATATACCAAAGCACTTAACCTTATAATATGTAAATTTGACCAAGAATGGTACATGCTTGGCCGGCAAGGAGGGGAAGGAGGAGGGACAAGGTGCTAGGTTTGTATAATTTAGTGTGTTGAACATGTGGTAGTCATATTGATGTGCATGTGTATGTATGGCTTAATCTTGCACTAGCAATAAAATAAGGTCTTAGCATGTGTTATAGATACATCTATTAGTGTATTTCATGCACTACATGTATAGGTGGCAGCTGGCCATGCAAAGGTGGTAAGGTGCAATAATTTGACGTAAAAGAAAGTGGGCATTGGCCCGAAACAGCTGAGTTCGGGAATGCAAACCTTATCGAACATTTATTTTGAGGCCATGGGTAGAAATTTCTTGAAAAATTGATCGAATTAGACTCAAATTCATGCGATTCCGATGGGAAACGAGAAAGAAAGCTTGATTTGAATTTTCGGTAAAATCATATGCGAAATTACCAGGTGCAGTGGCTTTCGGGTGCTTTTCGGGAGACCAAAACTCTACGAAATTGAGTTCCGAGAACACGAGAAGATTGGGCTCAAAGAGTAGATAATTTTAGACACTTAATTTGTCAAAATCCGTTGAGAAACGAGAAAGAAAACCTAGTTTAAAGTTAGGATGAAAATCAGTGCGAATTTGTTGAGTATAATGTGTTTCGAAAGAACCGACTTTCCATGAAGCCGAGTTTTAAACCGTTAATTAGATCGAGCCTCAAAGGGAGCTTCATTTTAAGATTGATGAAGCATTCCTGTTTCCAAATAAACCCAAAACCGGGACTTATAAAATGGTGTTTTTCTCCTCCATGTTTAGTCAAGCTGAACACTGATGGTAGATCTAGAGGAAATCGGGCCCAGCAGATTATGAAGGTCTTTCTAGAGATGACAGGAAATTGGATCCATGGATTCTATGGGAAATGACAAGAGTGTACAAGCACTGAGGCACATCTATGGGGCATATATAGAGGCTTGGCCATAATTTTGGATTGAGGAATTTGGGAGGCGTATATAAAGACAAACTCAGAAGAATCTCATTCTTGAAGAAGCAGATCAATCCTCTCCTTTCAGATGCCTTATGGCAAATTCTAAAATGCTTCTTCAAAGGTACAAGTGCACATTGACTAAGGGTGGACATTGGGCGGGCTTGGGCCGGGCCAACACTAAAATTTTTTTTCATTAGGTCTGAAACCAAATCCCAAGCCCGCCTAGAATACAAATTATGACTCACAAGCCCACTCATTTAATCTAAAAATATTTCTAGTAAATACTTTTTCTTCAAAAATAATATTAAATAATATAAAATCTAAATATGTAAATATAATAAAATATTAAAATATATTATTATATATATTTCAAGTCGGGTTGGGCTTCAAACACAATTCCAAGCCTGTCTATTAAACTAATTGGGCCTAAAAAAAAATTCCAAGCCCTATAAATGATAGGCAGCCTTAGGTCGGCTAAGTAGGTCATCAAGCCCGTGTTCGCCCCTAACATTGACACATGTTTTGAGAGGAACCAACAAATGTTCAGATATATTGGCCAAGATAGGAAATGATCAAGAAGAAGGGCTGGAGGTGCTAGAGAACCCTAAGTGTCACACGTCGGTCTGCAAAATAGGCTATAGCCGTGTGTGGCACTTATAAGACCATTGCAAGCTCCGCCAAGTAACCCTCGAGGTGTTTATATGCACAACAAACACAAAAATTAGAATTTTGTGGCCAAATAGTTAGGTAATGCAAGCAAAACGTAAGTCAACATGTAATGCTTTAATGACTAGAAAATGGGGCATTTCATTGACATAATGAGGCAATTACAAGCTCATAAGTATGCTACAATAAGTGCCTAAGTATGCCAAAGCAAGGGGTAGAAAATGAGCCAAGGTGGTTGGTGCGCCCCGGTTTTTGGATGTCTAATGTCCTTTCGGTTCGGAGACCCTAAAGCACGAAATTCTGTCATTAGAACTCGTTCCCCTAGAAGGACACGTGCGACTAGGTTTGAAAATTAGTTTGACTAAGGACTTTTTAGAGAAATAGGAGTCGCCACCTAACTTCATTAAGGTGAGTTAGGACACCTGAAACTAAGTGTTAATCCGAAGATTAAACTTAGGGTTTCTTGAAAAAGGTTTTGAAAAACTCCCTCAAGAGAGGGTTTTAAGAAAATAGGTTGTTTGGCAACCTTTTTGAAATGTTTAAGCCCTTTTTTGAAAATAACTCCATTTTGGTCTTTGGAAAACAGAGATCTAAGGTTCGGGGGTTGGTTACGTGTAAGGAAGATAGCCTAAGATCATCACCCTACCCCGCCCTTTCGGTACCTACATGCTAATCACCCTTGGTTCACTCACTAGAATATACCGGTTACCATGGTCCACTTTATATCCACTTTAGAACTTTGAAAAAGGGATTTATTCATCACTTTTTTGGATGAATGATGCATGATGCAAGTTTTTGGAAGAAGTTTAAAAATAATGGAAGTTTTGGAAGAGTTTGGAATAGAAACTTTGAATTGATTGGAATTTTCGAGAAAGGGATTGAGGTTGAAATAAAAGTTATGACCGCATCATTTTAGGTTGCCTACGTATCTCATTTGGCGAGAATCAAGTCATCTGTTGTTCGGGCAAGAGCCCGATGGAAGATAGGCGCATTAGGGCCTTTGGAAGGTTTAAAGATACTTTGGAGTCTTTGGAAAAGTTTAAGACACTTTGGGGTCTTTGGAAAAGTTTGAGACACTTTGAGGTCTTTGAAAGTTGAAAACTCTTTGTGGTCTTGAAAGTTTTGACTTGAAATTGGATAGTGGTGTGCTTTGAAAAAGCTTTTGGATCAATTTAAGAGAGTTTTGAAAATTGTTTTTGGATAACTCAAGAGAGTTTGAGAATGTTTTTGAAATTTTGTTTCGAAAACCTTGGAGGTATGATTTTGGAATGTTTTGATGAATTTGTTTTTGAAAGTGGTGTTTGGAATCCTAATATGGACAACCTTAGGGGTTGTTCTTGTTTTGTCACTTGTCCTTAGAATCCCTAACCATGAGAGGGCTAGGGACACCTTAGGTTTGTGACCTTTCGAAAGTATTTTTTGGAAATGCCTTAGAGCGTAGGAACATTAGAAGAGTGTATGGAGTTGGGTTTTTGAAATCAAGGGAATAGGAGGTTTCGGAAAATAAGCTATGAGAATAATTTGAAAATTTTGAATGATCATTCAGAAAAGGGTCTAAGAGTTGGGACTTTGAAGTTCTCTTAACCTAGGTTGGGTTAGACTAGGGTTAGGGGGAACTTAAGGTTAAGAAGACTACGGGTTAACTAACTAGGGTTAAGTTAACTTAGGGTTAGGTAACTAGGGTCAAGGTAACCTAGGGTTAGACAACTAGGGTCAAGTTAACCTAGGGTTAGGCAACTAGGGTCAAGTTAACCTAGGGTTAGGCAACTAGGGTCAAGTTAACCTAGGGTTAGGTAACTAGGGTCAAGTTACCCTAAGGTTAGATTGGAGAATGGTCTTGAAAGTTGTTTTAATGCACTCTTGGAAAGAGTTTTGAAAACACAACATAATCTACAATGGACTTTGGTTGGTAATCTTTTAAAGATCATTTCCATGAAAATTTTGACTCTAGCAAAGAATATGGTTTATATGGTTGGTGATTGGAGACTATTCCAATGAAGGTTTCCTTATAGCCATTATAACCAATATCTTGGCAAGAATAATAGGGGTCAAAATTCAACATAATGATAGTGATTTTTGGAAGATCATTTTTGATGCAAAGATGGAGAGAGTGCATTTTCGAAATCATTTTTGGAGAAGGGTTTTGAAAACTATTTTTCAAGGGAGCCATTCCATCAAGAAAGGGTTCATATGGCCAACAAAAGGGAGACCACTCAAGAGAGGGTTTCATGGGGCCATTCTAACCACTAACTTAGAGATAATGGAAACCTTGAAAATTAGAGGGTTTGAAAGCAACTTTTTTATATAAGTTAAAATGCAATGGTGTAAAAGAATGAATTAGGGGGTTGTGAGGGATTTTCTAAGGCATGACTCCTAAAGTCTTATCCTAAACTTCAAGGGGCCAACTCTTGAAACAATTCTTGAAGAACATGTAGGACTTGGAAATATCATGAAATTAAGAGCAATGCATGCATTGTGGGATGTGGCAATAAACATAAAATGAAGCCAAGCATGCAAGACATGATCAAAATAATCATATGCAAAGGGTCATGATTCACATACAAGACTTTTAGACTTCACCATACAAACAAGGGGCTCTTAGGCCATATCATCTTAAAGTAGGCTAATGAGAGGTCCCCTTACACAGTGGCTCTCACTTGCTTTCCTCTTGGCATGATCTAGGAGCCCCCTTGGCTCAAGCATGCAAGAAAGGGGGGTTGAAGATGGGGATTAAAATAGAGAATAGCCTAAGTAGGCTAGGAGGGAGAAGAGAAGAGTGGGGGAAAGCACAAATATAAAAGGGATACCACTTTTTGCCTTCAACACTCTTATAATCTTCAATGGAAGTCTTGATTGGAACTTGAGTGACTTCAAGAAGGCTTGAGAGGCTTGAGTGGAGTGTATAAGTGTGTATGAGGCTTTGTATGTGGAGTGTATAGGCTTAGGAGGGGTAGAATCTAACCTAAGTGTTGGAGGGAGGAATATATGTAGAGATTCGAGTTTCTGGAGTGATTTCAGCAGAGTTTCGTATCAATTTCGGCCCTTAAATATGCAAACGGGGAGGCCTCTATTTATAGGCAATCTGGAATAGACCATGCGCAAGTGCTACATGTGCATGGCCAAATTTTGGCCGTGTGCATGTAGGACATGCGCAGGTACTGTTCCATTGCCACAATAACATGTGGCACCCTATGTATTGGTTAAATCTCAACCGTTGATCGAAAGTCGATCGATCTGAACAAAATTTGAGTGCATGTAGCATACGCTCCATCACCGAGAAGATTCGCCCAAACTTTGCCTCGATAATTGGGCCAACCGGGAAAGTTCCAGGGGAATCGGTCACACTTGGGATGTTCTCCTAGTGCAACCGATGAACTTTCATGTTTTGGAAGAGTTTGAATTATGTTCGGAAGCGTGGGATATCGTCTTGGGAAGCATGCCAAAAAGGACACTTTTGTGGAGTATCTATGATATGCTCCGTGGGTGTTCGAAAGTGGCTGTTTTCGTTTGATGTGATCGAAGCCTTCGAGAAGCGATCTATTCGATCGGATCGTTCCAATGGAAAGTACTTTGGAAATACTTTCTAGAATTCCCAAATTTACGCATTTCTCAAGTCGTTTGACGGTGCGTTTCGATTAGGAAATCAAAGAAAAAGTCAATCTTGGCGAAGCGTCTGTAAGACACTCCAGGGGTTGCTAAAAGTCATGGTTTGCACACCGTACGATGGAGGGCTTCAGGGGGCGATCTATTTGATCGAACCATATCGATGGAAAGATCTATGGACGAGCTTTCGAGAATTTTCTAATTTACGCATTTCTCAAGTCGGTTGACGGCGCATTATAACCAAAGAATCAGGGGAAAAGACAATTTAGGCGGAGCGTCTGTGAGAAGCTCCAGGGAACTTCTGTCGAGTCATGTGAGTTTAGCATCGTAAGGTGTTCCTTGGGTCAAACAAAGGCGTGTGGTGAAACCTCCGCTTGAAATCCCAGGGCCGGTGCTGCTTCGAGGCATATTTGGGTTTCTAGGGGCAAAACGGTCATTTTGACCGAAGTTGGTTGAAAATGGTGAGGAATGGTTTGGTATGTTGTGTTAAGTGTGTAGGGCTGTTCAGGAATGGTTTTGAGAGAGTCTTTTACCATTTAGTAGGGTTTGTGCCGCGCTGAAGCATTCAGGGGCGAAATGGTTATTTTGACCAGAGTGAGTCGGAATAGGACTGGATTTGGACCAAATGGCGTGCGAGGGACGCCTGATGGTTTGACAACATTGTGGAAGAATGGACTTATCGTTTTGAGGGATTTTAAACTTTCCTAAAACATGCCTAGAAGCCCAAGGGGCAAGTTTGGTCATTTTTCACCGAGTCAGGCTAGCAGGCGTTGGTGTTGACCTAAGTGTTGGTTCCCAAGACCCCTCAGTCTCGGAAAACTACCTGTGCGGTGTTGGTCTCCAAGAACGCCCGTTATAGAGAGCTACCTGTAGGGGTGGTCTTGGTTCCTGAGAACGCCTGGTCCTAGAAAGCTACCTGGAAGTGTGGTGTTGGTCTCCAAGAATGCTTGGTCTTGGAGAACTATCAAATGACGGACATTCTACATTGGCGGGCTAGCAGGCGCCAGAAGTGAACCGTCTGAAATCATTGATGAGGTGTTGGTCCTCGGGATCACCCGATCCCGGGAAGCTACCAGAATGACGTTGGTTTCCGGGACCGCCTGGTTTGGAAAACTGCCTGGAATAATGGTGCTTAAGGCTTCAGCGGATCCTTGTGGGCATGAGAAGCGACCAGCTAGTTGGATTGGAGATTGAAAGGCTCATCTTGAGCCTGCATGTACTGTGATGTTGGAAACCGAATCCGGTCGGGCCGGAGATTGCCGAACGGGTAAAAATAGGGTGTTTACAGTAGTCTGAGAGCTTATTGTGCTCACCCCTCTTATATATGCTTTTTTAGTATTCTTAAGTCTGGCATGAGGGAATATAGTGTGTGCCTGAGGAGTCATAATGGACTCCTATTTATTCTACAAGACTCAACAAATAAAGAGCTTCCACAACATGAAAATACGTGTGTAAGCATCCCATTTTTGCCTGCTCGGCAATCTCTAGTCCGAACTACGACTGACTTGATTCCTCCAAAGTGATACGTAGGCAACCCTCATGGGTGCGGTCACCACCTTTTCAAATCTCAAATTTCATGATCTATTTCAAACTTCCAAGTCCAAATTTCAATTTCCAAATCTCTATTTTCAATCTCCAAAACTTTCTTTCCAATTTCAAACTTCAATTCCTCTTTTTCAAATCTATTTTCTAAACTTTCTCTTTCTATTGCATTTGCATATCATGCATCATGTTAGTTTCTTTTCAAAAATTCTTTTATAAAGTAGATAGAATTGGACATTTGTTAGTTGAAAACTCTCATAAGTGAATTTAGGATAAATAGACATGTAGGTACCGCAAGGGTGGGGTAGGGTGATGGCTTAGTGCGTCTTCCCTACACGTAACCAACCTCCGAACTTAGATCACTGTTTTCGAAAGACCAAAATGGAGTTTATTTTCAAAAAAGGGCTTACATATTTTCCAAAGGTTGCCAAACAACCTGTTTTCTTAAAAACCCTCTTTAGAGGTAGTATTTTCAAAATCATTTTTCAAAAACCATAAGTGTAGTCTTCGGATTATGCATAGTTTTTAGGTGACCTAACTCACCTTAATCAAGTTAGGTGGCGACTCCAAATTGTTTTCTAAAAGCCCTTAATTCAAATCTATTTTCAATTCAAACCCAGTCGCACTCATTCTTCTAGGAGAGTGAGTTCTAAAGAGAAAGTACAGTCTTTTTTCCGCTTGTATGTGTATTCCTCGAGTGTAAAAAATCTGGGCGCGACAGCTAGCGACTCTGCTGGGGACACTTAGAGGGTTAGGCCATTAGTCATGTCTCTTTACCCTTCACCCATGTAGAGTCTTCAATTAAGTTGTTCAATCCTATTCACTTTAAATTTTCAAAACCAAATTTTCAAAATTGTTTTTAAAAAAGCATGCATTTATTCATATTATCTTGTATTAAGTTTGTCATCCACATACTAACTCTTGCATCTTTGTTTTGTAGGTGCGCTTTTGTTTGCAATTTTATTTTATTAACTGCTATGCATTGAATGTGATGAACAGGATGAATGGGAGTTATTGGACTCTTTCCTCCACTTTCGAAAATCACACAGACACTGCATATGCACCTGCATTCTACATACTTACATTTTTACCCTGATATGACCCTTCTAGTTAGAAAGGGGGAACGGTATATTGGTTGTGGGCAAGATGCTGTGTCAGTTTCTTCGCCTACAGCCTCTTGATGGTTCCCCCGCTCAGATCACTAACTGATCCGGGGACCGAGCCTTTTAAAGACTCATTAGTCAACTCTCAACCTCATGCTCATATAGACACCATGCATAGCCGAATCTCTGTTGGATTTAAGACACGCGCACCGTTTTCCAAAACCATGGAGGAAAGGGCGACTGCTCTTATTTTTCATTTATACCTGTCTATTTTTGCTGTTATAATGACTGTATTCTTATTGTTATAATGCCTATCTAACTGCTCATATGCATGTACTTCAATTGTATTCTCTCTTTTTATACTCTATGCTTCCATTTCCATGCATCCCGTGTTCCATGTCAAGACAAGAGTTCCAAGTAACTTAAGTCACTGCATTCTCATGCATATGATCAACTCATAGAGAATGACACCTAGTTCACTCTCCCTTGCATTAAGTCTACCCAAACCCTAAGGGTTCCCACGTAACCCTAAGGACTTATAGCATGCATCTCAATTCATTCCATAAGAGAGGCCCCAATCCCTCTATGCTCACAGAGATAGGATTGCCATAAAGACAAGGGGCAATCGATCAACAAGGTCTCTCAGCGACCTCCCCAACACCAAATCCAAGGAAGGCGAATCCGGAGACTCAAGAATAGTTTAGGATTTCTTATGTAAAACTAGATAGGTGTAATCCCAAAGAAACATGTACCCTCTCCCCCTATTGAAATGTATTTCAATTCTTTTGTATCTTAAACCCAAATTTTAATGTACTTCTTTACTTTTGCGAATGAATGCATGGATGGCTGAAAGTTCCCACTTGACGGTAGGGTATCTACATACAGGGGCAAATCCCTTATCTTCGAGAAGTGAGCCAATTCACCATGTTTAGCTTCCCTCCTAAAAGAGGGGCACCCTAGGACATGCATTGCATAAAGCTCTCTAAAAACCAGAAACTGACTTGCAATTTGTGCTTATGTCTTTTTGTCTTTTCTTTTTTATTTACGAGATCACCCTGCACTGAGTCAACATTGCTCCCAAGAAGGGGTAACATCCACCTAGGGATCCCATTATCACCGGACAAAGAGCATCACTGATGGCTGCTAAACCTGAAGAATCCTCTCAAGTCTCTCGGGAAAAGGTCAATGAAATGAGAAGTAAGATTGATGAAATGTTTAAGCTCGTCCAAACCTTGGCCATAAAGGATGCTACTACAATCCCCTCGTCATTTATAACTTCATCCAAAAACCTGGAACCAGGTAACCCATGGATCGTGCTTCAATCTGACCATGCTGTGAGGACTAAGGAAGATGCAAAGGGGATCAACACTAAAGAGGAGGAAACCATATTACTCTCGCCTGCTATAAAGAAGACCCCCCTAGACCCTCTCAGTCTAAAAATCTAAGGGCTAGAGGATTCGTTGCAAAGTCTTCATGGCCACGATGCTTACGGCTTCACTGCCTACGATGAGCTATGTTTCTTTCTTAACCATCCGAGACCTACCAATTTCAAGATGCCTGACGTCCAAAAGTATGATGACGCTGGTAACCCTATTGCTCACTTTCACCTGTACGCTGGAGCATTAAGTGGTCATGGGAACGATCCGAAACTCGTGATGCAACTATTTCAACACAGTCTTACTGGATCTGCCCTACAATGGTTTGCCCGTTTGGACTTAAGGAACATCACGACTTGGATAGAGCTGGTCAATGCATTTAAAGCCCAATATCGTCACAACATCAACCTCACCTCTGATCGATGGTCTTTGATGACTATGAGTAAAGGTGAAAAAGAAAGCTTCAAGAACTATGCCTTGAGATGGAGAGAAGCTGCCGCACAAGTCAATCCCTCTTTAGAAAATAAGGAATATGTTCAACTGTTCGTACACACCTTCTCGGGCATATACTACGAAAAGTTCTGCACAAGTGTTGGGAGATATTTTTCTGAGCTTATCATACAAGGGGAGATGATAGAAAATGGCCTAAAAACTAGAAGGATCGTTGACCCTTATGCTAAAGAAGTTTCTGTAAGCTTAGTAAGGAAGGTGCCCACAACATCGAAAATGGGCTGGAAGGGGGAAGAAGTGTCTACCATCTTGCCTGCTCAACCACTGCAATGTCACCCCCAATACCAATCTCAGACCCCCGTGGCTGCTCAAGCACCTACTCCCAGCCCTATCATAGCTCAACAAAATCTCAACCCCAACAAGAAGGCCCGCCGACCTCGTGCCTTTTCCCCCTAACTTGCACCCAAATTGAGGCTCACCACAACCTTCTAAAGAATAATATTTTGAAACCCATACCTGTCCCACCGTTGCCAAATCCTTTACCTCCTACTTTCAACCCGACCCTTGTTTGTGAGTACCATTCTGGAAGACAAGGGCATGACATTGAGCATTGTCTCTTCCTGAAGTATAAGATACAAGATTTGATTCGACGCTGGAGTCATCGGCACCTAGGGGAGGAACCGCGCGATGAAGCATAGAAGAAATTAGTGTGATTCTGGGACCTCTCTAGAGGGTTTTTTTTCTAAAGTGCAATGAAAAGGGAAGTTTCCACAAAATTTGTCTATTTTCTTTTCATCTCTCTATTTCTCACATATCTTCTACAAATAAACATTGCATGCCATGTAATCAGGTTTTTAAATGAAAATAAGCAATTCCCAGTTATTCCCTTTGTCTCATACTCTTATGGACGATTGTCGTGCTTCAAGATTCTTTTCCATTCAGTAATGACTTGACTTGAAAGATAGGATAGCATAGGCAACTAGCACAAAGGGGGTTAAAACCTTTGAAAGACTGCGAGAGAGAGAGTGAGAGGTAGGAGGAAGACAATCTCAACAAAGAGGTGCAAATTCTATTGAAGATGTAAGACTTGCATGATATCCTGGCTAAGCGATGGGCATCCGAGCCTTCAAAATGAGGAGAAGCCATTATTTTATTTATCCCAAATAAACACTACCCTTTGCTCAGCCCACTAGAGCTGTACATAATTTCTTTTTAGATATCCCCAAACTAAGAACCATCCCCCACATTAGGGTAGGCACAGAGTAGTTGATTTAATAGAATATATAGGGGTTACTGGCATAAACACATCATCTCTAGGTGCATTGTCTAAATTTTGTACAAAGGCTTTATGGACTAAGCAATTTAATTTGAAATGATTAAAGGACCTCATTCTGCTACCATTCACAAAAATATCTCCTTTACTTAACCCACTAGTGCCTTGTAGAAAGCGAAAGATTTTTGTCAACCCCGATCCAAAACCATTCCCCCACATTGGGGCAAACAAGCAGCAGAAGATCTGGTGGAGAATGTCATCGACCATCAAGTTGAAGTAAAATGAAGGCTCTATGGATCAAGCAATATTGTTCAAAATGAAGAGGGGCACTTATTTCATTTCCCATACAGTTAAAAGCAACCCTTGTCAAACTTGTTGAGCCAGTTACCTTTTTCTAGAAAGAAACCCCAACCTAGGGATCACCGCCCACAATGGGTTAGATTGAGTTGTTAAGAAAAAGGTCAAAGGAGAAAAAGGGTTGCAGAATTGTTCGTTTCATAAAAAGAAAAAAAAGAGATGAAAAAGAACAGCAAAGGAAAAGAGTTGTCAAGGGACAAGAGGCTAAAAAGAAAAAATATTTGTATTATCTTGAAAAACATATAGAAAGGCTAGAAGTCAAGGGACAAATGTCAGACAACCCTGTTACAAGGTTAAGGATTAGACTACAGGAAAAGTGAACTCTTTAAAGAATATATATTCAAAGGTGATCCTACGTAATAAGGAAGCCCAGTAGAAGCAATAGGTTTAAGCCTTTACCCTTTCTTGTTAAACCCCAGATCATGGCCTACATTACAACCCTACTAAAGTCCACTCTAATGGAGAAAGATTGTTTGATCTAAATGAGCCAGATGTGTTGCTGAAGTTAGAGGAGGATATCAGGGGATGAAAACCCACTAGAAGACCAACCAAGGATAGTGCGGATCTAAACTACTAGAAGCAACATCAAATTTGAGCCTAAATATCATGTTCATTCATAAATCCCTTAACCTAGCCTACATTACGGCCCAAATTAAAGTCTTTTTTTATCAAAGAAAATTGCTTAGTCCAAATAAGTCTGAACAATACCAAGACAACTAGGATGAGAAAGGATAATTAGAAGGGAATGCAAGGGGCAATCTCATGCTCCAAGGTGTGCTCAAATGGTTTTGGTTTAAACAACCCACTAAAAGAATATCTTTGAGCCTAAATATCCCTTCGTTTCTTACAGCCCCTAAACCCAGCCTACATTATGGTCCTAAAAGAAGTTTTCTCGAATTGAGAGCTTAGTTGTTTATCACTCTGCAAAGGGCATGCGAGTTGTCACTCGAGCCACAGTGGCATTTTAGAAATCTAAGAGAAAAAAAACCTAAGTGAGGTCAGAAAAACTCCAAACAGTAACCTTGTAGAAAGCAGGAATAGGATAGTAAACCAAAATGTCAAGATCCCTGGAGAATGGTGCAAATGCTATCACACCCCGATAAGAATGAGACAAAGGTGAATGGGGCAGAATCCGGGAAAGGAAACATAATCCTGAGAGTATGGGCCCTGGGGCAATCTTGGGACATCCTTTGTAAATAGCTTGTATACATGTAGTACTGATGCATCCATGACACGTATAACCTATACATCCATTTAGATTCTTGCGAAGTTTGTATCTATTCATGTATTCAACTGCATTCCTGTATGAACCTGTTCATTTATAAGGAAGTAGATCATGCATTTAATTTAATTCTTACATAAATCTATGCATTTATCATAAAAAAAAAAATAGGAGACATTACATTTAATTCTATTACTGTATGTGCATTATCTAAAAGTATAACATGCATTCATTTCCATTTTTGTGTGAACTTGTGCATTCATAAAAAAGTAGGATATGCATTCGATTCAATTCTTATATAAACATGTGCATTCATAAAAAAAAGTAGATCATGCAATTAATCCCATGTGCAATCATCATAAAAAAAAATGATGACACCCCTTACCAGTGCATTTTCAAACTGTTTTTGTACAAAAACTAACTCTATGTCTTTCTCTATCAAATAGGAAACAAGTAAAAAGGAAAAGTACAAAATGGAGCTAAAAAAAGCCACCCTGCGATCCAGAAACCTCAGAGATCTCCAACACTAGCATACACCTCAAAAGGTTCAGACTATCCAAGGCCAACAAGAAATAGAGAATGGGGTAACGGCCCACCCTTGACCTCCCTAGTCAACCTTGGACTTTCCCCAGAGGAGCAGCGTTTCGCCAGACAGAGTGTCGATTCAAGAGGTATCAAAAATCAATCTTAGACTTCCCCAGATGAGCAGCGTTTCTTCAGACGGAGTGCCGGTTCAAGAACTATCAGAAATCAATCTTGGACTTCTCCAGAGGAGCAGTGTTTTGCCAGACAGAGTGCCGGTTCAAGAAATATTAGAAATCAACCTTGGACTTTCCCAGAGGAGCAGCGTTTCACCAAACAGAGTGTCGGTTCAAGAAGTATCAAAAATCAATCTTGGATTCCCCTAGAGGAGCAGTGTTTCACCGAACAGAGTGCTAGTTCAAGAAGCGTCAATTCCCCCAGAGGAGTAGTGTTTCGCTAGACGGAGTGCTAGTTTAAGAAGCATCAATTCCCCCAGAGGAGCATTATTTCGCCAGACGGAGTGCTAGTTCAAGAAGCGTTAATTCCCCTAGAGGAGCAGTGTTTCGCTAGACGGAGTGTTAGTTCAATAAGCATCAATTCCTTTAGAGGAGCATTGTTTCGCCAGACGGAGTGCTAGTTCAAGAAGCGTCAATTCCCCCCCAGAGGAGCATTGTTCTGCCAGATGGAGCACCAGTTTAAGGAGAATTAATTCCCCCAGAGGAGTATCATTTTACGAGATAAAATTCCAAGCATCGGCCAGCTACTCGAGGTAATTGTTCTTTGGATTCTTATTTTTTCAAGTCCCTCCAATCACCTCGCGGTCAACATGGGACTCTTACTTTATTGTTTTCTGTCTTCGACAAATGAAGGCAGAAAAAGAGAGGCAGTTGTAAGCACCTCATTTTTTCCCGCTCTGCAATCTCTAGTCTGAACCACGACCAATTTGATTCCTCCAAAGGGATACGTAGGCAACGCTTATGAGTGCAGTCATCACCTTTTTCAAATCTCAAATTCCATGATCTATTTCAAACTTCCAAGTACAAATTTCAATTTCCAAATCTCTATTTCCAATCTCCAAAACTTTCTTTTTAATTTCAAACTTCAATTCCTCTTTTTTAAATCTATTTTCTAAACTTTCTCTTTTTATTGCGTTTGCATATCATGCATCATGTTATTTCTTTTCAAAACTTCTTTTATAAAGTGGATAGGATTGGACATTTGTTAGTTAAAGACTCTCATAGGTGAATTTAGGGTAAATAGACATGTAGGTACCGCAAGGGCAGAGTAGGGTGATGGCTTAGTGCGTCTTCCCTACACGTAACCAACCTCCGAACCTAGATCACTGTTTTCAAAAGACCAAAATGGAGTTTATTTTCAAAAAAGGGCTTACATATTTTCCAAAGATTGCCAAACAACCTATTTTCTTAAAAACCCTCTCTAGAGGTAGTATTTTCAAAATTGTTTTTCAAAAACCCTAAGTGTAGTCTTTGGATTATGCTTAGTTTTTAGGTGACCTAACTCACCTTAATCAAGTTAGGTGGTGGCTCCAAATTGTTTTCTAAAAGCCCTTAATTCAAATCTATTTTCAATTCAAACCTAGTCGCACTCATTCTTCTAAGAGGGTGAGTTCTAACGAGAAAGTACAGTATTTTTTCCGCTTCTGTGTGTATTCCTCAAGTGCAAAAAATCTGGGTGCGACAACGTGTTATAAGCTTTCTAACCAAAAAAAAAAAAACCTAGACCTAAAATCCTTTCAGAGCATCAAGTTATGTCTCGTCGAAAATTCAAAAAAGGTGTCATTATGTGAAAATTTGGTCAACATTGAAACTAGGGCACGCGCGCGAGGCATTTCAAAGTGAGGTTTAGCTATACCATTATAGGCAGGCGCACATGCATGCGCTTAGGGCGTTACCTGGGTGCGTAGGGTGCACGCATAGGCACTGGGCACGCGCATAGCAAATGGCCATTGGCACTGGTGAGGTTAACTCGGTCCATGTGTTGGGCATTGGTGAGGTTAACCAGCCCCATGCCTATATCCCTGGCATGTTCGCTGGCATGTCACTTGCCAAGTTGGTTATCTTGGGCATCCTTGGGACTTTACCTGGCACTTCTTCAAAATAACTTTGCACAAGCTTAGGCATATCAAATGCACTTTGAATAGTTACTATGTACATGAATGCAAGGTGTTAGCCTTGTGCAGAAGGGCAACCCTTAACACTCTCCCCCACCTGATCAGTTGGTGTCCTCGACGACTCAACCTGCCAATATAAAGCAATTTTATCCCCAAAAGCCGTCAAACTCGCTTCCGTCTCCCAACTAATTTCTTCATCCCCAAGACTCTTCCATTTAACCAAGTACTAAAGAATCTGCTTCCTAGACGCTTTGATGGTTCGGTGGGCGAGAATTTGATCGACCTTCTTCTTATCCGCCTTTGCCATGATAATTTATCTATAGGACTCATTTCTAGACTCATATTCTTTGTCTAGAAAGTAGGGCTTCAAATAACTGACATGGAAGACCGAGTGAATTTTTAGCCATGAAGGAGTGTCCATCTTATAAGCACACTTCCCAAGTTTCTTCAAGATGATTGTTGGTCCTTTGTATTTCCGTATCAGTCTCTTATCTCTACCCCTTACAAGACTTGAATTTTTAAACATGTTACTTGTTAAGAGCTCAGTAGTCTAGGCACATCCTCAAACTACTATCATGCTTCTTTTGGAATAAGATAGGTACACCATACGGAGCCTTGGATGGCTTCATGAAGCCTACATTGAGCAACTCTTTTCAGCTGCTTTCTCAACTCTTCTAACTTCAGTATAGCCATCCTAGAAGGGGCACGTGCTGGTGGCCTTGCTCTTGGTACCAACTCAATAGTATGATACACTCCTTGTTATGGAGGCAACTCGCCTAGCAACTTTTCTGGAAAGACATTCAAAAATTACCTCAATACCTTCTTTACTGGTGTGGGAACCATCCCTTTCACAAGGAAATCATCTAATTTCAAGACAACAACCCAAGTCTGTTCACCCAGCTTAGCCCCTCTATTGAGTTACATTGCCAAAATGAACTTCTCGTTGTTGGCAGTCAACATGGTTGAGATTAAGAACGACTTCTCACCCATCATACATATTGAATTCGAATATCGCATCACCGCCATCTTCATATTCCTTAAAAACTTGTGCCCTAGAATGGCTTGAAAGTCATCCATTGGCACTACAGTGAAGTAGGCTTTGCCCTCCCATGAGCTTACCTTTATTGGCACCACTTGTGTAACACTATAAATGGCCTGCGTTGCTGAGTTCACAGCTTTAATTTTGCTAGAGTCCTTCTCCAAAGACAACCCTAGCCTTTCCATCTCTCCAAAGACATCTAGGAGCTATTCACAAGCTTCTGCCAATCAATAACATTGGCAACTCTCTTGGCATGAGTCTTCGGCTTGCTGCCTTTCTTGACAACAACATTCATGTGGAAAGGCCCAACTCGAGATCCCCAGGACTTCCTTTCACTCTTAGAACTCAGCCTAAACCTGCGGTCATCTTCCTCACTGTCATTAGAAGATGCTTGCGATGTGTGATCAGTCATGGAAGCCAATGTATTCAAGGCTTTCTTTTATGGGAATTCGGCTATTATGTGTTGTCCACTACATAGGAAGCACGAAATTGGGCCTTTACCCTTGATCGGTTGGTTGTTTTGGGCCTTTCTTTTATCATGATTGTAAGGTTTATAGTTGTTCTTAAGTGCATGCCCTCCATCCAAATAGCTCCTAGATGAGGATGCGCCATTAGTTCCCCCATTATTGGACTTACCATGCTCTTGTGGCTTGCCACCACCCTTACTCTTACATGGTGAATTATCCGTTTGCTTTGGTTCAGATGCATAGTCCACAAGACATTCAGCTACGCCCTGAGAATAGGCCAAATCTTGCATTTGCTGCCTATGTAGTTCAACCCGTGCCCTAGGCTTCAAGTCTTCAAGGAAAAAGAACAACTTATCTTTCTCTTACATGTCACAAATGTCAAGCGTGAGGCTAGAAAATTGCTTGATATAGTCCCTGATAGTGCCAGTGTGCTTTAAATCTCGTAAAGCACATCGAGCATTGTATTCAACATTCTATGGGAAGATTAGCTACTTCAACTTCTGTTTCAACTACTCCCATGTCTCTTTAACACATATACCCCTTTCCATCTCATCATACTTCGTCTTCCATCATAGCTTGGCGTCGACCAATAAGCATATAACGACCATAATCACTTTGGCCTCTCATATGTTTGCCCTCACGGCCTTAAAATAGTGCTCTATATCAAACAAGAAGTCTCTTATTAAGCTCGTTAGCGTGATGGGCTCCCCCATAGGCATGATGTTTTGGCACGCAGCGTCTAGGAGCGTCTCCCTCCCCCCCCAAAAAAATTGTGGTGCATTCCCGACTACCTGAGTTAGCACATTCACTTTGCCTTAAAGCTCATCTATTTCAAGCCGATGGTATGCCACTGTCTCCTCAAGGTCATACCAATGAGAAATGCCACAAGCTTGCCCTAAGTCATGCATTCGTCCTTCAAGGTGGGCCAAAGTTCCCGTGATGGCATCCATCGAAGCCACTTTCTTCTCCAAGAGATCTAATCTTTCCTTGTGTGTAGGCATGTTGAAAGATGCTTGCATCGAAAGCCACAGTGGGCGTTTCCCAATGTCCCAAGCTCTGAGTTAATCTTGGCTTTGATACCAACTATCACATGCCAGTTCGCGGAATAGGCTACAGTCATGTGTGCCAATTGCAAGACCCTTGCAAGCTCTACCAAGCAACCCTCGAGGTGTTTGTATGCACAACAAACACACAAATTAGAATTATATGGGCAAAACAGTTAGGCAACACAAGCAAAACGTAAGGCAACATGCAACATGTTAATGACTAGAAAATAGGGCATTTCATTAACATAATAAGGCAATTATAAGCCCAAAAGTATGCTATAATAAGTGCCTAAGTATGCCAAAGCAAGGGGCAGAAAATGAGCAAAGGTGGTCTAAGAGCTTATCGTAATCACCCCCTTATATATACTTTTTTAGCATTCTTAGGACTGGCATGAGAGAACATAGTATGTGCCCAAGGAGTCATAATGGACTCCCATTTATTCTACAAGAATCAACAAATAGAATGCTTCCATAATGTGAAAGTACATGTTATAAGCGTTCTAACACAAAAAACCTAGCCTTAAAAGCCTTCTGGAGCATCAAGTTATCCTTCACCAAAAATCTAGAAAAATGCGTCACTGTGTGAAAATTTGGTCCACGCTAACACTAAGGTACACGACCGGAGGCATATCAAATTGAGGTTCAACTGCCCCATTTTGGGCAGGCACGCTCACATGCTCTTGGGGCATTGCTTGGGCACTAGGCATGCGTATGGCGTATGGCCATTGGTGCTGGTGAGGTTAACTCGCCCCATACGTTGGGCGCTAGTGATGTTAACCAGCCCCATGCCTGTGTCATTGGCATGTCATTGGCCAAGTTGGCTATCTTGGGCATCCTTGGGACTTTGCTTGGCATTTCTTCAAAACAACTTTGCACAATCTTAGGCCTATCAAATGCACTCTGAATAGCTACTATGTACAAGAATGCAAGGAGTTGGCCTTGGGTAAAAGGGCAACCCTTGACACTAAGAAAAGTTTGAAACCCCTGCTGCTGGCAAATATGCGCTAGGTGTTTACTATTATAGACTAGTTTGTTTTGGTGTTTATTTGTTTTTTGATATATCAAAAAAAAAAAATACTTCTATTCAGATTTAAACTTTATATAAAAAAAAAAAAGTCGATCTAATACACAAGAAAGTAAAAAACATAACAAAAGTAGTGCCTAAAAGAAAAAAAAAAGGGTACTACCTTCTGCTAGATATTTTCTTATACAATTGGCCTAACTCATTATTTTATTTGATTTAAAGCTAGGTTTCAACATTGATCTAGGTTGGGGCCAACTGCCATGCCAGTATATGTATTAATACTAGCGAAAAGATTATGCCATACAACAAAAAAATTCATACAAGTTTTTAATAAATAAAAGGGTGTCTAGGTTTTTGACCAATTATTTTCTTGAGCTGGTGCAAGGCCAATGTCCATACAAACTGTGTAAAGTTTATGCATTGTATGAATAATGGCCTATTAGGAAAGTTGTGGATTATGGAGAGGGATTGGCTAGTATAGAATATCATGGTACTAAATAATATTCTGAAAATTGGTTTAGACCTACCGATTCAACTGACCGATCCAAGAAATGGTTCCATCAACCATATAAACCCAAACTGTGACCAAAACCATGATGAACCACCAAATGTTTGAACCCTTTTGCAGTGCTAGCATCGACTAGTTCTTGGTATACCGATAAAAGAAAATTCAAAGGGAAAATTAGGGCTTATTCTGTCGTTCATCCCAGCGACACCTCCCACTCCCTGGCTTGCCAAGACCCATAGTTCTTCACTACTTCTGTTCTTAGTTCACCAGTCCTCTGTGGCAGCATTCTCTACATCCACGCCCTGCAACCGGGTTCTCTCTCTCACTCACTCACTCACGCACTCTTCAGTTCTTCTTCTTGAATCTTGGCAATGAAATTGACACTCCGTTACTACTTTTTATACACACTTCAATTGGATTATGAAGTTCAAGCATTTAAATATTGCAATGAAGTAATTTCAGCAAACCATTGGAATATTGCATACAATGAATGGCCTTTTAAGAGCTTTAGAAAAATTAATGAAATTGAGCATGCCACTGCATAATTATGCCAATGTCATTATCTGTGGAACATTGTCAGTGTTTTTTTTTTTCCTTTTCATTTAAATCCACCTAAAATTTTATCGAAATCAGTTTTGCCCCTTTATCAATTAGATATGAATTTTGTTTATTAATCTCATTGGGAACGACAATGGAATGATCTTCTGCATCACGATCTTTTGGGAAACTAGAGATCATATGGCTGCCCTTGGAAGAGTAATTCAACACCCAAACCCTAAGTCAAACTATCATTTCAGAAAATGCATAACTTGGCAAAAAGAAACCAAATTTTAGAGGCAAAAGAGACCAATTGGCGATCAGATATGTTATAGAATAGTATGCAAAATAATTGAATTACAAGTTTAGACTAGTTCTGTGATGAATAAAGTTGTTTTGTTATTTTGGAAGTAAAGAAAAATATTAGAAGAAATTTATAAGAAAAGTTAGTGATGCCGGGATAGCGTGAACATGTACATCATATCCAGAACAAAACACAAGAACACAAAGCGAGAAAATAATTCTCTTGAACAAATGTTCTATTACTCAAATCAAAGCTTTGTATTACAATGTAAGTAAGCCTCTATATATAGGCCAAAGAAGAGTAACGAACAAGTAATAGCAAATACGAAACTAAACACCTAAGGAAACTGAGTGGTGAACAAGTAATTGAAAATAGGAAACTAAACACCTAAGCAAACAAACTAATTAGGAAACCACAAAACTAGGAAATTAACAACCTAAGGAAATTACCAAACAAGACTTTAGAAAATATGCCAAACAGGTGGCTCAAAAATAGAAACAAATAAGTAAAAGTATATTATGAGTTATTCCTAAAATTGCGTTCTCCATCAACCTGTCAAATTTCGTGTAATTTTGAAATTGGCGCATGTGATTTTCATTATGCATCATTCTCCTCAGGTTGAAGAGAATTCGTCTTCGAATTCTAAATATGAGATGAGCAACTCTACCGTAGAACTTGAACTTCAAGTTTGTATTCTGAATAAGAGCTTTAAACTTTCCAACCTTTGTTACAATGTCTATCCAATTAGTCTAGTGAGTCAAAACAAAATGCTCCATAATCATCTTCTTAATCAATAATGAACAAGAGTAGTTGGACTCCATAAAATAGAATGGATCTTCATAGGAGTATGAAGCATGCAAAAACATGCGAAAACATGCAAAAACATTTGGAAGCATTTATGTACCTTGTTGCCTCGGATTTAAATCCAACTGGTTAGAAAAATTATTACGAGCTTCATTTGAAGTTCCGTTAATAATGAATTGCTCCTCATTAATGGAGCAATCTTCATCAATGGAGCACCATTCATAAAAAAAATGGTGATTTACTCCAATCTACTACTAGATCTAGAATAATTGTCGAAATGAATAAGCAATCGTCCTCAAACACTTCACTATTAACAAGGTACTTATCAAAGATTGGTGGTGAATCCTAATCATCTGAATTATCTTAAAAAAAATCAAGAATATCATTATTCTTAATTATTTCTTCTTTGACAATCTCCTCCTCCACAAAATGTGGATTTAGAAAACAATCTCTAAATTGATAACTAGCCACAAGGGCTGTGGCTTATTCCATCAATGCTTTGATCAGTGGGCAGTTGTGAGATTGAATTGCAACGGCAATATGCTAGATCAAAGGTTTAAACTTTAAACTTATCCACCCATTGCTCCATCTGTTATATTTGCTCCTCCAACCGTGCATCTCGCCTAGCATCGTCTTGATCATAAACATTCTTGATGTTAACAACCCTACTACCACGTCCTTTAGGTGTCTTGGGTGCCATGATCAGCTTTGATACCAACTAACGAGGGATCGTGTGAACAAGTGTATTATTCTCAGAACAAAACACAAGAACACAAAGAGAGAAAATCGTTCTCTTGAACAAACGTTTTATTACTCAAATCAAAGCTCTCTATTACATTGTAAGTGAGTTTCTATATATAGGCCAAAAAAGAGTAGCGAACAAGTAATAGCAAATACGAAACTAAACACGTAAGGAAATCAAGTGGTGAACAAGTATTTGAAAATAAAAAAACTAAGCACCTAAGCAAACAAACTAATTAGGAAACCACATAACTAGGAAATTACCAAAACAAGACTTTAGAAAACATGCCAAAATAGGTGACTTAAAAATAGAAACAAATAAGTAGAAAAATATTATGGGTTATTCTTAAAATTGCTTTCTCCATCAACTTGTCAAATTTCGTGTGATTCTAAAATTGGCATATGTGATTTTTATTCTGCATCAGTTAGGCTTTTAGTTGATTTATTTTTGGAATTTGAATATATGTTTTTATCGGTTATTTTTTTTAAATAAAATATAATTATGACATCAAAATTCAATTCTGGTTAAACAAGTGATCGTAATCTGAACCCTTTTTCGATTTGCTCAATGGTTTGAATTTCAAAATATTGGTGCTAAACCGAACAGGCTAGTTTATTGTTTGACGCCCAGGTTCCAATTATTAGTATAAACCGTTCATAATGTCAACCACTCACGTGAGTGAGAGATTCATTTGGACCACCATGTGAGTCGGAGGGGGGCGACTTGGTACTGTCCAACGATAAGCCATGACTGCTTAACTTGCCCTTGCATGAAGTAATGTTCTAAGGTTGCAAGTAGGCCGTAAGTTTGAATGCTTGAGGACAATGTTTTAAAAACCGGATTAAACCGGACGGTTTAACTGATTGAACCGTCAACTGATCCAAATAACGGTCCGATTGACATTCCAAACCTTTGGCAAAAACCCAGCAAACACATCAAAAATCGCAGTTAAACCGGAAACCCTTCACCTAAAGCGGTAATTGGACCGTCCAGTTCAATAGCAACTCTAAAAATTGTGCAAAATTTCAGGGCTTTTACTTCATTTTACGATTTAGCTCCTCCCTCCCCTTCAACGGTGCTGCGACTGCTCTGCTTCCGTCACTTTCCACCTCCAGGCTCCAGGTATACACACTCTCTCTCTCTCTCTCTCTCTCTCTCTCTCTCAATGTCTGCGTTAAATGCTTACGTTATTACATCTGAAGAGAGCTCCATTCTGCAAATCGATGCCGGCGAGGACAAGGTTCTTTCACTTCTTTGTCCTCCTATTTGGGTTGCCGGCTACGAGGAGGTTCTTTGACCTCCGACTTGAGTTTTTGGGTGGGTTTGAAAGTAGGGTAATTTGGATGGTGAGGAAGAGATTGTACAGGTGTATGTCAAATATTTATGTTTGAAGTTTGAATCTCTCTCTCTTGTGGCATCCCATTAACTTGGTTGTCTTGTAAGTTGGAAGTACTGTCTTCTTTCATATAATATATTCAATTCTTGTTCTAAGGTTTTGTGTATTTCTTTTTTTTTTTTTTGGTACTAATTCGAAGGAAAAATAGGGGAAAAACGAGAACCCATGCAGCTGTAGGTATGGACAATTTATGAGCATTATTTAAAAAGAAAAAAAAATCATGAGCAATGGTCCTACATAAAGCAAGCTATTGGAATAGGCAGTAAACACCCAACGGTATCATTCTTTATTATTATTGCACAGATGCTCTAGGAGATATGTTTATGAACCCTATTTAACTTTGTCGGCCTCCCCATCTTTTCTCATATTTACCATCAGTATGCACATCTGCATTCTACAATTCTATTCAGTAAGGGAATTGTTTCATAGGCTTTGAAAAGAGTTGAGGAAAAATGTCTAGAAGATGGCCTTTTGGCCATTACATACTTACAATGGGTGGGAATTGGCCACAATGGTTGATGGTCACCCATGGTTAAGAAAAGATTGACAACATGGTAAGATTTAAGAGAATAGTTGCAATAGAGTCAGGGCTTTTGGAGATGAAGTTTTTGCATCTATGTTTGTAAATGGTTTACATGATTTGCTGTTGTTGCTGGAAAAATATTTTTGATGGTTTAAATTGCATGCATATAATATTTTTTTATTCTTGTTTATTCATTTATAATTTTAAAATATATTTGTGATATAATTGTGATGTCACGGTTTGATTTTGGTTGAACTAGTGACCCGTGACCCAGCCTTTTTTTCAATTCGCTCAACGGTCCAGGTTTCAAAACATTGCTTGGGAATACTCTTTAGTTGTTCGACCATCACTCTCCCCTCGCTAGGTGCCCTCTCTCTCTCTCTCTCTCTCTCTCTCTCTCTCTGACACTCCTATTTACATAGATTGTATGCAACATATTTGTATATATTTACATGTATTGATCATCGACTGATGTCTCAGATTCTATTTTCTATCTCTCTTTATTGATAATAATTTTGGGTTGTCGATAGAATTTGTTGTCATAGAAGAATTAGCCGTGTAAGGATACATTTATTGCTTTGTCGGAATTTCTAGCTTTGGGAATATTGTAGGAGGAAATAACAAATTGTAGCCTTCTGTGTTAACTCTGTTGAGCTTTGAGTTCTTGTTTATGGAGTTTATATGTATACTATGTATTTCAATCAGTTTTTCTACTGTCTACTTATAATATTAATGATTGATTTTAGACAATTGTTCTGTTTGTGGTGTGAACAACAGAGTTTTTGAACAATTAGCTTGTGCTAAGGTTTTGTAAAGATATTAATAGGCGAGCCAACAAAATTTTTTGAAATACTACGGCTCTATTTATTTCAATGTAAAATATTTTCTAAAAATATTTTTTGCATTTTTCAATGTTTGGAGGCATATATTAGTATAAATTACATTATACAAAAAAATATTATATGCATGCAATTTAAATGTTTGGAGACACTATACTTGCGTAAAGAGTAATTGAAAAAGAGAAAATAAAAATATAAACGTCCATTTTGCAGTTAACATTGAAGTTGCAGAGTGATTGAAGGACTAACAACACATGTGAATATTAATATTTTTAACACTTGGCCACTTGAAATGTAGCCACCTGTCTGGGGCAGTAGGAACTCCTGCAAACCATTATGCAGAAATATATATATATATATATATATACGTATATTGGGTTAAAGGGCCAAAAATGACTCGCGTCCGTAAGTCAGTTTTGTCATATGAGCCAACTATTTCCACAAAGATTTAAGCATTACAATGTGGTACCTACTAATACATGGAGGGTAAAGATTGTAACGGAAGTAGGACCCCGCTCTGGAGGCTATTTTCCTGTTGCCATTTTATAATGCCAGCATTCTTCTCCAATGGCTCAGCATATTTGTTGATTCATTCTTTGAGAGTTTGTGTAATTGAACTAGTCATCCAATGCTTTTGGTCCAATTTTAGTTATTTGGGCAAAGTTATCTTCATTGATTAATTTTTTTTTCTTTCTCTAATTAGAATTATGCATTTGGGTCATCCTTGGTCGAATTTATTGGATTGAAATCAGTCCTAAATTCATAGCCTCACAAACCAGAAACTTTATTTTCATGTTTGTAATGTGTTTGTTCTTGAATTGGATGTGTGAATAAAATTTCTCCTTCCTTTGTCTTCTAAGTCTATGATGAACTGCTTGAATGAAATTTGCTTTCACATCAAGTTTCATGGATTACCAACCTTTGCATGCCTTGTGATGTGCATTTCCCTTTATTCCATATGACTGAATGTCCTTTCTATTTTTTTTTTTTTCATTTTATGTCTTCTTCTCCCCCCGCCCCCCATCCCTTTTAAAACCCTTACCTACCTTGTTCTTGAAATCAGAATCAATGGTGGATATATAGGAAATGAACCTCTTCCGGGAAAATGTTAGTAAAATATTTTTCGAGAAAAATTTTTCTTCTCACCAAATGGCTGAAAACCGTTTCCTGGAAAATATTTTCTGAATGTCAACCAAATATGGGAAGATTAAAAGGATAATAACTTTATTCTCGTATCTTATTCCATGAAAAGTATTTTGCTCTGTACATCGAAACAAATGGAAAATAAAATTTTTTGAGAGGAAAACCTGACATTTCAAAGTTGTTTTGAGTGCTCTAATGTCCTAAAGCCAAACCCAACCCTTAAATTTGTTGACAGTAAAATGTTAGTGTAGCTCGATTCTTCTTATATCTTAAGATAGTTGGGGTTAGGTGATTCTATGAATGGGATGGGGGCAATGAACATTATAATATGGAAAGAATGTAAAACAGTTCTTCTCAACCTTCCTTTATAAAATGTCATTCAAGATATGTCATTTGTTGTCTTTCTATTATGCTGTAGCATTAAATTTTGTGAGGATGATTTATTTGGTACTTACACTTAATTTGATTTTACAATCAGTTTTATGAAACTAAAGTATAAGACTTTGAAAACTAGTATAAATTGTACCTTCATAAACTTTGCATACAGAAGTTTGGAAATACTTCTTTCCATTGATTTTTATTTATATATATATTTTTTGAAATTGTATGAAAGCATGTTAATTTAAAATTCAATACTTGATTCTCGGAGAATGCTTCTGCTATGACAGTATTCCTCCTATAAAGGCATTGGAAAATGACAGACACGGTTATAATGTAAGGCTAACCCATCTTATGTTGGTTTTTGGCTGTTAATTTTATCTTTGATCAAATTTTAGTTCTTAAATTACAAATGCTTCAACTTTAGGATGCACGCTTATAATTAAACACTTCAACGCACACATCTATCTGTATAAATATATGTATACTAGAGTAAACGACAAAGTGTGCAAGCTATTAGTTGATTCCCATTTAATTGGGGGAATGTTTTAATACATAGATAGAATCCATCATTTTAATAAACACACACATGCATACATATATATATGTATATATATTTTTATGATATATTAGAGTAGATTGTGTGGACAAGGAAATGAATTAGGCTTTAAGACTCATAATTAAATGGGGAAGAGAGAAAGTTAATTAGTTTCAAATACAAGCAAATTAATTAGGTTTTAAGGCTCGTAATTAACTTGGAAAGAGAGAAAGCTAATTGGTTTTAGGAGCTCTATAATTATTTGCTGGAGAAAATAGAGTTCGACAAATTGGAGAGATAGGTGAGTTTAAAAGTGTACTTAATGCTAGAGAGAGAAGTTGCTGAGAGAGAGAGAGAGAGAGAGAGAGAGAGAGAGAGAGAGAAGCAAAAAATGCCACATAGGATTATAAATAGTTGTATGTTTAGAATCATTTTCAAAATTTTCATTTTTGTTTTTCGTGTTTTAAGAAACAAAAGCAATGAAAATTTTGAAAACACCATTGTGTTCGTAATTTCATATGGTTGTCATTTCCATGTGGAAAACAACTCTAGAGAACTCTGATAACAATTAATAATTGTTTCCTAAATGGAGTGTTTTTAGATAACATTGTTGGAAACGGTTTTTGGAAGTTTTCTGTATCACTTTTTGTGTTTTCTATTTTCGAGAAGATAAAATAGTTTTCACAAACAAAACCATACTCGCCAGAAAATGTAAGTGAGAAAAAGGCAAGTAAAGCAGGATGCCAAATAGGGACAGAGCGAAACCTCTCTTTGGGGCCTCCTTTAATATGTACATATACATGCACCCGCTATATTAGGAATCTTGATTTTTATTTATGGTAACTTGTTGAGACTTGAGACCATTAAGGATACTTCTGTCATTATTTACTTTAGTAGTGCTAATTTTGTCTTGAAATTTTTTGCATATCGATACATTTTGTAGGTGTATATAGGTAGAGGCATAGATTGATTGATTATCCTCCACCTTTGACCCCTAAGGGAACCCTTATAGCGTTCCTTTGAAGTGAGCGTGACAAACTTACAAAAATGATGTACCAGAAAAATCATGTTTGAAAAAGGGAACCATTTGAAATGAAATGATATAGTATTTGTTTCTACGGGCTTTTACCAAGTTTGTTATGTTGGTTTTGCTTCATTGTGTTAGGGGGGTTTATGGAATATAGATATAATTGTTGGACAAATTGTACTTATATTTTAGTTCACTTTGCTCCTGTTGATGGAGATGTAATTCTTCATCATTGGCATGTAGAATGAAAAACTTTGGGTGTGTATCCATCACATGCGGGGTTGAGGATAATCCTAAGAACTAGGACCACTTTTAAGAAGGTGTTGTTTCGTGTCTAATATGTGTCGAACGTGTTATATTATTTTAAATTTTTTGCAGAATTAGACAAGTTTTGGACACTTGAGGGCAGACACATGTAACGATCTCTTAAACACACACGAAGTATGTTGCAAGTTAGGAAGTACGGACACTTCTCAGAGGATGCTATGTTTGTGTCGGACACGTCAGACAAAGATATTCGGACACGCCAATTGGTGTGTCCTGAATTTTTATTTATTAATTTTTCAATGGACATGCCAGCAACACGTATCCATCACTCAGATAAACATGGAACATGTTGCAAGTTGAAACTGGAAATAAGTTTTCGTCGTGTTTTATGTTAAATGATGATTAAATTATGAATTCAATATTTTTTTCATGTTGAATTAGTAACATTCATATAATAGCAAATATAATATATAAGAAATATATTTTTGTTGTGTCCCCACCGTATCCGTGTCCTCATTTTTATAAATTTGCTGTGTCCTGTGTCCGTGTCCGTATCCGTACCTATGTCAATGTCTGTGCTTCTTAGAAGTTTGAAGAGAATAACTTGGGATCCAATTGTAAAATTATAATAATGTGGATTTATAGTTAATTTATGTTTAAACTGTGGAATACATGGTTTTAATAATAATTAGTGTTATCTTTCATTTTTTTCCGTTATTTTTGAGCAAAATAGTCTTATGCCATGTCAATGTGGTGTTATGCATTTTTTAAAAGTTGCACTATCGCCTTGTCTGGGTTGTGCTTCTTAGGGATAATTGCATTTATTGAATGAAACTAGTATGTAGTAACCCTAGCCTATGGTTTTCTATTTTGACAACTTTTGTTGCCTCGCATTCTTTTTTTTTTTGCTTTTTGGGGCCCTACTAATCGTATATATATAAATGTTGTATTTGCCTCTATATTTTACCTCTAATATTTTACCTCTCTCCTAGATGGTGCTTAGGTGTCACTCTTTATGCTCTTATACTTTTAAAATGCCATGTCATAGGGGCAATGGAGATACTTATTATTGGGACTTGGCTCCCCTCCAGACCTTTATGTCTAGAATCCTCTGGACTCTTTAACTTACTATGAGACATGTTAGTAAATCATATCCAACTAATGCCGTTATCTCTTTTAAACTCACAATCTCACTTCACATTGAACGAAATTAACCAAATGAGATAACAACATTATCCGTTGGAGAGTATTTACTGGCATGTGGCGTAGTGAGATATGGAGTCTAGAGGATTGTGGATGTTAAAGTTTGGAGAAGAGCCTTGCCCTTATTACTAGTCCAATTAAGTTTCCTATTTGTTACACAAGTCCTATTTTGAGAAGAATAATATGCAATGAAGATCCTTATTAATTGTTTTGATGAATTCCCTATTTGAGGTTATACTTATAGATATATATGAGTTCCTTATTTGGGTATTGTATTCATTTATACTAATTCGATCAAGTTCCCTATTTTGAAAGGAAACCCATTAAGTGCTGATTAAGTTGTTTATTGCATTTAATTTTCATTTAAAATAATAGTTGATATTGAGACTTGCCAAATAATTTTTCATTGTATACTTGATAAGATATATTGGGTTTTTATCCATAGAATAAAGTTCACTAAGATTCAACTACTTGAGATCTCTTAAAATACTATTAAAATTCAATCACTTAGCTTGATAGAGCTCTAAAGTTATATATACCATCTATACAGAGGAGGCCATGCAGTCCTTTTTTCACCAAAAGCAGTCTCTTTATTAGTTAAACTTCAAAATTTCTAGTAATATTTGTCAATTCATAATTTATACTACATGTTCGTTTTTGGATAAATTTTTCAATATATATATTTACCTTCTTTTTCTTTCATACGTGCATTGCGCGGTTACACTAGGAATATTTGTAATACCCTTTATTCCACCTCCAAAGGATGGAGGGGCTATACAGTGAAAAAAAGTGTTGAAGTGGTCATCTTGGGGTTATTAAAGTCTCGTCTGACTGCTTGGCGACTATCACAAAGGCTTTTTTTTTATATCACTTTCTCTTCTTTCCAGCACTCTCGGACTGATCATCTTACTGTAACAAAGCAAGCTTAGGAATGAATCTAATTGAAATTTAGGTCTTTTTCCTTGGCAAAATAATCTATAGTGATCCTACGGGGATGGTTGTTATAGAAAGAATGGTAAGTTTTCTCCGCTTTTATGAAATTTGTTTAAATTTTTCCACAATGAATGAGTTTGGAGCTCAATTATAAGAAATTTATGGACTTCATTGCACTAGTTTGTGCCAACATAAATCTATGAGTCGAGAAGTGAAATACTACAATTTTTAATGTCGCGTTAGATATTACATTTCCAACATATTTAGACCTAAATTTTTTAATGAATTTGGTTGATCTATGAAAGGTTGGAAAAAATAACTATAGTAACTGCGAATCTTTTGCTTTTTGGTTCAGTATAGTGATCTGTTAAAGAATAATTAGAAAGCTGGTGTTTGCTGCATCAGAAATTCCACTCCATGATTGATGTCGCAAAAAATCACCTAGATAATTTGATCTTAAAGTTAACTGATTTCTTCTTTCTTTTTGGAAGATATCATTAACAGTTAACAGAAACCAATTTGCAACTATTGGAGATAGTAGATATGACTGGGAATAATTTTTTTTATGATCTTTTAGACTGATTATTTGGCTTCTGTTTTTATGTTTGTTTGGTATTTTGAATTGGGGGGTAGATTTCAGATAATTTATCATGATAATTTATGATATATGTATATATGGGGAGGAATTAGGCATTGTAAGGAAGCTTATGGAATCTTGTGTTAATCTAAACTTGATTGATTGTCATTTTCTTTTATGTAATTGTTTTATGATTTCTTATGTTATAGCCTAAAGGCTTATAGCTGGTGATGGCTTTACTCTGAAACCATGTGTTGCATTATGATTGTCAATCTACTTCTTCCTCATCATGTAGCTACTTAAATCTTTGAACTTGATTTCAGAATTGTGTATGCAGGATGAATGATATCCTTATTGACAAAGAGATTGTTACAGAAGTCTCACTATAGTTCTCAATGCCGAAAGTGGTTATGACCTAACTTGCTGCATTAGTCTCTGTTTTCTGTCTGTTTGGTTGATGTTCATTTTCCTGTTTCATTAATGGCTGATAATTCATTATCAATACGCCCCCTACCAGAAAATATTTTGCAGCCATTGTTTATAGCTTCAAACTCATCTATCCCAGAGAAAGCTTTAGAAATTCTAATTGAAGCTTCTAGAACTTCAGATGGTCGCTCGGACCTTGCTTCCAAAAATATCCTCCCCACAGTCCTACAGCTCTGTCAAAATCTGTCTTCCCCTTCTTCTAGTCATCTTTTCTTATTGTCTCTGAAGCTTTTAAGAAACCTATGTGCTGGGGAATTAACAAACCAGAACTTGTTTGTTAAACATAATGGAGCGGGAATTGTTTTGATTGCATTCAATTCAGTGAGCACTTCCGATTCAGAGTATGGGATGATTCGTATGGGGTTGCAAGTTCTGGCAAATGTTTCATTGGCTGGAGAAGGACATCAGCTTGCTATTTGGAATCAGTTCTTTCCACTTAAGTTTTTTGAGATTGCTAGCATGCGGAGAAGGGAGACTTGTGATCCTTTGTGCATGGTTCTTTATACATGTTGCAATTGGAATAGTGGACTAATCGGTGAACTTTGTGGAGATCAAGGTTTGCCTATCCTGGCAGAAATTGTACGGACTGCTACAGCAGGTAAATTTCAAATTTGTTATACCTTTGAATAAACATTATCTCCCTCCCTCATCTTCTGCCCTCTTCTCTTCTAATTTGATTATCATATTTCTAATTGGGCCTAACTACATGAACCAAAATCCATTTTATTTCTGTTTGTTTTGGGCTTGCTAGTTGGCTTTGGAGAAGATTGGCTGAAATTGCTTTTATCGAAGATCTGCTTAGAAGAAAATCAGTTTCCTCAACTGTTCTCTAGATTATGCCCAGTTGGCACTTCTGAAAATGGTCAAGAATTCAACTGTAGGGTTGATGTTTTTGTGTCAGAACATGCATTTCTGTTGAATAGCGTATCAGAAATCTTGAATGAGCGAATTGATGAAATATCCATTTCCAACGTTTTTGCTTTGTATGTTCTTGGAATATTTAAACAAGTTGTTGTGGCTGTTGATTTTGTATCTAGAGGGAAGTTTGGTCTGCCAACAGGATCTGTTGTTGTCGATGTTCTTGGATATTCACTCACCATTTTGAGACATATATGTGCCCATGATGATTTAGGAGGCTCTAAGGAGGATGGGTCTGTGGATGTTGTTGATTCATTGCTGTCCTCAGGACTCTTGGAATTGCTTTTATGTTTGCTTCGTGACCTTGAGCCTCCAGCAATAATCAGGAAAGGAATGAAACAAAGTGAGGACCAAGAAGGAACAACTTCTAATTCCTCCAAGCCTTGTCCTTACAAAGGATTTCGGAGAGATATTGTTGCAGTTATTGGTAATAGTGCATATCAGAGAAGGCATGTTCAAGATGAAATTAGACAGATAAATGGGATACTTTTGCTATTGCAACAGTGTGTTATAGATGAAGGTAACCCATTCTTGAGAGAGTGGGGCATCTGGTCTGTGAGGAATTTATTGGAAGGAAATGCAGAAAACCAACGGCTAGTAGCTGAATTGGAGCTTCAGGGGTCTGTGGATGTTCCTGAAATTTCTAGACTTGGTCTCAGAGTAGAGGTAGATCAGAAAACTCAACGTGCAAAGCTTGTAAACTTATCATGAAGATTTGCCAGGTTTGAATCAGAGTTGGCTTTCCTGGAGATAATTAAATTATCTGTGCATACAGGATGCTCCCTTTGCAGGAATTTTGTCATTCTTTGGTTTAGAATTTTTCTCAACTTCAGGTTGCTCAAATCTTTTATGTGGCATAAGGGTTATTTAATTTTTGGTATGATGGAAATTAACTTCAGGATTGAGAGGGGATATAAATTCAGTAATCTTTAGAGTGGGCAGGAGTTTGAACTTCATGCGCTGAAATTAATTGGACCATACTTGATGGTCCGACTCTTGGAAACTTCAGTTGAACATACAAATAGTTTTTAAACAGTTCAGCGCATGTAGGCATCATTTTCTGTAAGTTTGAGAGCAGAAGGTACTAAAGAAGCTTTTGTACTATATGGCATCTCTTATACGGTCATTTTATCTTATTTCCTGTGGTTGTAAGGGGCATGAAACTATTTTTTAAGACTTCGTGTTCTAAATGAAATGTAAACTATTTTGGTTTACAAGCGCTTTGTGGTGTCATTTTTTTATTTTTTGCCAAAAGAAAGAGGTGATGCAAAATAGATTTCATGAAAAGCACACAGAAACCTATATGAATGGTTAAAACTGGAAGAAGCATTGAATCAGCTTATGAGCTGGTTTATTTAAGTAAACTTCTTTTTTTTTTTAATGGTACTTTATGACGTGTCAAAGTCGTCCAATTTGATATTAAGAATAAAGAGGGAGCGTTATAGGTGTCAACCATGTACCCTGCATCTACTGGTGTTCTTCCTGTTACACAAGAAAGGTTGTTAGTTATTGAATTTTACCTGCATTATTTTGAATCCTTAATGGTTAGTTGAAGTAATTGTAATCATTAGGAGGAGTTGGAATGTTTTGTGTTTCTTTGTTTTTGATGGTCTTTAAGATATTTTCTTGGTGGTGTGAGAAAATGTTCATCATACTTCATGTATGTATTACTCTGTTGAGGCTAATGTGTTGGAGGACTGTGTTTGGTGGTCAATGCTTGTGCTGCTTCTTTCAAAATGTATACAATGTAACTTGATAGAGGATAAAATCTCGTGACAGCCCCTTTGTGAATATTGTTGCTAAAATGTTATTTTGTTTGGGGAAGTTGTGTTTCTTTCATATTTGGCTGTTTGCAGCATGTTTTAAGTCTAACGACGGCTAATAGGTTTGGGTGCATCCCTAAACTGTGTGAGTGGTTGATCTGTTATTATTTTGTGTTTTGACATTCCTTTTGTTTCTGCTTATTCCAAATTTAATAAGTACCACACCTCAACTGTAGAAGCTTTTTGTTTACGCATTATGAAAATCTAATTGTGTCGTTAGCTTTTTGATGTCATATTTTGTAAGTCATTAAAATGAGGAATTGTATACAATGTTCTGTTTTTCTTGATTTCTTTTATTGTACAGTTTTTTGTGAGAAGGACCTGAAGTTCTCTTTCGATGTTTTGCTCTTTCGGTTAAACTTTTTATTGTGTGCGTGCCCAAATCCAAGGGTACCAAATGGTAGTGATTCCTAGAAGGAATGTGTCACGACCTATCTTATCTTTCAGATCGGGACAAGGGGTTTATAAGATAAAAATACATCGTTCACATATTTTCAAAGTGATTATTACATTTAGAGAACATTATATTTTTAGTTGAGATTTATAACTTTATTTTATGTATATTTCAAATTAAATATTAAAGAAATTCCAACTGAACTATGTGATTCATTTCTCATAATCATTTTTTTGGAATCCAGTTGAAGTCTCATTTCTTGAAATTTGTCCTATAAGATAGGAGTGAGCTGCGAAACCCAATAAGAATCTCATAAAATCTATAAAGTACAGGTTTAAATGCAATGCAATAAAAAGATAGCATGACACATATAACTCATGTAATTCTTTTCTTTTTCATCAATACTAGGACCTTTGGAGGTATGTCCTGCTCCGGACATCATCAAGCCCAGTGGGCCCACCCTTGATCTTTTTCCTTGTTAAGATAGTGAGGGCCCACTCATGATTATCTGGCCCATATCAAACTCAACGAAGCTGACCCACGATTGTCCCAGATCAAGCCCAGTCAGGTTCGCCCATGATGTTAACTTGGGGTTTTTTCTTTCCAGTTGTTCCACCCTTATTTCTCTCTAATGATGTACGCATATAGTAAATGTATATTTGTAGAAAACAATATAATTAAAGGTAAATTACATACACCTCCCTTCAACATTTACGAAAATATAATGACCTCCCATAATATTTCAATATTACATTGATCTCCATTGTCAGAGATATGAAGAAAACGGAACCTAAAAGAGGTGCCAAATTACTTTATTAGTCTTATAATATTTCTTTTACAACTAACAAAATACATATTATAACATTTCTTATTTTCTTTATTTTTTTCTTCCTTCTTGTTTTCTCCCATTTTCTTATCATTTGCTGCAACAACGGCAGCGGCTTTGTTGAAAATACCCCTACCCTCCACCAACCCCATAGCCTTTCCCCACCATTCACCATAGCTGCACAGGCCACAGCCCCTCCACCGTTCCCCACTGCTGCACAACCCTCCCTCACCCCTTCGCAACGGCCTAGCCCTCCATCCTCGTGTCCCGTTGCTGAACATCTTACCCGCACACCTTCGCCTCTATCTCCAACCGACATTTGCCCCTACCAAGCCCTCTCTCACCCCTTGCCGCTGCCCATTTCACCCTCTCCCCTTAAGATTTACTTTGGGTCCACATGATTGGTGTATAATGTATATGTGTATATACATATATACACACATAAATATACCATGTCTATATTTCTCTCTCTAGACTAAACCCACTATTTAATACTCAACAACTTTATTCAATTGTTCTTGGATTTGCTATATAGTGGATTCGATTGGGTAAAGTTTGGAGTTATGGGTGTTGATTTTGTGTTTTTAATAGCTGTTATGGTTTAGGATTGTGTGGAGCTGTTTACATCAATGTTTGTGGTTTTGGTTGATGTGAAGGTTATAAGAATGAATTTGAGATTTGCCATTTCTACAATTTTTTGGAAAATGAGATAATGGAGTGTTGGAGGTAGGTGGTGTCCGTGGATGCAGTGGCTGGGCAGTGAGGATGAGTTCTGGCTCTTTGTTTGGGGAGTAGTGATGGTGGACTTCATTGCTATACCAGTAGAGAGAGACAGTGCAAAGAGAATGTGATTGAGGGATATTACTTCTTTATTTTGATATGGGTAAGGGTAAAATAGTAATTAAAAAAATATTACTATGCTCTCGTCAGGTTTTCTGTTTGGTCAACTAACGGTTAACTAATGGAAGGGAAAATTTGTTAACAAAATTAAAAAAATAAGGAAGGTCATTGTAATTTTAAAATGTTGTGAGGTACTTGTATTTTTGTAAATGTTAAAGGGAGGTCAATGTAATTTACCCTATAATTAACAACATAATTAGCAGAAAGACGTACGGTCAACACAGTAATTTGCAAGTTATCTGATAAGAAGAAAATAAGCATGTATTTTAAAGAATGCATAAGTTCCTACCTTGATAATAGTCCTGGTAAAAATATATACTCGTTTCACGTACTGTCTGTAAAGGAAGGAAATACGAGCTTGTATGTCATAATTATCCAATATTCTTGTAAATAGTGGAAGTGTCAAATAATTAGAGAGTTAGCAAGGTTAGAGTTGTTAGCAAGGGGGTGGTTCGGTAGGACGAATCATTTGGAATCCTCCTCGTCTCCCGTCAAGAACAAAATTGCCTGGTATTGGGGCCCAAGGGTGAAATCCAAAAATTTACCAGGGGGCCAGTGACCTTACACTCTCCTATATTTGAGTTCCTTATGCTTTTATAGGTCCATTGGTAAATTTTTAGATTTTTCCCATTTACAGTTTATTTTCTACAATTTTCTGTGTCCAAATAGAATTATTAATTCACGAAAAATCTCAGAATTACCAAAAAAGCCATTGACGACTAAAGTGCTGCAAGTTCGAAGCTCTCGAAGTTCAAAAAAAGTAAAGCAAATAAAACAAACAAAACAAAGAAGATACAAGGTTAGTTTTTTATTTACGTTTTTGTAATTTTCTCCCTTTCTCTTCTCTCTCCTAACCCACTTAAGTTCTCTTCTATTTTAATCCCCAATCTTCTACCGCCCTTTCTTGCATGCTTGAAACAAGGGACTTCCTGATTCATGTGTAGGAAGGACTATTTGAAAGTCACCGTGTCGGGGGCTTTCTCTTAGTTCAACTTTAGATCACATGGACTCAGCCCCCTTGATTATGTGGTGAAGCCTAAACCTTGTATGTTCACGGCCCAACTTGCATTGTGCATATCATACTCATGCATCTTTCCAAAATCGTTTTCTAAACTTTTTTTCAAAACTTGCATCAAAATTCTTTTCAAAACTTGCATTGAAATCTTTTTCTTTCAAACTTAGTTTCCAAAATCACATTCTTAAGATGATTCTACTCCATGGTTAGGGTTATTTTAGGAAAGTGTTACATAAGTTTTGAGTGTAAACCCTAAATTATTTTTGTCAAAATCACAATTTAAAAGTGATTCTAGCCTTTCCATGGCTAGGGTTGCTTTAGGAAAGTGTTATATTTAATGAAAGCAATATGGTCTATATTTTTAAATCTTTATTGTTTTCAAAACCACAACCTTAGAATGATTCTAATCCTTTCATGGTTAGAATCGTTTTAGGAAAGTGAGATATTTTTAGAGACTTGTAAAAGTCCATATTCCAATCCCTTTCCAAATCGTTTTTCAAATTTACTTTCTAAAACTTCTTTTCAAATCTACTTTCTAAAATACTCTTTTCAAAAATCCCCTTCCAAAAATTATTGTTTCCAAAAGTTCTACTTTCTAAAATCTCTTTTTCTTAAAGTCCAAGTCAAGTCCTAGAACCCATGGTTAGGAAACCCTAGTTTTCAACTTCTTTTTTTACACCAAAAAAATAGATTTTCAAAACCTATTTTTTCACACCAAATCATAGACTTCCAAATCTAAGATTTTCAAAATTCTATTTTTCCAATTTCGTGTCAAATCTAATTTTCCAATTTGGAAAACTAAATCAAATCATTTGGTTTTTAAAACAAAATCAAATAATCTATTTTTGGAAACAAAATCAAATATTTTTATTTTAGGAAATAGATATATAATCTTTCCTAATTTCAATCTTTTCTTATCCAAACCTTTCCTAATTCCAATTCTTTCTTAATCTCATACCTTTCTAAATCTTAATTTTCCAAAACTCAGACTTTCAAACCTTCCCTAAATTCAAACTTTCCAATTTTTCTAAATTTAAACTTTTCCTAATTCATACTTTTCACTCTTTCTAAATTTAAACCTTTCTTAATTTCAAACTTCTAAATTTTTCTAAATTTCAATTTCAAATCTTTCTTAATTCTAAACTTTCTAAATTCCAAATTTTTCTTAAATCAAACTTTCCAAATTCAAATATTTCCAAAATCAACTCTTTCTTAAAAGAAAAACTTTCTTAATTCAAAATTTTCCAATTTTAAAACTTTCCTAAGTCAAAACTTTTCTAAATTCAAACTTTCCTAAAATGAAACTTTTCTATTTTGAAACTTTCCTAAATTCAAGATTTCCTAAATCCAATTTTTCTCAAATTTCAACTTTCCAATTTTTCTAAATCAACCATTCAAGTCAATTCTTTTCTAAATTTATTCCAAGTCAAGTGTTTTTAAATCAAATCATATCTTTCTTAATATCAAATCCTTCCAAAATCCTATCTTTTCTAATTCTAGGTTTTCTAAAATCAAACTTTCTAAAATCAAACTTCTTAAGTTTAAGTCAAGTCTTTTCCAAGTGTGTGCTTCAACCTTAGGTTGCCTTAGGTCTTAGAATACCTAAACCCTAGTTCAACCCTAACCCTAAAGTTAGAAGGCTTCCAATTCTTTTCTAAACCAAGATGGTTTTTAAATTCTAATTAAGGTCAAGATGTTTTCAAAACTCTATTTTTCTAAACTAACTCCAATTTCCAATCTTCTCAATCTAAGTTCCAAACCAAATTCTTTTTAAACCTTCTTGTTTTCAGATCGGACTTTTGTCCAAACTACGACTGACTTGATTCCCAATAAAGAGATACGTAGGCAACCCTCATGAGTGCGGTCACAACCTTTTTCAATTTTCTATTTTCACAACCTTTTTCAATTTTCAATTTTCACAACCTTTTTCATTCTTCTAATTTTACAATCTTTTTCAAGTTTCTATTTTTCAATCTCCAATTCCATAACCTTTTCTAAATTCCATCACCTTTTTTGAATTCCAATTTCATAAATCTTTTTCAAGTTTCCAAAATTGTAATCTTCTTCAAATCTCCAATTCTACAATATTTTCCAAATTCCAATTTCTTCTTTTAAATCTCAAATCCATGCTTCAAATATATTTCTAAAATCAAGCTCTTTCCTTCCACTTGCATATCGTGCATCATTCTTTTTTCAAAAATTCTTTTTGAAGTGGATAATAATTAGACAATAGATAATTAAAAATTCTAATTAAGTGAACTTAGGGTGAAAAGACATGTAGGTACCGCAAGGGTGGGATAGGGTGATGATCTTAGGATATCTTCTCTATACGTAACTAACCCTCAAACCATAGATCGCTGTTTTCGAAAGACCAAAACTGAAGTCATTTTTTTAAAAGGACTTAAATTTTTCCAAAGGTTGCCAAACAACCTATTTTCTTAAAAACCCTCTCTTGACCAAGTTTTTAAAAACCTTTTAAAAAATCCTACTTAGTTTTAGATGACCTAACTCACCTTAATCAAGTTAGGTGGCTACTTCGAATCTTTTTTAAAGCCCTTTATCAAATTAATTTTTAATTCAAACCTAGTCGCACTCGTCCTTGTAGGAGGATGAGTTGTAACAAGAGAGTACTGTATTTTTTTCACTTGGGCAAGTATTTCCTCAAATGTGAAAAATTAGGATGCGACAGCTGGCGACTTCATTGGGGACGCTTAAAGGGTTAGGCCATTGTCATGTCTTTTCACTCTTCATTCATCTAGAATATTCAATTAACTTGTTCAATCCTATCCACTTTAAATTTTCAAAATCAAAAATTTCAAAGTTGTTTTCAAAACCATCCGTTTAATTTTTATCCATTCATATTATCTTGCATTAACTTTGCCATCCATATACTGATGGACTCTTGTTCATGTTTTATCTTATCTCGTATTAACTGTTATGCATGTCATAAATGAATAGAATAAATAGGATGAACGGGAGTTGTTGGCCCCTTTCCTCCATTTTAAAAAATCTCACACACATACTGCACGTGCACTTGCATTCTGCATACTTGTATTTTCTACTTGATTATGTCCTTTCTAGTTAGAAGGGGGAACAGTTGGTTGTGGGTAAGATGCTGTGTCAATTTCTTCACCTGCGGTCTTTTGTGGTTCCCCCACTTGGATCACCAATCGATAATAGCACCACCTCGGAGAGTGAGCCTAGGTTTGAAAATCTGGGAATCGAGCCTTCTTAGGAAGCATTAGTAAACCCTCAACCTCATGCTCATGTAGAAACCATGCATAGCTGAACCCCTGCCGGATTTAAGACACGTGCACTGATTTCAAAACCATAGAGGAAAGGGCGACTGCTTTTACTTTCCTTTATACTTGCTTATTCCTGCTATAATTATTGTAACCTTGTTGTTGTTATGCTTATATAACTGTTCATACATTCATGCTTATTTTGTAATTGTATTATCTTTCCTTACACTCTTTGTGTCCATGTTCATGCATATAATATTTTATCCCAAGACAAGAGTTCTAAAGTAACTCAAGTCACTGCATTCTCATGCATATGATCAACCTATCGAGAGTGATACCAAGGTCACTCTCCCTTGCATTAAATCTACCCAAACCCTAAGGGTTCCCATGTAACCCTAAGGATTTATAGCATGTATATTCATTCCATAAAGAGGGGCCCCAATCCCTCTATGCTCACGGAGATAGGATTGCCAATAAGACAAGGGACAATCAATCGACAAGGTCTTTCAATGAGCTCCTCAACAACAAATCCAAAGAAGGCGAATTTGAAGACTCAAGAGTTGTGTAGAATCTCCAATATAAAAGTAGATAGGAGGAAGTCCAAAGGAAAATATTCCTCCTCCCCCTATTAAAGTGTATTTTGGTTCCCTTGTATTTCAAACCCAAAATTTCAATGTACTTCTTTATTTTTCACGAATGAATGAATGTATGAATAAATGAGGTTCCTGATCAATGGTAAGGTACTTGCATACAGAGGTAAACCCCTATCTCCAAAAGTGAGTCAAATACATCATGTTTAGTCTCCCTCTCAAGTAGGGATATCCTTAAGGCATGCATTGCATAAAAATTTGTCAAAACAAGGCACTGACTTTTTCCTATTTTTTTTTTGGTTTTAGGTCTCTCTTCACGCTCCCATTGCTACAGATCAAAAGCTTTGGTTTTAGGTCTCTCTTCACACCCGCATTGCTACAGATCAAAAGCTAAAGAACACCCATGGAACCACTCAATGTCCTGACTCAGATACTAGAAGGAGTAAGAGGATTCGGAAATAAAATGACTAAAATGGAAGCAATGCTCTCTTCACTCTTATCCCATGCAGGAGTAGCAACCCATGAACAGATAGAGTCCCCACAAGTCCAAACCCATGAGGAACGACAAAGGATTAAGAGGGAAGACCAAGATCACACCCTGACCATTGCCTACCAACAACTTCCCCAAACCAATTATCTCATTCCAATATGTCCTAAGCCTGTCTTCAACCAAATGCCCCAATCGTATAATCTAAATACCATTCCAACTCACTTACTCATGACACAGAAAATGGTCCCACTTTGAAATGTAAAATCCAATGCCTCCCCAATTTCCAAGCCAATGACCCTGTTGTTATCACACCGGAATTTGACCCTCGGCCTTCAAAAACATCTAGGACACCCACGCGACCTAAGAAGTCGACTAAGAAAGATAAGATTTTTACTAAACTTGCTTGCACCCATACCACAGCCATTTATGACCTTTTAGCAGCAGGATACCTAAAGCCTATACCCTCTCAACCTCTTCCCAATCCCTTACCACCCTACTTCAGCCTGGCTGAAATTTGCGAATACCATTCAGGAGGGCAAGGACATGACACTGAAGATTGCTACTCCCTCAAGCACAAAATTCAAGACATGATAGACAACATGACCATCGACTTACAACCGGTGAATCCCACCCCTGCTTCAAATGTCACTACAAACCCTCTACTAGACCGCACTATCAACATCATCACAGAATATAATGACAACAAGGTTTGGACCTCCATATGGCAAGAGATATATTACGAGAATAGAGATGAAATGGACTGGGAGGAGGTGAAGTAGCGTCACGTCTTGTCGTGGCACAACCTCGATAAAGTGCAAGACCCCAAAGATAAACCCGGGAATGAATATACCAAGGAGATTGACCATGTGATACAAAAAGCTGAGTACATGAATAAAGAATCACAATCATGCCTTTTTGACCCATTCAAAATATAAGAGCAGTTCATACCAAGTACTAAAGGCCCACAACTATACACACCCGAGGAACGCTGGGGCACAATTGGGTGCAAGAGCAAAAAACCCAGGCCTCGGGTTAAGTCTATTGAGCTAGAAAAAGGTGAGCTGCCCAACTAGTTTATGGAAGAAACTAAGGAGATAACTAAGAAAAGAAAAAAGGTCAATTGCCCTATCACTGCTGATTTATTTAGAGCCCTAAGAAAAGCCTCTACCTACCTTACCTTTGCCAAGGACCTCAATGATGAATGGAGCATCGAAGATGTGGGCATTGTCCCAAAACCCAATTAAGAGGACTCTCCACAAAAAGCACACAAGAAAGGGGTGTTTTCATTAACTTTCTTTCTATTTCTTTTACTTTCTGTCTTTAAATTAAATGTTTACGCTTTCATTCTAAAAGAACTTTATGTCTTTCACTAAATAATGGGATATCGGTTTATGCTATTATCTTACATTGCTGTCATTTCATATTCTTATGAATGGTGAATGCTTCCAAAACAAGGTGGGCGGTCTACCTTATGGAGGGCCTGACTTGAAGGGGTAATATCACGGGTTAACCACTCGCCAAATGATTAGCTTTTCAAAGAGAGAGAGGATAAGGATGAGTGAGGAAACCACCCAAAAGTAACACTTACAAGACACTCAAGCTAAGCGATACATAGTCGGACTATCAAAATGAAGGGGAGCCATCTTTCATCTATCCACAAAAAAAAAAAAAAAAAAAAAGAATTTCCTTTACTTAACCCACTAGTGTCTCGCAGAAAGCAGAAGATTTCTTGTCAACCCTGATCCAAAACCATCCCCCCACACTAGGGTATATAGATAATTAAAGAGTCATTCGTCGTCTATCAAGCTGAAGTAACGTGAAGGTTCTATGGATCAAGCAATCTGGTTCAAAATGAAGAGGGGCCCTCATTTCATTTTCCATGCAGTCAAAAGCAACTGTTGTCAAACCCGTTAAGCCTAGCAGGTTCTTTTTCAAGAAAAAACCCTAACCTAGGGATCATCGCCCGCGATGGGCTAACATGAAATACTAAGAAAATTTTTAGAAAAAAGGAATTGTAGAAGTATCCACCTCGTAAAAAGGAGAGAGAGGGAATGCCAAAAAAAAAAAAAAAAAACCTATCAAAAGATAAGTCAAAAAAAAAAAAAAAAAGAGAGAGAGAGAGAGAGAGAGAGAGAGAGAGAGAGGGAGGGGCTCTATTAGAAGGTCAAAAAATTAAGCTGCAAGAGATGTCAATCCCTTTTATAGTAAAGGCAAAAAGGGAAATCTAAAGGTGATCCTAGGTGACAAAGAAGCCCAGTAGAAACAATAGGTTTGAGCCTTTACCCTTTCTTGTAAAAACCTGAAACTATGGCCTACATTACAACTCTATTAAAGCCCTCTCTGATTAAAAAAGATTACCTGATCTAAATGAGCAAGACGTGTTGCCGAAGCTAAAGAAGGATACTAGGGGACCCAAACCCCATATGAAGATTAGTCGAGGATGGTATGGATCTAAACCCTGCTAAGAACGGCATCAAATTTGAGCCTATATATCCATTTGATTCAAAACCCTATAACCTAGCCGACATTACAGTCTTAAAACAAAGTCTTCCTGGATTGAATGACTGGCTGCTCATTGCTCTGCCAAAAGGTTAAGTAAGTTGTTGCCAAAGCCTTGAGGGTCGAGAGTTGGAGCCAAATGATCCCAAACACTAACCCGAAGCAAAAAATCAGAGTTGATCAAAAGGTTGAGTAAGGTACAAAGTGCAATCATCAAGTTAAGGTAGGGTCAAACCAAAGGCGAGGCCAAACCCCTGAAAGGAAAAGAGTGGCCATTTCAAAGATGTAGAGTTTGATAACATCCTCTTTCATTTCATTAATTGGTGTATTTCTCACATGTGCATGCATTTTTGTAAAAATTTCGGCATGAGCTTTGCATACATAGGACATAGCTCCCTGTAGAAACAAAAGTCACCAATGTAGTTTTATATCATCTCTAAAATATGTCATAAACATAAATTGTCAATATCCATGTTCATGCATCTGTCAACATATTTAGCTACCACCTCCACCCATGCACATACATTAACATATATATCTAGCTGTCTAAATTAATATGTACATCTAACTATCTGAAGCATAGATATTTATTCACTTCAAAATTACAAAGTAAAACTGCCTAACAACAATACATATACATGATAGGGTACAAAAGAAAAGTCGAGCCTGCTATAAGGGGCATCTGTCAAATGTCAAAGTCAATGTCTAGGTCAAAGTCCCCAAAACCTGGCTCTGGAGGAGGCAGACGACTACTAGAAGCACCAGCATCTTACAAAAAGGAAGAGTTTTGAATCAGCAAAAATCGATGAATAACTAAACAACAGCAAAGCGAAAAGAAAAAGGAAGAAAAAACAACATACCCCGTCACCTCCCATCTGAGCCAATCATGCGGTCAGAGCAGCTACATCTGCCTGGTACTGGTCCCGCTCCATCTATAACTGGTCCCTCTCAGTTTGATACCGATCCCTCTGATCCCTCACAGTAGCAAACTCGGCTTGGGGCACGTATCCTCCAGCTCGAAGCCACAAGTCAACCACCACTTGGCCAACAACGTACCCTCCAACCACCACCTCGAACTGCGTGAAGTCACCTACAGAGTGAGCTCCGAAGTGTGCAGCATAGTCAGTTTCCGGAGGAAGTAAGAAACCAACGCTTGGATGATGCACCTGATATGGAATAGGAACTCCCTTAACCAATGCACTGAACATAGACTCTGGTGGATCTCTTGCAGACCGAAACTCCTCATAAAACTAGCATCAATGTCGATTTCCTAGATAGGACTCCCAAGACTCATCACTGAGAAAGGAAATACTCGATAGGGACATCAAGACCAAGTATCTTACTGTCTCATAATGAGCCGATCCAATAAAGGGCTGCCAAGTCACGTCTCTAACCTCGATCAGCTCCAAGTTTGCCCGTATCATCACAAAGTTCATGATCTTAGAACGTTGGGCCACCCGATCACGAGCCCACTTCAAGGCTCGTGGATAAAGATCAGCCTCTATGACCTTTGGACAGCGGATTGGTAGGAACTCGTAACTCCACCAAATTAGAAAAGGCCAAAACCCCGTCACGCTACCCCACTAGGAAGAAGTCCGAACTCGCATAGATCGAAGGAAGCAGCCAAAGGAGAAGGATCCCTAATCCAACTAAGATAAATTGCCCAAATCGGCAACCACGCTTACCATTCTAAAGGGGACGATCGACTTGTTGTTGTTGCAGAAGCAGCTGAAGATAATATACAAAACCAGTTGTTGTCGCATGATGTCTCGCTGTGCGGGAGGTGGCTCAGTAGAGCAAGCACTCTCGTCCTGACTAAGCCAAGACACAAGGAAAGCTGATCGCTCCGAAGGGGGCAAATCTAATAAAGCGCAAGCCTCAGCTCTACTGACTGGCTATAAAGTAATTTGGCGACCGACAAAGGAGAGCCCCGTGATGATGGACCAGTCCAGTGGGGTAGGTCTCAGCTCGAAGCCTACAAAATGGAATGTCCCAGTCTCCCCAAACCATCTCTCGATCAGTGCCAACACCAGGTGACAGTTTAGGCGGTTAGCCTCTAGGTCCATAAATGCACCAAACCCAATCTCTATCAAGAAAGCCCAGTAGGATGGGGCAGCCTGCTGCATGGTAACAAATGCCTGATGGACGGCCCCTCTGAAAGACGTATGTACGCAAGGAAGAGGCAAGTGTTGTCTAGAGTATACGCTGGGATGATAAGCTAGATCCCCTAGTGGTGGAATGTCTGGTACCTCCAAGTTACCTAGATCTGCGTCTGTCTGTCTGTGTCTAGTGGAAGCCCTCCCATATCCTGTCACCCGATCGCCTAGGCCTGGTGCCTCAACCTCGACGTCCATCTCCCTCTCGGAGGCTGGCTCAACTGGAGGGAAGGGGTCGACTGGAGGCCTACTCCCCCTCCCACTGGTTGGAAGATGTTTGGCCAGCGAAGCGTTGGCTACCTCTAGAACAGCAGAAACTACCAATAGAATCTGTCTGGCTGCCTTTCCGGATCGACGTCTCCTCTCAGAGCCATCATCACTTGTGTCTACCATCCTGAAAGGCAAACCAAGGTAAGATGTGTTAATATAAAGTCTCCGCAATTTAGAAGACAAGGAAAAAAATAATAATAATACATATATAATAATAACAAGAAATAGGGGAATAAATGAAAATGAATGACACAACTGTCAGTAGATCTTACTCCAATCAACTCCAAAGATTTCTTAAACGTCTACTTTCACAAGTTCTCTTTCAAAATGAACTCTCAAAAGCTTTCTTAAAAAAGTTCTTTTTCCAAAATCAATTCTCAAAAAGTTTCTTAAACTCTTCCTTCAAAAGTCCCTTTTCAAAATCAGTTTCCCAAGGGTATCTTAACATTTTCACCCAAAAGTTTAAAAAAAAAAGAAAACTCTTTCCTCTAAAAGTTCTTTATCAAAATCAGTTTTCGAAAGATTTTCTAACTCCCTCTTCCCAAAAGGTTCATCCTTAAAATTATTTTCAAGATCAAATTCTAAGAATACTAAAAGTTTATTCCAGAAATCTATCTCAAAATTCAAGGCCTAAAGTCTTTTTAAAAATCAAATCACAAATTCTCCAATTGATCTTAAAGTTTTTCTAATCTTGTTTTTCAAAAAGATTCCAATCTAGAATTTCTAAAACTTTTTCCTTAAAAAAAAAAAAAGTCTCGTCCAAAATTAATCCTCCAAAATTCTCAAGGTTTCAATTAAAAATTCATTCTCCAAAATTTCTGTCAATTCCAAAGTTTTCTAAACTCCTCCGTTCAAGGTTTTTATCAATTTCAAAAATTTTTCCTCAATCCTAAAAATCTGTTTTCAAAAGGTTTCCAAAGTTTTTCCTCCAAAGCTTTATCTAAAATTCTATTTTACAAAAATTTCTCCTAAGTTTTTCTTTCAAAAAGTTTTTAAAAAAGACCCCCCAAGTTTTTCGGGGTCTTCTCTGCCAAAAAGATTTTGTTTCAAAAAATTTTTAACTTTTTCCTAAATTTTAAAAAATTTCGACAGAGTTCCGTTTATAATAGGTCCCTACAATACCCACAACACTACAATAAAACACAAACCATACACTTCATGGCATCATAGTCACATAGCACCAACCCACACAAATGAACCCGTGTACATTTTCAATATTTTTAAATTTTCAAAAGACATGTTCTATTTTTCAAAAAGCCAATTATTTTCAAAGTTGTCACAAAATTTCTCAAAATCATTTCAAAATTTTTCTAAAACATTCCCATATTTTTCTAAATATTAAACTCTAATAATTCTATCAATTCCTTAATTTTCTCTATTTTTCAAGTATTTTCCTATTTTTCAAAAAATGAAAAATTCACCAAGTTTTCAAAAAATCACAAAACTTCATACAATTGTTAAACACATTTTTCTAAAGCAAATAGTATAAAGATATACTTAGAAAACTCAATACACATGGCTGTAGGAGCAAACCTCCAATTCTTGCAGAAAATATCTTTACATAAACATGCAAAATGACCCAAATTCAACCAAACAAGTGCCAAAATGAAAAAGATAACTTCACCAGAGTGTTCAAAACACATTAAAATATCAATTTCGACTATTTGCATGACTCAAACGGAGTTCTACATATCAAAATCAACATGAAATAAAAAACTCATCTTTTGGAGTTGTCCGGCGAAATCTTCTCTTCCGGTGACTATTCCGACGACGGTGACCACTTCCAGCAACCTTCTGAGGTCCTTAAGTCCACTCCTTCGAAGTTCTAAAGTTCTTCCTTGCAAGAAGTCGGCAATAAGATCTCAATCTATATTTTCTCTCACAACACCTGTAAGTGGTCGAATAAAAAATTTGTCTGATTTTAACTCCAGGCCTGGCGCCACTAGCAATGCAGCCAAGACAATTTTAAGCCAGGTGCCACTAGTAGTGGCGCCAGTGTCCAATTCCAAGTAGCTTTGCCTTTTTCCTGCCAAAACTCGATTTCAAATGCCTCTTAGGCCAGATATCCACTTTCAAACTCCAATTTTCAAAAGATCTTCAAAGTTTGTCCCTTTGATCGTCTCACAGTCAACATAGGACTCTTACTTTATCGTTTTATGTCTTCGACAAGCAAAGTCAGAAAAATAAGGACAGCTGTAAGCACTCCATTTTTGCCTGCTCGGCAATCTCTGGTCCGTCCGGACTTACATGTAAATCAACATAAACATATTCAAGTTCAAATCAACTTTTCAAACTCAATTCAATCAATCAACTACTTCGCGGGCCCGCTGAGCCTAATAGAGGCAAAATGACTAAAATGCCCATGTGGCATTGCTTGGTCCACATCCATTTAGCATGTCTTTTTGAAGACGGTAAGTCCTCATTTCAAATCTCAATTCCAAGTTCAAAATCCAATTCCAATCTAATTCTAGTTCAAATCGTCTTTCAAGAAAGTCGATCCTTTAAACAGTAAGTCCATCTAGTTTGGCACATTTTTTGAGAAAACTCTTCAGAACAGTAAGTCCCTTTAAACCCGTCGATCGAGACGAGACCCTAGTCCCCCAGATGGTAGAACGATTCACTTCTGGTGCCTGCTAGCCTGTCAATGTAGAATGTTTGTTATTCAGCACGTCTTTCGAGAAAGTTGATTTCTCAAACAATAAGTCCACCTAGCAGCTTCCTGAGATTAGGCGGTATCTAGAATGAAGGCGAACCGTTAAAGTGAGGAAAACACTCGCAAACATCGCAATCGTCAGAGTGGCGGAAACCCTTGCAAACATGTCGATATTGGGAATTACCAACAAAAACCCTATGTCACGGGACTGAACAACCTCTTGGTCATGACACGTTTACCAAAGTATGAGATACTTTTGAAAACTAACTCGTCACACACCATCAAAATGATGTAAACACTTAAAACCCATGTCAACATCAGTGCCTACTAGCCCACTCTGGTGAAAAATGACCAAATTGCCCCTGGTGCCTTTTCGGCACGCTTCTCGAGAAATTACCTAAGTCCTCAGAGTTATAAGTCCACATTTCGAAGATTGTCCCAAAGACAATCCGGCATGTTCAAGTGCCTTCCAGTTGGTTTCGAACCCATTTTGAGACTATTCGGTTAAAACGACCATTTTGCTCATAGGTGTCCGATCGCCGTTGGAACCACACCGGCTCTGGATATCAAACTAGTAACCTCTCGGGAATTTTTCTAACAGAATTTATGACCTTTTAATACATTTTCAGATCATTCCGAGTCAATCCCAGTAACCCTAGTGTAAAATGACCATTTGGCCCCTGATGGGCTGGTTACCTTTTCCAACCATACCGACTCTGGGTATCAAACCAGCAATCTCCCGGATCACTCTTGATAGTGTTTCTAAGCTTCAAGTCTTCTCTTGGGACATTCTGAGTCCATGCTAGTGGTTTCTCGGTCCAAATAACTATTTTGTCCCTGGTAGCCTGATCGACTATTTCAACAATCCTAACATCCTTTTTCAAGCTTGTTATATTATTTCAATGGTTTCTACTCAGTTCCAGCCTTCTAGATCATTCCCAATCTCTTGAAACATTCTCGCACTTTCTAGAGTCACTGCTAGTGGAGCCAAGGCAAAAATTACTTGGTAGTCACTAGGACTGGCGCCCAAATCTTCTGCCTTGCTAATCAAGGGTCGAAGATATGTTTCTTGCCGCCTCAAATGGTTTCCTAAGTGGCTGGTGCCAAGCCAAAAAATGGCCTGGCGCCAGTGTATTTTTAAGTCTGGTGCCATTGCAGTAGCGCCAGGTCGGTTTAAATTGCCTATAAATACAGACCATTCCCCTTGCATAAAAAGGGTACAGAATCTAAGTCCAAAAACTCTGTCTCTTTGCATACAGACCTCGAACTCTCTCCAAATTCTAACTCTCTTAGGCCTCTTCAAACCCTAGCCTCCATACACTATAAACCTAGCTTATATACACTTCATACACTCATATACAAGCCTCTAAAAAAGAAATTAAAGACTAAAGTGCTATAAGTTCGAAGCTATCAAAGTCCAAGAAAAGTAAAGCAAATAAAGCAAACAAAATAAAGAAGATACAAGGTTGCTTTTCTATTTATGTTTATGTAATTTCCCTCCTCTCTTTTCTCTCTCCTAACTCACTTGGGTTCTCTTCTATTTTAACCCCCCATCTTCAACCGCCCTTTCTTGCATGCTTGAAATAAGGGACTTTCTGATTCATGTGTAGGAAGGACTATTTGAAAGTCACTGTGTAGGGGGCTTCCTCTTAGTTTGACCTTAGACCACGTGGACTCGGCTTCCTTGATTATGTGGTGAAGCCTAAACTTTGTATGTTCATGACCCAACTTGTATTGTGCATATCATACTCATATATCTCTTCAAAATCATTTTCTAAACTTGTTTTCAAAACTTGCATCAAAATCCTTTTCAGAACTTGCATTGAAATCTTTTTCTTTCACACTTGTTTTCCAAAATCACAAACTTAAGATGATTCTAACCACTCTATGATTAGGGTTATTTTAGGAAAGTGTTACATAAGTTTTGGGTGTAAACCCTAAATTGTTTTTGTCAAAATCAAAATCTCAAGGTGATTCTAGCCTTTCAATGGTTACGGTTACTTTAGGAAAGTGTTATATTTAATGAGACCAATATGGTCTATATTTTCATATTTTTGTTATTTTCAGAACCACAATCCTAGAATAATTCTAATCCTTTCATGGTTAGAATCGTTTTAAGAAAGTGAGATATTTTTAGAGACTTATAAAAGTTCATATTCCAATCCTTTTCCAAATCGTTTTTCAAATCTACTTTCTAAAACCTTTTTTCAAATCTACTTCCTACAAATTTTTTTTAAAAATTCCCATTTCAAAAATGTTTCTTTCCAAAAGTTCTACTCTTTAAAATCTCTTTTTCTTAAAGTCCAAGTCAAGCCCTAGAACCCATGGTTAGGAAACCCTAGTTTTTAACTTCCTTTTTTACACCAAAATCATAGATATCCAAAACTTATTTTTTACACCAAATCATAGACTTCCAAATATATGATTTCCAAAACTACACCTTTCCAATTCATTTCTAATTCCATGTAAAATCTATTCTTCTAATTTAGGAAACCAAATCAAATCCTCCGTTTTTGGAAATAAAATTAAATCATCTCTTTTTCAAAAACAAAATCTAATTTTTTATTTTAGGAAATAACAATATAATCTTTCCTAATTTCAATCTTTTCTAATCTGAACCTTTTCTAATTCCAATCCTTTCTTAATCTCATACCTTTCTAAATCTTAACTTTCTAAAATTCAAACTTTCAAGCCTTCCCTAAATTCAAACTTTCCAATCTTTCCAAATGTAAGCCTTTCATAATTTCAAACTTCCAAATTTTTCTAAATTTCAATTCCAAATCTTCTTAATTCTAAACTTTCTAAATTCCAAATTTTTCTTAAATCAAACTTTCCAAATTCAAATCTTTCGAAAATCAACTCTTTCTTTAAAAGAAAACTTTCTTAATTCAAAAATTTCCTATTTTAAAACTTTTGAACTTTCCTAAATTCAAGATTTCCTAAATGCAATTTTTCTTAAATTTCAACTTTCCAAATTTTCTAAATAAAAAATTCAAGTCAATTCTTTTCTAAATTTATTCCAAGTCAAGTGTTTTTAAATCAAATCATATCTTTCTTAATCTCAAGTCCTTCCTAAATCCTATCTTTCCTAATTCTAGGTTTCCTAAAATGAAACTTCTTAAGTTTAAATCAAGTCTTTTCCAAGTGCGTGCTTTAACCCTAGGTTGCCTTAGGTCTGACGATACCTAAACCCTAGTTCAACCGTAACCCTAAAGTTAAGAGGCTTTCAATTCTTTTCTAAAATCTCTTTTCTAAACTAAGATGGTTTTTAAATTGCAATTAAGGTCAAAATGTTTTCAAAACTCTATTTTTCTAAACCAACTCCAATTTCCAATCTTCTAAATCTAAGTTCCAAACCAAATTCTTTTTAAACCTTCTTGTTTTCAAATCGGATTCTTATTCGAACTACGACTGAGGCAATCCTCATGGGTGTGGTCACAACCTTTTTTAATTTTTTATTTTCACAACCTTTTTCAATCTTCTAATTTTGCAACCTTTTTCGAGTTTCTATTTTCCAATCTCCAATTTCATAACCTTTTATAAATTCCATTACCTTTTTTGAATTCCAATTTCTTAAATCTTTTTCAAGTTTTCAAAATTACAATCTTTTTCAAATCTCCAATTTTACAATCTTTTCCAAGTTCCAATTTCTTCATTTAAATCTCAAATGCATGCTTCAAATCTATTTCTAAAATCAAGCTCTTTCCTTGCACTTGCATATCGTGCATCATTCTTTTTTTAAAAACTCTTTTCAAAGCGGATAATAATTGGACAATAGATAATTAAAGATTCTAATTTAGTGAATCTAGGGTGAAAAGAAATGTAGGTACTACAAGGGCGGGATAGGGTGATGATCTTCGGATATCTTCCCTATACGTAACCAACCCTTGAATCATAGATCACTATTTTCAAAAGACCCAAACCAGAGTCATTTTTCTAAAAGGGCTTAAATTTTTTCAAAGGTTGCCAAACAACCTATTTTCTTAAAAACCCTCTCTTGAGAAAGTTTTTCAAAATCTTTTCAAAAACTCTGAGTTTAATCTTCGGATTGTACTTAGTTTTAGGTGACCTAACTCACCTTAATCAAGTTAGGTGGCGACTCCGAATCTTTTTCAAAAGCTCTTAATTAAATTAAGTTCTAATTCAAACCTAGTCGCACTCGTCGTTTTAGGAGGATGAGTTCTAACGAGAGAGTACTGTATTTTTTTTACTTAGGCGAGTATTTCCTCAAGTGCAAAACATCAGAGCGCGACACATACAAGTTATTACGGGAAAGATCTAGGACTTGAATACCTTTCAATTGTTTGAAGGATGTGGGAATGTTACCTCTGAAAAGGTTACCCTCATTAAATAGGAATTCCAACACTTGACAATTGCCAAGTGTGGCTGGGACTTCTCCAAATAGTTTGTTTTCTAATAGATTCAAATATCAAGATTTTTCAAGTTACCCACCTGCAATGGTAGCCAACCTATAAAGTAATTGTGATCAAAGAATAGGCCAATTGAGAGGGAGGAAAGACCAAGAAATTGTACTGATATGGCGCCAATGAGGTGATTGTACTTGAGATCAATTCCCTATAGATTCGCACAATTGCCCAAAGAAACCGGTATGCTTCCCTCTAACATATTTTCTTGTAAGGAAAGAATACTTAGCTAGAGTAATATTTCCAATAGAGGATGGAATTTCTCTAAAGATGTTAGTTCTAAATGTACTTGCCTTCCAACTTCAACAATTCCCCAATGGAATCAGGTATACTACCTATGAGCATGTTCTCACCTAATCTGAGGGTATCTAAATTTACAAGGTTTCCAATCCCAAGAGGTATGCTTCTGATTATATAGTTGTTAGCTAGCCCCATCCTATTGAGCTTAGTGGAGAGATTTGCCATGGAATTTGGCAACACGCCTTTAAAACGATTCTCACTTAAATCCAACCATCTTAGTTTGGAATAGTTGGATAAAGAAGTGAGAAAGTTCATCAAGTGGTTGCCCTCATTACTTCCAAGTGAGTTGGTAACAATATTCAAATATTCCAAATCATGGAGGCTTCCCAAATACATCAATGTTGGCCCCATAAAATCATTCTTTGCAATGCTAATTTGTTTTAGTCCCAAAGCATTATGTATTGATGATGGAATACACTCGTGGAATAGGTTCATTCCAATAAGAAACACTTACAGTTTTGGAAGGGTCAAGCCCAAATCTTGGGGGAGGCTTGCATGCAATAGGTTCCCAGTTACAGAAAAGAAAAAGATAGATGAGATATAGTAAAACAGTGTGGGAACTGTCGCGCCTCGATTGTTTGCACTCAAGAAAACAAGTAGGAAAAACATGGCACCCTATCATTAGAACTCATCCTCCTAGAAGGATAAGTACGACTAGGTTTGAATTGGAAATTGATTGGATTAAGGGCTTTAAGAAAAGATTTGGAGTCGTCACCTAACTTTGTTAAGGTGAGTTAGGTTACCCAAACTAAGGAAAGTCCAAAGACTATACTTAGAGTTTTGAAAATTTTTTCAAAAGAGGGTTTTCTTAGAAAATATGTTGTTTGGCAAACTTTGAAAAGATTTAAGCCCTTGTTGAAAAATGACTCCGATTTTAGACTTTCGAAAACAGTGATCTATGGTCCTAGGTTTGATTACGTATAAGGAAGATGCGCTAGGCTATCACCCTATCTCATCCTTGCGGTACCTACATGTCTTTCTACCCAAGGTTCACTCAATTAGAATCTTTAATTACTCAATGTCCAATGCTATCCACTTTGAAAATAATTTTGAAAAAATGTTTGATATGATGTATGACATGCAAATGCAAGTAAAGGATTTAACTTTGAAAATAAATTTGAAAAGAAGATTTGAAGTTTGAAAAAAGGTTGTGAAAATTGAAAACTTGAAAAAGGTTGTGACCGCACCTATGAGGGTTGCCTATGTATCCCTTTGTAGGGAATCAGGTCAGTCGTAGTTCGAACTCGGGGTTCGATTAAAAATAGATACTCTGAGGTCTTTGAAAAGGTTTGATTTTGAACTTTGATTGGAGGATTTGAAATTGACTTTGATTTGAAGAACTTGCATTGAACTTTGAAGTCATCATGATTTGAATTGGAATTTGAAAACCATCTTGATATAGAAAAGAGTTTAAGCTTCCTAACTTAGGGTTAGGGTTGAACTAGGGTTAAAACATGCAATTGAATTGGAAAGATTTAATTTGCACTTGAGAGGTTTGATTTGGAAAGTTCCAATTTAGGAAATATTGTGTTAAAGAAAGATTAGAAAAGATTTGATTTGATTTTGAAATATTTGATTTGTAAGAATTTAGAAAGTTAAAATTTGGAAATATTTGAATTAGGAAAGCTCCAAATTAGGAAAGTTTCCACTTTAGGAAAGAATTTATTTTTGGAAAGATTTGAAATTTGAAATTTGAAATAAGATTTGAAAGTTTGAAATTAGGAAAGTTGGAATATGAAAATATTTGAAAAGTTGAATTTAGAAAGTTGAATTTGAAAAGGTTCGACCTAGGATTGAGGTAACTTGGGATTTTACATCCTAAGACCTAGGGTTTATGCAAAGCACTTGAAAAGATTGGATTACAATTAAAAAAGGAAAGTTTTGTTTTTGGAAAGTTTTGAAAAAGGGAGTTTTGGAATTTAGAAATATTAAAATTAGGAAAGATTTGATTTCCATTTGCTAAAGAAAAATATTGGATTTTATTCCCAAAAATAGAGGATTATATTTAATTTTCAAAATTGGAAGATTTGATTTAACTCAAAATTGGATAGCTTTAGTTTTGAAAGTCTTAAATTTGGAAATCTACTATTTGGTAAAAAAAGAAAAAGGGTTTTGAAAATCTATGAGTTGAGGTAAATAGAAAGTCATGATTTTAAGAAATGAATTAGGTTGCCTAATCATGAATTCTAGGGTTTTGACTTAGACTTAAAAAAAAAAGTTTTTGAAAAGTAAATATTTGAAAAGAGCTTTCTAAGAAGTGGATTTGCAAAAACTATTTTGGAAAGGTTTGAATATAGACTTTTTGCAAGTCTCTTGAATATCTCACTTTCCTAAAACGATTCTAACCATGAAAGGATTATGACCATTCTAGGGTTGTGATTTTGAAAACAAATTAGGGTTTGAAAACAAGATTTGGACTTTGATGATCCCATTGAATGTAACACTTTCCTATAGCAACCCTAACCATAGAATGGCTAAAATTACTATAGAATTATGATTTATTGAAAAACAATTTAAGACTTGAACTCAAATTTAGACGTTGATGGTCATATTGAAAATAACCCTTTCCTAAAATAACCTTAACCATAGAATGACTAGAATCATCTTAGGGTTGTGGTTTTAAAAACAAGTTTGAAAGAAGGAGGTTTTGAATGCAAGTTTTGAAATAGAACTTTTATGCAAGTTTGAAAATAACTTTGAATAGAATATTGAATGCATTGCGTGAACATGACAATCACAATGCAATAGGGTTGTGAACATACAAGGTTAGGCATCACCACATAATCAAGAGGGCCGAACCCACACCATCTTGGGGAGAACTTAAAGAAAGTCCCCAGCACGGTAATTCCCTCTAAGACCTTCTTAGGCATGAACCCGGACGTCCTTTATTTCAAGCATATAAGAAGAGGTAGTAGAAGATAGGGGATTAAAATAGAAGAGAACCCAAGTGGGCTTGGAGAGAGAAGAGGGGGAAATTACACAAACTAAATCAAAAACCTACCTTGTCTTCTATTTGCTTTGATTGTTTTGCTTTACTTGAACCTTGGGATTTTCGAATATGTAGTACTTTGATCTTCAATGGATGCTTGGAGGCTTGTATTTGAGTGTATGGGTTGTATAGAATCTAGGGTTTGTGTATATCGAGTGTTGAGAGGCTAGGGTTTGAAGGAGACTTGAGAAAACTAGGGTTTCGCTACCTGTTTTCAGTGAGGCAGCGTTTCTGGTTTGATTTTGCAGAACTTTTTTACGCAAGAAGAGGTCTGTATTTATAGGCAATTGGAATAGGAATTGGCGCTTATTGCAATGGCGCCAGTTGGTTTTTAAGCTCCTAGTGGTGCCAAGCCATTTTTTTGATTTAGTGGTGCCAGTCCCTTTAAGAAACTTTTAAGGCGGCAAGAAATAGATCTTTCAACCCTTGGGAAGCAAGGCTGAAGATTTAGGCACCTGTCCTAGTGGTTACCTTGTAATTTTTAGCCTAACTTTACTAGGAGTGACTCTGGAAAGTATGAGAATGATTTGGAAGGTCGGGGATGGACGAGAACCCCTAAAAGAGTGTCCCAGAGGTAACCTGGTTTGATAATCAGAGCCGGTGTGGTTGAAAAGTCAAACAACTCACTAGGGGCAAAACGGTCATTTCGCACCGAGTTTACGGGAATGGACTTAGAATAGTACGAAAAGGTACTAAAATGTTGGGAATACTATTAGAAGCATCCCTAGAAGATAACAGGTTTGATACCCAAAGTCGGTGTGGTTCTTGGAGGTAGTCGGATGCTTAGGGGCAAAATGGTCATTTTGACCAGATGATTTCGGAATTGATCCGGAACCAACTGAAAGGCACTCAAACATGCTAGATTATCTTTGGGACAATCTTAGAAAGGTGGACTTACCACTCTGAGGACTTAGGTACTTTCTTGAGAAGTGTGCCAATGGGCCCAAAGGGTATTTTTGTCATTTTTCACCGAAGTGGGCTAGTAGGCAGTGGTGTTGACCCGAGTTTTGAGTGTCTCCATTATCCTAACGGTGTGTGAAGAGTTGATTTTCAAAGGCATCCTTTCCTTCCGTAAATGTGTCATGACTAAGAGGCGTGTTCAATCCCGTGACATAGGGGGTTTATTGGCAATTCCTAATATCATCCTATTTACGAGTGTTTCTGCCACTCTGATGGTGTGCGAACATTCTACATTGGTAGGTTAGTAGGCACTAGAAGTGAACTGCTCTATCATCTCGGGGACTTGGGTTTCGTCCTGGTCGACAGGTTTGGTTTACTGTTCCAAGGAGTTTGCTCACTAAACATGTCGTGCTGGATGAATTATTGTTTTGAGGAGTTTTCTTCGTAAACGTGACGTGTTGGATAGATTTACTGTTTGAAGGATCAACTTTCGCAAAAGATGAGCAGTTTAAGTTTGATTGACTTGGACTGGAATTGGAATTGAAATTGAGGTTGAAATAGGGACTTATCTTTTTTAAGAAGACATGCCAACTAGAAGTAGACCGAGCAATGCCTCGAGGGCATTTTGGTCGTTTTGCCTTTATTGGGCTTAACGGGCCCACGAAGCAAGTGATTGACTGGATTGAGTCTGGAAAGCAAGTTTGGGCTTGAATGTGTCTGTATTAGTTTGAATGTGAGTTTGGTTAGGCCTGAGATTGCCAAGCGGGCAAAAATGGGGTCATTCAGCAAATAATGGGGTGCTTATAGCTGCCCCTCTTTTTTTGTCTTTGCTTGTCGAAGGCAAAAATGATAAAGTAAGGGTCTCATGTTGACCACGAGGTGATCAGAGGGATTGGATTTTGAATTTTTTGAAGACTGCAGTAGTTGGAATTTTGAGTTTGAAAACTGGAATGTTTGGATTTTTGAAATTTGGAATTTTAAAAAGTTGATTTTAAAATGATTTTGGAATAACACTCCTTTAGGGAGATTCAAGGTTTTTGAAATTGATAGTTTGAAATTGAAGATGATTTTTTTAAAATTGAAGTTAATTGTTTGAAATGATTTTGAAATAGCTTTTTGAATTGGATTGATTTGAATTTGAATTAAAAGGGTTTTGAAAAACCTTTGAAACTTGGAACAAAACTTTTGAGGAAAAAGTTTGAAAACCTAAAATTTTGAAAATAGGCTTTTTGAGGTGAAAGCTTGAAAACCCGAAAAATTTGAAAATGGAGCTTTTAAAGGAAAAAGCTCAGGAAACCTACAAAATATTTTTGAGAATGAAACTTTTTGAGGAAGAAAGTTTGAAAACTTTTGGAACATTTTTTAGAACAAAGCTTTTGCAGGATAAAGTTCGGAAAACTTGAGAAATACTTTTAAAATTAAATTTTTTGAAGGAAAATGTTTTGGAAAACCAGGGAGTGTTTTTGAAGTTAAACTTTTTGAAGGAAAAAAAGTTAGAAAACCTAGAAAGATAATTTTGAAATCAAACTTTTTGAAGAAAAAAGTTAAGAAAACCCAGAGGGTATTTTTTGAAATAAAATTTTTTTGAAGGAAAAAGAGAAACCTTTGAGCGTGGGGCCTTTTGGGTAGAGAAGACCGCGAAAAACTCAATTAAATTTTTTGAAATGAAAAAAGAGTTGGAAATTTTTTAAATAACATCTTTTTAAAGGAAAAAGATAAAACCTTTGGGAGTGGGGCCTTTTTGGCATAAAAGACCCCAAGAAACTCGACCAAGATTTTTTGAAATGAAGAATGAGTTAGAAATTTTTGAAATAGAATCTTTTTGAAGGAAAAAGATAAAACCTTTCAGAGTGGGGCCTTTTTGGCTGAGAAGACCCCAAGAAACTCGGATAGGATTTGGAATTAAAACCTTTTGAAGGAAAAAGTTTAGAAAATCTCAAAAATCAATTTTGAATAAAACTTTTTGATAGAAAAGTTTAGAAAACCTTGAAATGGACATTGAGTGAGGAAATTTTTTTAAGGAAATCTAGAAATTGATGAAACTTTTGAAAGAAAAGTTTAGGAAACCTTTGAGAATAGATCTTGAAATGGACCTTTAAAGATAAAGCTTCGAAAACTTTGGAACTCGAACAAGACTTTTAGAAAACTTAGACAATTGTTTTAGAATAACACTTCTTTGACGGAGAAGTTTAGAAAACCTCTGAAATGGATTTTTGAATAAAACTTCTTGAATGGTTGAAAAAATTTTGAATTGGATTGCGAATAAGAATTTTTGAAGGAAAAAGCTTAGAAAACCTAGGAGCTCGATTTTGAGTGAGAATGTTTTGAAAAAAAAAAAAAGTTGAGAAAACCTAGAATTTGGTAAAACTTTTGAAGGAAGAGTTTGAAAAATTTTGAAAATTGATGTTGAAAGACTTCTTGAAGATAAAGTTTTAGAAGACTTTGGGAATTGATTTTGAATAAGACTTTTTGAAGAAGTTTAGAAAAACTAGAATTTCATAAAACTTTTAAAGGAAAAGTTTTAGATAACCTTGGAGAATTGATTTTGAATAGAACTTTTGAGGAAAAAGTTTGAAGAACTTTGGAAGTGGATTTTGAATAAAGCTTTTTGAATGAAAACTTAGGGAAACATGTGGGAATTGATTTCTAATAACAACTTTCTTGAAAGGAAAAGCTTAGAAATTCTTTGAAATGGATTTTAAATGAAACTTTGAAATTTGATTTTGAAACTAACTTTGGATTTTGAATTTGAAATAAACTTCTAGAGGTAAAGGTTCATTACAAAAAAAAAAAAAAAATTTAGTAACAAATAACATGGTCACTGAATGTTCTTTTTTAGTCGCCAATATGAATTTGTGACTAAGGTGGCGACTAAATTATTTAGTGGCCTATTAGAGGTTACTAAATGTTATGGCAACTAAGTTTTGGTTAGTCACTGATATGTGATCAATGGCAATTAAACGTGGTGACTAAATTGGTAGTTGCCAAAAAGTAATTAGTCACCAAAGATGTCATACGGCAACCATTGACATTAGTCGCCAAACTCCCATAGTCGCCAATACTTAGTCAGTGACGACTACACTTTGCGACTAATTATTAGTCACTATAGCTAATTGTTCACCAAAGTCATCTTATAGTGACCAATATAAGTAGTTACAAATCTCACGATCATAAGGACTTTCACAACCAAAACATGTTAGTAGCCAAAGAATTAGTTGCTCATTCATTAAGAAGATATTGGAGACAATCATTATTATCCGAAACCTATACGAATCAAAATCAATTCTAACTTAATAGGTACACAGAGCTTCGTATAAAGAAACTATATACTTAATTTTAATAAAAATATCAGTGTCAACATCCACAAAACTATATCCACCTATCTAAACAATAAAATTCTAAAATGCATGTAAAATCCAACCAAGTCTAATATTCACAATCGGCAAACTTTATTCATAAGTACGAACTAACTTAAAATAACATGTGTAATTAGCCATAATATCAACATCTAAAATCTTCGTCCCACCAAAACTTCGTCCATCAGCAATCTGTAAGTGAATAAACACAGAAAACAAAAGATTTCATTTATAACAGTCCTAAAGTAGAAATTCTAACGTGATTACAAAAGACTTACAAAATCTGAACTTGTTGTAGGCAGAACAAAAAAAGTGAATAACCATTGTGTCTTATTCATTGTTCAACGGTCGATTTGATTTTGAGCAGAAGTGAGAGGCAATTTGATTTTGTTACAAATTTAGTGACTTCCTAATTGTTTTCTCTAGATGATCAGCTATGAATCAGAATAATATCCTAGACTGAACTCAGAGGAGTTTTATTACACGGACTTGGTAGAGGTTCCTAGAGTGGGCATTAGTGTTGAATCATCTAACCAGCTAAACATGAATCAAATATGTACAAACCATTTTGGCAAACATATTATTTTCAACTACATAATTAAAGAGAGTCAGAGTGGCAAGACATGGACCCATACCAAATTCCTTGACTGTTTCCACATGCCTTCATCTGCTGCATCATCAAACGTTGAAGTATGTCGAATTTTTTTTATAGTTCATCGCGGCTCCTCTTCTCGTCCTCTCTCTCTCTTTTTTGCTCTTTCTGCTCATTTTCTCTCTCCTCCCTCTCCTTAGCTCGCTCCTCCTTCTCTCTTTTCTATTCCTCACGAACTATCTCCAATTCAGATGCAAGTGTCTTGAGCTTTTGATTTGAACGAGACTCATTATCATAGCCCCAAGAATGTACCATTTTCTCTCACCAAGCGCTTTCCTTGAGATTTCTTCCGGTGTTATATCTATGCCAGATGCCTTAGTGTCGTCACAAATTTTCACCATCTCTTCCTATCAAAAAAGAAACAAAGGTTATAAATTAGTTACCATTTTTTGACAATACTAACAGTCCAATGAGTATTGCATTGGTGTATAAGGCTTAAATATATACGTATTGCCTCTTGCATTCTGGGTGGAGCCACTCTTTTGTCTTTTTTGACTGATGTCCATCCTTAAAATAATCAATAAAATCTGGCATTTCTTCATCTGTGGTCTGTGGCTGCAAAGTCAATCAACTACATAAGTCATTTACTTCTATTGAAAAGATAAGTTATATACCTTAAAAAATACAAAACTTATAGTGTGTTTTACATAACATCAACAATCACCTTTTTGGTCATTGTAGCAGCAAATGATCTCGATCCCAGCGAATGGTCGTATGGCAACTTTTTCTTATTCTTTCTACCAGTTTTTGACTGTTTCTACAAAAAAGAAATATAAACTTAAACTTCAAACTGAATTAATCATAATTCATTACAATTTAAAACTGAAATTAAATGGTGGTAAACATATCCTAAATGTTTTACTCTTAAATACATGATCAATCATGTACTTCCAGTCATCCACCTTTACCCCCCTGTATGGTTCATTGTATGGATTAACCCTAGCTTTTTTTGACTTGCGATAATGCTTACTTATCTTGCCTTTCCAATTTTTACACAAAAGATTAACCCTCTTATTTATCACAGCAAGGACTACAGGGTTATTCTCATCTGAATCCTCGTCAGTAGTGATGAAAAATTTGTCCTACCAAAACAATAATAAGTTAAAAGTACTTGCAAACTATAGAATATATGGTTTATAACCTATTAACAGAAGACATTTGTAGTTGAGTAGTCTAGAATTATTACCCACACAGACAGTAGAATAGTTTCCTTAACTATTGGGTCAACAAGTTTCCATCTCTCAGCAAATCCTTCAATAGGACAATACCTTCTAATTGCAATCCCCAGCTGGTTTGAACACATGGGAGCATAAGGACCGCAAAATGTGTTGAAACCTTCAAAAATCGGCACTGGGAGCCTTTCCCCTGGAATTGTCATCAATTAGTTTAGTTAATCCTTTTCTAAGACTAGGCCCTCGCACACGCTTTGACCTCGACCCACCTGACAAATATTTTTAAGCAGGCATTTTACTAATTATTGTTTTAACAGTTAAACCGGTGGGTCTAGCAAGTATAAAGCAACTATCATTTTATCTACACCCCTCGTAACAATAGGAACTGGTGCACTTGGTTGAGAGTGATCAATACTGTACGATTGATTAGACACCACAGGTGGCTGTTCTAGCTACTCTGAAGGCAAAGAACTCTGCAAAAGAGTTGTCACTGGTGGCTCACTCGTGGATTGCAAATTCATAAGTGAGTTCCCAGTTGAAGATGATAATGTAGTCCTTCTTTTCTTCCCCGAATGCATGGTCACCTATTAAATTAAAATGCAATGCATTAGAAAAACATGAACATGAAAAGCGACTATGTTATATATTAAATAATAAGTATTGGTATTAAAAAAACAAAAATAAAGTCATTAGTGAAAACAGAATTATAAAATTGAGCATCATGGAACCAGTTAATTAAAAAACTCCTTTGGTTTAGTTATAACATGATCAGGGGCAACTTGTTTAGCTGAGAAAATATTTCAAACCAAGTCATTACCAAGTGTTGTCACAAATATTACCTTATCTGCTCGAGATCGAGATGAACGGTCATTTTCGGTTGATGAGTATGTTCCTTCCTCTTCTGAAGGTAGATACTCATTATCATCATGACTGTTATTCTTGTTTTTTTTTTTTTTTGATTACCTCAATGCTTAGAACATGTAGTTGAATTGAACTATGAATTGGACAATCCTTTTAAATTTAAATCTGCAAGCCTTGTATTGTTACTTTCAATTCTATTTTTTTCTTTGCATATCGTAGTCATTCACCGTTTGGGACATGCTTGTATTATGACTTTCAATTGCATTTTTCTTTGCATCTCGTACTCCATCACATTCTGGGACATGCCTCCAGGCTTGATAAACAACTTACGCTTCATTGACATATCTGTAACTGTAACAGACATGAAATGTTCAGAAGTAATTAATATGATAAACTAAATGCATTATGTATTGACGTAGAATCAATGACAGCATGTTTCAATATATATTGTAGCAAAAAGATGTATTGATATGCATAGGTGCAACTCCTCTATTATCTAACACCAACCTTACCTTTATATCCTCCCACAATGCCATATAAATATATAAATGTAGCTGAACAATGGATCATTCTTGGTAGTTGAAAACAAAGAGGTCAAAATAGTGCATAACAAGTTAGGAATCACACGATGGCGCGATAATAGCGCGATAATAGCGTGCTAATAGCACAGAGAGTTTTTTTCACAGGACGAAGGACCGCAAGATTGTGCGCTAGACCTTGCCATCGCGTGCTATACCTCGCTATCGCGCGCTCTAACGGGTTACCTGATGAAGAAAACAAAACTAAAAATCGTGTGAGGAGGAGATGGGCAGCATTAAGGATTACAGATTGGCGATGATAGGCTCTCATTATGGCTAAATCAGCCTAGAAATTGATTACGTTAAGAACCATTTGGAATTGATTTTGAAATAAACTTTTGAAGGGAAAAGTTTAGGAAACCTTTGAACTGATTTTAAAGGTAAAACTTTAGAAAATTTAAGGAATTGACTAGAATAGACTCTGCTAGAGGTAAGGGAATGGGATTTGCCCGATTCTCCCCCCCTTCCCCTTTTCATACCTTTTTTTTTTCTTTTAAACTGTATATACCGCATATTAATGCTTGTACCTTGATTTGACTTTCAGGATGACGGATGCTATTTTGAGTCGACTGAGGGCTTGATATGATGGGTATCCTCCAGATGAGCAGGACATCTTCCGCTGGTCCTTTGGTCATGTTGCTTCATTCCTGTCAGTGTAGCTCATTCCGGGATTCATAGAGGCGATGGTTCCCTTCTAGCAGCCTGACTTGTCTCTTTTCAGTTTCGGGGAGTGGGAGCTTACTCACTCCTCACGAGTATGGTTTTCTCCTTGGTTTTTGAGATGGTTCGGCTGACATTGTGGATCCTGTCTTTCCTGATGGTTGCATCTTGGTTGTCTTGATTCAGCTTAGGCTCTGACGGGTAGTTCCCTTTTCTGACCTCCTGCCCTCGTTTCCTTATATTCCAGTAGAGTTTTTGTTTTCCTGCTTTGAGTTTGTGATGGGTTTGAGAGCTCATTCGGGTGATTGGAATTCTTCTCAAGATTGGTTGGTTTCTTATATGGTAGCCCTAGCTTTACTCCTCTTGATTTTCTTGGTGTTTCCTAAGTAGGATGACTTGATTGACTGTTGACTGTGAGCATTGCTTGCTAGGATTCACGGAGGGCGATCATATGCTCTTATGGTTGTGGGAGAGACCTATATCAGCTTTACTCGATTCTGGTAGGGTGTTGATGTTCGTTTTCAGAGGTGTGCTGCACTTTTCCAACTTTAGGTGATCGGGCACTTGTTTGGTAATCCCTTATTTTAGCACACATGGTATCCCGAGCTTGACCATATACATTCTTTAGTAAGGTCCAAGAAAGCTATCATAGATGGCAAGAGGTTTCCACAGAATGTTACAACATGGGTCGACTATCTTCAGGACAGCTGGTTTGACACTTTCAGTTGGTATACAGGGTCGATTGGCAAGTACTACTTGAGAATGAAGACTTTCAAGAGAACCTTCGTACCTTTGGCAGGTTTGCTAGGTGTTGCCTAGCTTGGCCTTTGAGGTAGTGATCCCAAGAGCATTGACAGAGAGGGTTATGGACATGTGGAAGTGCTTGCTTCCCCATGTGGATGATGATGGGTCATTCTCTTATGTGCCCATCAGGATTGAGAATAACCATTACTGGTTTCGTCGATATGTGTTAGTACCTAGCAGGTTTGGGGATCTGCTTTTTGAGACGCCTCTACTCCCTGTGGGATACACAAACTCCTTGACAACTATGGTTGTTCAGGGGCGTCATCACAAGCGTCAAAATCGAAAGCTGATATAGGGGTTACATGACCGATTGAAGATCAAGGATACTAAAGTTGCTTCTTTGGAGATACTGTTAGTGGTGGCCATGTCAATACACGATAGTCTACCTTTGAGTACTACATACGGACAAAAACAGTTACGTGGTGCCCCAGACATTTCTACTCCTCCGGGGGATGATCCAGCTGAGGTTCGATCTCTGAGGGGGGTGGTGGAGTCCCTTACTCTCGAGAGGTATGTGCTCCTGGCTAGGTGTGTAGATTATGAGTATGGTAGGCTTGGCTCAGTTGCATCAGGTGCCTTGTCTAGTGCTCCTCCTAGTGATAATGTGGATTACGAGCTGATGGATCCTACCTTGGTTGATTCTTCTTCTAATGACGACGGGGAGTGTTACATTCTTGATTTATTTCTAGAATTTTTGATATTGCATTTGTAGAGAGACGGATTTTATTTCAATATTTTTCCTTTCTTTTTTATCATGTAGATTGGTAGCTCCATCTTTTATCACATGAATAAGATGCTTTCCTTGCATGATTAGTACGAATATGTTTAAAAAATGCAAATAGAATTTACTCTCTATTGTTCGATACTTCAATTGGCTTATTGTCTCAGGAGAGAGCCCTTTGTTTCCTTCGAATGGCAACTCTTTCTTTTTCAGGAGTTTATCTTCTCATTTGGTTCGACCTTACCTTGATTGGACGATGATAGCATTTCGCACCTTTTTCGTCCCTCTGATCGTCTCCATCTTCCTAATTGGGTCAGTGTTTGGGATTATTTGGCTCAAACTCTCAACCCTTGGGAGGTTTAGACAACAACCTACATGAACTTTGGCAGAGCGATAAGCAGACAGTCTTTCAATCTAAGGAGGCTTTGTTTTAGGATCGTAATGTAAGCTAGGTTATGGGGCTTTGAGAATCAAATAGGATACGCAGGCTCAAATTTTAGTTGTTTTCAGTAGCATTTAGATCCACACCATCTTGAGATGGTATTTGAGAATGGTTTTGTCCCTTAGTATCCTTCTTTGGCCTCGACAACACGTCCAGCTCATTTAGATCAAGCAATCCCTTTTCAATCAAAGAGGACTTTAACAGGGTTGTAATGTAGGCCATGGTTCCGAGTTTTTGCAAGAAAACGTACAGGCTCGAAACTTATTACTTCTACTGGGTTTCTTTATCACCTAGGATCAACTTTGAATTTCCTTTCTGTTTTTTTAGCATTGCATGCCTGACAAAGTGGCATGGGCGAACCATCCCTTCTTTTGGCTTGCTTATTTCCCGACTGAAGGAGGTTTTTTTCTTTTTTTTTTTTTAACATTTCTACTTGCCCTTTAATGGCTCTCTTCCTCTTTCTCTCTCTATTTTTCTTGTTTTTTTTTCGAGGCTGATATTTTTACAACCACCTTTACTTGGGTATATTTTCTCTCAATGTTTTATTTAAACCCATGATAGGCAGTGATCTCAAGGTTGGGGGATTCTATAGGAAGAAATGTAACCAGCTTAAGTGGGATTATCAAAGGTTGCTTTTGACTATATGGGAAACGAAATGAGGGCCTCTCTTCCTTTTGAACCAGATTACTAGATCCATAAAGCTTTCACGTTGCTTTGGCTTGATGCTTCGAATGGATGAAAATGATCTTTCTTTGCCAATTCTTTTGCTATCTATATGCTCCAGTGTGAGGGGGATGGTTTTAGATCGGGATTGACAAGAAATTTTTTACTTTCCTCATGGCACTAGTGGGTTGAGCAAAGGGAATATACATTTCTTTTTGGGAAAATTACACTAATGATCCTTATAGTTTACCTTCAGTCTCATTTTGGTCCTTATAATTTCAATTGCATCAAATTTGCCCTTTAATTTTTTAAAATGTGCAAAATTAGTCCAATTGATAACAACAATTCAAGAAATTACTATGTGCAATGCATGTGAGAGTATATGTGTAAATTCACTTCGTATTTCTTCCTCTCTTTTCCATCTTCTCCTACATCACCGGCCACTCCATCTTAGACTATCTCACTTGTCAAACCAACCTATTTCCCTATTTCCTTTTTCCTCTTCCCTTTTCTTCATCTTTGCTCTCTCACTCTCTGTTCTCTCCTCCGTTCACAGTGATATAACTTGAACAAGGTAGAGATTTAGAGATAGTCATTAGCACCTGTTGCAGATAATAATATTTTTTATAATCCAAATCTTCAACCCATCTACAAATAGCATATCATTCTGTTGTCCAGTTTCTAACCCCTATTTCGACCACCCCTTTCTTTAGGATGAGGAAACCATTCATACATACATACATATATTTATATATATATATCCATTGTATCTAAACATATTAGTAACCTTCAACATTTGTAGAAATTTTTTCTATTTTGGAGCTATGAATTCATTCATTTATTTTCCAGCTGCAATTCCCAATTTTATAATCTAAATTTTTAGAGATTAAAAAATAAAGATCTAAGGGCCTTTTTCTCATTTCCTCGATTTATTGAATTTGTAGTGATTAATACAATGAAGATTCAAATGGGTCTCATTAGTTTCGAGAGCTTTGGTTTGGTGGTGGTGGAAGCAATGAAGGATGATGATGGCAGGTGGGGTGGTGGTTAAAGTGGTGCGTGGGTAATTCCTAATAGGCTGGTGGATTTTAGGAAGATGAGAGGAGAGGAGAGGAGAGGAGAAGAGGGTTGGGTAGCTGGCCGGTGGCGGTGAGGAGAGGAAGACAAAACACACAGAGAGAGAGAGAGAGAGAGAGAGAGAGAGAGAGAGAGAGAGGGAGAGCAGGGCAGAGATGAGAAAAAGGGAAGAAGAGAAGGAGGAGGCAAAGGAAAAAGGAAAAGGGGAAGACTTGGTTTAGCGAGGAGCTATGGAGTGGCCAATGATGTAAGAGATTATGGAATTTATGAATCTGCCCTCATAAGCATTGCACATGGTAATTTTTTGTCCAATTTAGCAATTGCCATTATCAATTGGACTAATTTTGCATATTTTTAAAAATTAAAAGGAAAATTTGATGCAATTAAAACTACAAGGACCAAAGTGAGACTTAAGATAAACTATAAGGACTATTAGTGTAATTCGCCCTTTTTTTTTGGGATTTTGAAAGATGGCTCCTCTTCCTTTCGATAGTCTATCTACCCATCGCTCAACTTTGGTATCTCGCAAGTGCTGCTTTTTGGGCAGTTTCCTCACTCATTCTCATCTTTTCTCTCTTCGAAAAGTTGACCATTCAGTGACTGGTTAACTCATACTATCACACCCTTTAAGTCAAATCTTCTATAAGATAGAATGCACTCCCTTTATAAAAGCATTCACCATTCACAAGAATATGAGATGGCAACATTTAAATGGAAAACTATCTCTTTAATACGTTAACCAAAAGCATAAGGTTCTTATTGAAATGAAAAATGCAGACATAAATTTAATGACAGAAAATAAAAGGTATAGGAAGAAAGCGAGTGAAAACACCCCCCTCTTGTATGCTTTGAAGAGAACCCTCCTAGTAGGGTTTTGAAATGATGTCCACATCTTCAAAACTCTATTCATCACTTAGATCTGCAGACCAGGCAAAGCAGGCGGGTGCTTCTTTTTGGGTTCTGGGTGAGTTGATAGTGATGGTGAAGTTATCACCCTCCTTATTGGTGTTTTCGGTAAACAGGTTGGCTAGCTCGCCTCCCTCCAACTTGAACGATTCTGAATGAATCTTTGGTTTTGCAAGAATCTATCCCTTACTCTCACACTCAGTTTTGGCCCATCCTTCCTTCGGTATGCATTGTTCAAGGTGCAAGAAGAAAAGTGGGGGCTCCCATTGATCTTGAATCTTGTTCGGATTATAAAGGTAAATGGGGCATGGGGTTACCCTATTCTCCTCAATTGTATTGTGACTGACCAAGGTAGACTTAGACTCTTCTCCCCACCTAAGGGAGGATTCCCATTGCTCTTTGAGTTAGTCAATGGGCCAATCAGAAGCAACTTGTAATATCCTGAACCTCCATTTATTTAAATTAATGTGAATTTCTAGTGTTTGCATTGTTTAATGTTAGTTATTACATCATTTGGGTAAAAAATGGCCAATAAGAGCTTGTGTTATAACTTAAACCTATAGGGTGAGACACATGAGATTATTTCCCTTGTGTATCTTTCTTATACACCCATATATACACAATCACACACAAAAACTCACACCCACAACCGGTTGAGAGAGAGAGAGAGAGAGAGGGAGAAGAAGATAAGAGAAGGAAGAAAGGGATTATTGAAAGAAGAGCAAGCTTGGAGAGTCTCCACCCAAGCCAAGAAAAGCCATTGAAGGACTTGGGGATGCTTGAAGAAAGGTAATATTCCATTTCTTTCTACAAATTGTATATGTGTATGTATCTATCTTTGTTGGTTAAGTTGTTGGGTCGTTCTATGGGACTTCTTTGAGTCTTAAATTGACTAAATCTAGAGTAATGTAAGCCGTATTGAAAGATTTAAGAGTTTTGGGTTGAAATTCCCAATTTATGCAAGTTAGGGCTTGAGTTTCTAAAAAATTAGATCCCTTTGTTTTAACCATTCATTTCTCCTGATTTTGAGTCATTGTGATGTTCTTGAGTTCACTTTCAAGTCCTTGAAGAGTTGGGAAGGTTTGGTTGCATTTGGATGAGGTTTAGAAGAATTTTGGTTTGAATTTTTGCAACTACGTAGCAGGGCGTTCGAACGCTCGTTATGGCATTTGAACGGTAAGAGGAGGGAGTGATATTTTTTTGCCTTAGTGTTTGAACGACCCAGGTAGGCGTTCAAATGGCCCGTGGGCAAGAACCCTAGTTTTGGCCTGGCGTTCGAATGGAATGGCCTGAGAAGAGCCATTCCCCTTTTTGCCTTGGCGTTCAAACTGCCCGAGAGCTGTATTTTAGGTTGGCCATTTTTAGCCTAGGCATTCGAATGGCCCATTTGGGCATTCGAACGGTTTGACTGTTTTGACACTTGTTTATAATTTGAGCATATCTTGCTGTAAAAAACTCGGTTTTAAGCACCGTTTGTAGCGTTGGATAGTAGACTCATAGACCTTTTCATCCATGTAAAGTTTGCACCCTAAATCCTCATGGATTGTGAGATTTTGGAGTTTGAAGTTGACCCAAGATTATGCCGAAAACCTTGTTTCTCCAAAATGTTAGCCCGTTTTACATGAGACCTAACTTCTTCAGCCGAAATGTGTTTTTGACCCATGACCTATCAAATTAAAGGCCATTAAGCCTATTTTCAAATGAAACTAACCTAGAGTGTGAACTCATCTTTGAGTGGTGGTTGGGACGCGATGAAGGAGTCAATGTTTTGGCTTTCATGTTCGAACCTCAACCTTTATATTCTTGTTTTGCATTGGGGCTTTGTCCTAGAGTTTAGCCTCGTTCTCCCGTTGTGAGAGTGAGGTGTTGATGAGTCAGGGTTGAAGGACTTATGTGCTAAGTCTCGGTTTATGTATTATCGCTTTGCTTTAGAGTCTTGTATTGATGTTTATATGCTTCTATGTGAATTTTGTGTAGGAACACCTTGTTTAACACCCATTCAATCGGAGAGATGTGAGTAACGATATGCCATGAGTAAAACTCTATTATTTTCCTAATGTTTTAAGATCATTTCTATATTATGCAATGGTTTTCATATATTTCAATGCATCAATGTTATGTTCAATTACGAATGTCATATTTTAAATACTTGCATGTTATAATCGTGTTTTGAATTAAAGCCCATGGGCTATAATGTTTGAATAAAGAGATGTTAAGTTTCTAATGTATGGTGCCAACTCGGGTCTTATCATGGCAAGACCTTAATCTAGCCTGATAGTCCTACAATAGGGGATGTAAAATAAACTATCTATGTTGGAAAATGTCCCTGCCCTAAAGAGCCTTAGCATGACCTACAAGGTTACTATAGAGGCTAGCTCATATGTCGGGTTGTAGCACACTTATGTTTAAGAACAAGAATAAAGATATATTAAATGCTTATGATGAGTTATATACGTCGCATCTCTCTTCTATGATATCATGATTTGAAATGGTATAATGTTTCAATACGACGCTCATGTTCTATATACACAAATGTTTACCTATTGATATATATGTTGCTATAACTGCCAGTCCATGGTAATTTCATGCTCATGCACCATTGTTATTTACTAAGCATTAGCTTATATTTTCTCAAATGATTTTCAGGTAGTCAGTCCGGGAGGCCCTAGAGTGAGGCCATATGTAGATTTTGAGCTATGGCCCACGAGCATATGTTTTGTAATATGTTTGAGGGTTGGACCCCAATATTTTGTAATGGTATAAATGTTATAATTTTGGCAGGCCTTCATTAGGCCCATATGTATGTTATGTTTTGGTTTAGACACAGCTCTGTCATGTATGACACGAGTTATATTTCAAGTTATAAAAATTTTATTTCTGTAATTATGCATCATTTTAAATGATTATGCACAAGTGATCAATCGAGTTATATAATGAGGCCTTGGGTAGCCTTGCTATTGGTCGATCATGTACCCTAAATTCGTATAGACCGGGTTATGGTGCATGATAGCGTGGTATCAGAGCTATAGGTTGACACTGTAAGATTGAGTCATGTCTAGATAGAATTCTAGGTTTGACTTGAGTATGTGCTATGCATATATATATATATATATATATATGTATGCTACGTGTATAATGACATGCCAATGTGTAATACATGTAGTGCTATGTTAAATGCTTAACATTTTGTTATGCACATATAGTTAACCATGCTGTCGAGAAGAGGTGGTCGTAGAGGGGCCAAAGGGCTCGAAGGCCGAATTGATCATATAGAAAGGATCTTAGCTAGACTTGTCCAAGTGGTCTAAAATGCTCATAGCAACACCGCTCATGTATTGGAACAGCTGGCAGCGCAGGCACCAAAAGAATAAGCAGTGGCACGTACTACCATTAAGCAGTTTCAACAGTTAAAGCCCCCAACTTTTTAAGGAACTCCCAACGCAATGGCTGCAGAGTCTTAGCTGTTGGGAATCGAGAGGTTGTTCAAAGTGTTGCCTTGCACATATGAATAGAAAGTGACCTTCGACGCCTTTATCTTCGAAGGAGCTGCTCTTGTTTGGTGGAAATTAAAGAAAGCGATGGAGCCACTATAGTTGTGGTCTAGGTTTTTGGAGGTGTTTAATGAGGAATACTTTTTCGAGACTGTCAGAGATCAGAAGACTATGGAGTTCCTTGCTTTAACACGCGGGAATATGACGGTGGCGGTGTACAACGCCAAATTCATGGAACTATCACGATATGCCCCACATATTGTGTTATCAGAGACTCACAAGGCAAGGAAGTTTGAGACAAGATTGCAATGGAACATCCACAATAAGGTGGACATCCTACAACTAGAGACCCATCAAGAAGTTTTACAACGAGCAATTATTGCCAAAAGGGCAAATGATGAAATGTCCTAATATCGAGAAAAGAACAAGAAGAGATCGGGAAGTGACCTAGGCAAGGGATAAAGTTCAAAGTGGCAAAGTTATGGATATTCTAGTGGGAATTCGTCTACCCCATAGGGGAATACCTCTAACCAAGGAGGTAACACGGCTAGTGAGATACCAACGTGCCCAAATTGTCAAAAAAAGCATTGGGGCACATGTCGTTTAGGAAGCAGGGCTTGTTACAAGTGTGGCCAGGAGGGTCACCAAGTCAAGGATTGTTTGAAGAAGAACAGAGCACAAGGATCTGGGGCATCAGCATCAGCCTCAGTTCAACAATCGACGGCTAACAGGAGGGAGAATCAACCACGGCAGGGCCGAGCTTTCGCACTTACTCCGGGAAACACCCCAGCTACCGATTCTGTAGTGTCAGGTATACTTGCTATTTGTGGTTGACTTGCACACGTCCTTATTGATTTTGGTTCCACACACTCATTTGTCTCATATCTTTTTGCCAAATACTTCTATACATCTCTGGTACCTCTTAATTATGCTTTGGTTGTATCATTGTCATCCGAGGATTTCATGTTATGTGATATGATTTATAATTCTTGTGAAATTATTTTTAACGATGTGCCCATGTTTGTAAATCTCATTCCCCTAGAAATGCACGGTTTTGATGTCATCTTAGGAATGGATTGTTTATCCTCTTACCATGCTATCATTATTTGTGAGCTTAAACTAGTCGTGTTTCATTCTTCTACCAATTCGGGACTTGTATTGGAGGGAGTTGGTGTAGTGCCCCCTCCCTATCTCATTTCATCTATTCAAGTACGTCATTTAATTCAAAAAGAGAATCGTGTATTCTTGTGTAGCGTTTTTGACACACGTTTCCCCACCGCCCTTGGAAGAGATCCATGTTGTCTGGGCATTTCCCGATGTCTTTCCTGATGAGCTATCTGGTTCTTTGGTGGACCGAGAGATTGAGTTCCACATTGACCTTAATACGGGTACTAGACCCATTTTCAAAGCTCCTTATTGTATGTCCCCTTTAGAGTTAAAGGAGTTGAAGGTCCAACTCCAAGACTTGTTAGAAATGGGATTCATTTGTCCTAGTGTCTCACCTTGGGGTGCTCTGGTGTTATCTGTGAAAAAGAAAGATGGAACCATGAGATTATGCATTGATTACCCGGAATTGAACAAGGTCACCATTAAGAATAAGTATCCATTGCCGAGGGTGGACGATTTGTTTGATCAACTACATAGTGTACAAGTATTTTCGAAGATCGACCTAAGGTCGGGTTATCACCAACCGAAGGTTAGGGCAAGTGATGTGGAGAAGACGGCCTTCCAAACTAGATATGGTCATTATGAGTTTTTGGTTATGCCATTTGGAGTCACAAATACACCTGCCGCATTCATGGATTTGATGAATCGAGTTTTTAAACCCTACCTATCGCGCCTAGATTTTCGCACTCGAGGAATATACACACAAGCGGGAAAAACACTGTACTCTCTCGTTAGAACTCACCCTCCTAGAAGAATGAGTGCGACTAGGTTTGAATTGAAAATATATTTGAATAAAGGGCTTTTAGAAAAGATTTGGAGTCACCACCTAACTTGATTAAGATGAGTTAGGTCACCTAAAAACTAAGCACAATCTGAAGACTACACTTAGGATTTTGAAAAATGATTTTGAAAATACTACCTCAAGAGAGGATTTTTAGGAAAACAGGTTGTTTGGCAACCTTTAGAAAACATTTAAGCCCTTTTTAGAAAAATAACTCCATTTTTGGTCTTTGAAACCAGTGATCCTAGGTTCGGAGGTTGGTTACGTGCAGGAAAAACGCATAAAGCCATCACCCTACCCCGCCCTTGCAGTACCTACATGTCTATTTACCCTAGATTCACCTATGAGAGTCTTCAACTAACAAATGTTCAATCCTATCCACTTTAGAAAACATGATGCATGATATGCAAGTGCAAGAAAAGAGAATTGGCAAATAGATTTGGAAATAGTTTTGAAAAGAAATTGATTTGATTTAAAAGAGATTTGAAAAGATAGAATTGAAATTGGAAAGTTTTAGAAATTGGAAATAAAGATTTGAAAATAGATTTTTGGAATTGGAAACTTGAAATAGATCATGGAATTGGAAATTGGAAAGCAGATATGGAATTGAAGATTTGAAAAAGGTTGTGACCACACCCATGAGGGTTGCCTACGTATCCTTTTGGAGGAATCAGGTCAGTCATAGTTTGGAGAAGAGTTCGATAGAAAATAGAAGACATGATTGGAAGAAAGAGATTGAATTGGAATTTGGATTTGATTTAAACTTAGAATAGAAGATTGAAGATTGGAATTTAGAATTTTTGAATTGAAAATGTTGGATTTTGATTTGGAAAGATAGAACTTGGAAGAAAGATTTAGACTTGTCTTGGAAAGATGGAGGCTTAAGAAAGCTAGACTTAGGAAAGACTAAAGGTTTAAGAAAAATTTGACTTGGAAAGGTTTAAGAAATGTTCGACTTGACTCGAAAGAGTTTTAGAAAAGATTTGATTTAGGAAAGATTCGAATTAGGAAAGTTCCGTTTTAAGAAAGTGTCACTTTAGGAAGGCTCCGTTTTAGGAAAGTTTCGAATTAGGAAAATTTTGAAATAGAAAGCATTCCATTTTAAGAAGTTTTGAAATTGGAAAGTTTTGAATTTAGAAAGTTTCAATTTAGGAAAGTTTTGAATTAAGAGAGTTTCATTTTAAGAAAGGGTTTGAAATAGGAAAGGTTTCGAAAACAAGAAAGTTTTGAGTTTAGAAAGTTTTAGATTTGGAAAGATTTGAAGTTTTAGGAAAGTTTAGAGTTTTAGAAAGATTTAGGAAGTTTAACTTAAGAAAGTTTTGAATTTAGAAAGCTTTGAATTTGGAAAGATTTGAAATTTAGAAAGTTTAAGATTTAGAAAGTTTTAGAGTTTTAGAAGATCTTGAGATTAGGAAAGGTTTGAATTTAGAAAAGGATTTGAAAACTTAGATTTGGAAAGTTAAGATTTGAAAAGGGGTAGATTTAAGAAAAGGGTTGAATTAGGAAAAATTTGGAAGCTTAATGTTTAAGGAAAGATTCGAAAGTTTTAGGAAACTTATGGTTTAGGAAGGTAGGAAATTAGGAGGGAGTTGAATTAGGAAAAATTTAGATTTTGAGTTTTAAAATTTAGGAAGGATTTTTATGTTCAAGTTTTGGAAACTTAAGATTTAAGAAAGTAGAAGATTAGGAAGGATTTGGATTAGGAAAGATTTGGATTTGGAAGGATTGAGATTCCTATTTCCTAAAACAAGGAATTGGATTTTGTTTCTAAAAAAGGTTTGATTTTGTTTCAAAAAACTAAGGATAGAATCTAGCTTCCTAAACGAGATATTGGATTTGGTTTCCTAAAGGAAAGATTTGATTTGACTTCCTAAAAGGAGGATTGGATTTGACAAGGATTTGGAAAGGGAGGTTTTAGAAACCCTAGATTTGGAAGACTATAATTTTGACATAGAAAAGAGGTTTTTGGAAACCTAATTTTGACGTAGAAAACGGGAGGTTTTGGAAACTTATGATTTTGATGTAAAAGGGGAGATTTTGGAAACCTAGGTTTGGGGTACGGTTGAAAATCACGTTTTTGGAAAGAAAATTAGGGTTTCCTAATCGCGGATTCTAAGGCTTGACTTGGGCTCTAAGGAAAGTGTTTTTTAGAAAGTTCGTTTTTGGAAATGAAGATTTTGGAGGAAGATTTTAAAGAAGAGTTTTTTAGAAAGCGTATTTTGAAAAGAATTTTAGGAAGAAAGTTTTTGGAAAGTAAAACTTTGAGAGAGTTTTGAAAACAAGATTTTAGAAGAAGCTTTTAGAAAAGAGTTTTTAGGAAAGTGAATTTTGAGGAGAGTGTTTTGGAAAGGAGTTTGAAAAGAGAAATTTTAGAAAATAGTTTTTTGGAGGGAGTTTTTAGAAACTAATTTTGGAAAGAAGAGCTTTTCAAAAGCATTTTGGAAAAGAGGAGGGTTTTAGAAAGAGAGACTTTTGAAAAGAGAGTTTTTTGGAAAGCATAAAAACGCTTCATTTTCCTAAAACGATTCTAACCATAAGAAGGTTAGAACCACTTTAAGAAAGTGGTTTTGAAAATAACGAGTTGAAAATATGGACCATGTTGGTCACTTTAAATATAGCACTTTTCTGAAGCAACCCTAGCCATGGAAAGGCTAGAATCACCTTAGGATTGTGATTTTGAAAACAAGTTTGGAAAAAGAAGATTTTGATATAATTTTGAAAACGATTTTGAAAACGACTTTTGAAAGAATGCAAGAATCATGATATGCACAATGCAAATTGGGGTTGTGAACATACAAGGTTAAGGCTTCACCACATAATCAAGGGGGCCGAACCCACATGGTCTCCGGTTAGACTAAAAGAAAGCCCCCGACACGGTGACCCTCCAATACTCCAATCCTACACATGGACTGAGAATCCCCTTGTTTTAAGCATGCAAAGAAGGGGGGGGGGGAAAGAGATGAGGAATTAAAATAGAGAAAACCAAGTGGGTTAGGAGAGAGAAGAGAGAGGGGGGAAGTATGAAAATTTAAATAAGAAGCCCACCTTGTATCTTCTTTATTTGGCCTAACTTTGCGCTTTGCGCACTTTGCTTTGCTTGTCTTGCTTCAATCTTCACTTCAATCTTCAAGAGTTCGTCTTCAATCTTTAAACCTTCAGATTGCAGCCCTTCAAGTCTTTAAAGAAGGTTTGGAGGCTAATGTATAAGTGTATGAGAGTGTATAGAAGTGTGTATGAGTGTATAGGAGGCTAGGATTTGGTGTATGGTAGCTAGGGTTTCGAGAACTTAGAGAAGCTAGGGTTTTGGGAGTGTTCGAGCTCTGTATATCAAATATTAGGGTTTTAATACTGAGTTTGCAGACCTCTTTCACACTGGAGGAGGCTCTGTATTTATAGAGGTGGGATAGACCTGACACTTGTTGCAGTGGCGTCAGGGTAAAATTCCTCTTGGCGCCACTAGGAGTGGGTCCAGGCCATTTCTTGGCTTGGCGCCACTAGTAGTGGCGCCAGCAAGTTAGGAAAGTTTGTTAAGTCGGTAAGCAACGTATCTTTGACAGATTTGGGCGCCTATACTAGTAACTACCATGCAATTTTTAGACTGGTTTCACTAGGAGTGACTCTGGAAAGTCCAGGAAGGATTTAAGGGAACCAGGATTGGCCCGGAAGGCCGAAAAAGGACAGGAACACTTAGAACAGTGTCCCGGAGGTATTTGACTTGAAAAATGAGGATAAGATGTGTCGGAAGGGTTGACCGGGCCATTAGGGGCAAAATGGTCAACCGGGCTGGAAAGCTGCCGAGATAGACTCGGAACGTCTTGGAAGAAGATTTGAGATTTGGAAACATTATTCAGAATGTTCCCAAAAGCTGCCGGTTTGATACACAGAGATGGTGTGGTTGGAAAAGGTGACGGGCCCACTAGGGACAAAACGGTCATTTTGCGTCGGGTTCGCCGAAACTGACTCGGAATGATCCAGAAAGATAAAGAAAGGTTGAGAATACTATAGAAAGCATTCTCGGGAGGTTACCGGTTTGATACCCAAGGCCGGTGTGGTTCCCTGGGCATTCGAATGCCTAGGGGCAAAATGGTCATCTTGACCAAAAAGTCTAGAAATTGGCCCGAAACTGATTAGAAGGCACCTAATCATGCCGAATTTCCTTTAAGATAATCTTGGAAGGTTGGACTTATTGTTTGAGGATTCAAATGTGTTCTCGAGAAACGTGCTGAAAATGGCTCTAGGGGCAGTTTGGTCATTTTTTACCAAAGTGGGTTAGCAGGCACTGGTGTTGACCTGGGTTTTGAGTGTTTCCACCACTCTGACGGCGATCGCATGATACAGGGGTTTGTTGGCAATTCCCTATATCGATCTGCTTGCAAGTATTTCCGCTACTCTAACGGTTGCGATGTTTGCGAGTATTTTCGCTACTCTGACGGTTCGCGATCATTCTCGAGATTGCCTGATCTCGGGAAACTGCTAAAGGGACTTAGCGCCTGAGAATTAACTTTCTCGAAAGGCGTGCATAAACAGACATTTCTGTATTAACGAGCTAGCAAGCGCCAAAGGTGGACCACTCTACCATCTAGGGGACTTGGGGTCTTGTCCCAATCGACAAGTTTAAAGGGACTTATCGTTCCGAAGAGATTTTTTTTTAGAAAACGTGCCAGACCGTCTCGAGGAATCAACTGTCTCGAGAGAGGGATTGGAATTGGAATTGGAAAGGGGACTTACTGTCTTCGAAAAAACGTGCCTGATTTGGAATTGGAAAGGGAACTTACCGTCTTCGAAAAAACGTGATTGATTTGGAATTTGAAAAGAGGACTTACCATCTTCGGAAAGACGTGCTTGATTTGGAATTGGAAAGGGGACTTACCGTCTTCGGAAAGAAGTGCTTGATTTGGGATTGGAAAGAGGACTTACCGTATTCAGAAAGACGTGCCTATTTTTGAATTAGACTAAACAATGCCCCCAAGGGCATTTTGGTCCTTTTGCCTCTATTTGGGCCCGACGGGGCCCTCGAAGCGATGAACTGATGGGATTAGACTTAAAAAGTTAATTTGGATTGAAATATGCCCACAATGACTTGAACAGAAGTCTAGACGGAGTGGAGATCACTGAGTGGTCAAAAATGGGATGCTTACATTCCCTTGATGATTTTGTAATTGTGTTTATTGATGACATCTTGATGTATTCTAAAAGTGTTGCAGAACACAAGCACCACTTGAGAGCGGTCCTTTAGACACTACGGAACAGGAAATTGTATGCCAAGCTGAAAAGTGTGAATTTTAGTTGTCAAATGTAGCATTTTTGGGACACATCATCAGCATAGATAGAGTGTCTGTTGATCCTTCGAAGGTTGAAGCCATTGTGAATTGGCCGAGACTGACAAATGTAATCGAAGTCAGAAGTTTTATGGGCTTAGGTGGGTATTACTGAAGATTTATGAAGGATTTTTCCAAGATTGTGACTCCGCTAACACAACTCACTCGGAAGAACACACCATTTGAATGGAATGAGAAGAGGTAATGAAGCTTCCAAGAATTGAAGAACCAATTGGCGTCCGCACTAATTCTAGCCTTACATATCGGGATTGATGGGTTCTTGATACACAGTGACACTTCGCATAGAGGACTGGGATGCGTATTGATGCAACACGGTAAGGTGATTGCATATGCCTCAAGACAATTGAGACCGTAAGAGAAGAACTACCCGACCCATGATCTTGAATTAGCATCAATGGTGTTTGCTTTGAAGATTTGGTGCCACTATTTGTACGGAGTCACATGTGAGATCTTCACCGACCACAAGAGTTTGAAATACCTTTTCACACAGAAGGAGCTGAACATGAGATAGAGAAGACGGCTCGAGTTGATCAAGGACTACAACATTCTCATTCAATACCATCCGGGAAAGGCCAATGTGGTGGCCGATGCCTTGAGCCAGAAGTCTACTGCCAACCTAGCATGTCTTATCACTTTCCAGCGGCCCTTGCTCCTTGACCTGGAAAGATCGGAGACTGAAATTGTTGCACCGAGTACCAATATGATGCTTACCACCATGATCGCCCAACTGGCGTTGATAAAAGTTGTGAATCAACAATAACCTGAAGATCCTTACTTGTGGAAGATCTATGAAGAGATGGGAACGAATCCGAAGCCTAACTTCACCTTGCATGATGGATCTTTGAAGTTTAGAAGTCGATTGTGTGTTCTAAATATACTCGAAATCAGGAGGTAAGTTTTGGAAGAAGCCCAGAATAAAAAGTTCACTATGCATCCAGGAGGCACAAAAAATGTATTGGGATTTGAAGGAGACATTTTGGTGGCTGGGAATGATCAAGGAAATAGTTGATTTCGTATCACGATGCCTACAATGCCAACAGATCAAAGCAGAACATCATAGACCGTGGAACTACTTCAACCTTTATCGATACTGGAATGGAAGTGGGAGCATATCACCATGGATTTCATCGTAGGATTGCTGAGGTCACCACGAGGTTGTGATGCTAAATGGGTTATTATTGATTGCCTTACCAAGTCTGCACATTTCTTACTAGTGAAGACTACGTACTCCTTATCTAAGCATGCGACCCTCTACACTGTGGAGATTGTTCTGTTACATGGTACGCTAGTTTCGATAGTGTCCAATCTAGACCTGAGATTTGTGTCAAAATTTTAAAAGAGTTTGCAAAGAGCTTTAGGCACCGAATTGAAGTTTAGCATGACATTTCATCCGCAAACCGATGGGCAATCAGAAAGGACCATGTAGACCCTAGAAGACATGTTGCGGTTATATGTTCTTGACTTTCAAGGAACCTGGGACGATCATCTGCCAATAGTGGAATTTGCCTATAACAACAGTTTTCATGCAAGCATCGAAATGACACCTTATGAAGCGCTTTATGGGAGGAAGTGTAGATCTCTAGTTTGTTGGGCCAAAGTTAGAGAGAGAAAGATTCTTGGGCCAGAGATTGTGCAACTGACCACTGACAAGATCAAGATAATTCAGCAATGAATACGAACTACTCAAAGTAGCCAAAAGAGTTACGCGGACATGCGAAGATGGGACTTAGAGTTTGAAGAAGGGAGCCACGTGTTCTTGAATGTATCTCCTTTTAAAGGGATAAATCGTTTCGGCAAGAAGGGAAAGCTTAGTCCAAGTTACATTAGACCATTTGAAGTTCTTAAATGCATTAGATCTGTTGCTTATCGTATTGCTCTTCCTTTAGAACTTTCACAAGTTCACAATGTCTTTCATGTTTCGATGCTATGGAGGTATGTTCACGACCTGACGCACATGATTGATCACTATCCTTTGGCTTTGAATGAAGATTTAAGCTATGTTGAGAGATTGATTGAGATTCTTAATTGCCATGACCAAGTTCTTAGGAACAAGGTCATTCCGTTGGTCTCAAGTTTTATGGCAGAACCACACTTGGGAGGAATCTACTTGGGAATGTGAAGATAAGATCCGAGAGCGTTATCCCTCTTTGTTTGAATGATAGCTTGTATCAAGTTTGGGGAATGATGTAATATCTAGAACCTCCATTTATTTAAATTAATGTGAATTTCTAGTGTTTGTATTGTTTAATATTAGTTATTACATCATTTGGTCAAAAATGACCAATAAGAGCTTGTGTTGTAACTTAAACCTATAGGGTGAGACACATGGGATTATTTCCCATGTGTATCCCTCTTATTCACCCATGTATACACAAACACACACCAAAACTCACACCCACAACCTGTTGAAAGAGAGAGAGAGAGAGAGAGAGAGAGAGAGAGAGAGAGAGAGAGAGAAGAGAAGAAAGAGAGAGAGAAGAAGAAGGAGAGAGAAAGAAAGGGAAGATTGGAGAGTCTCCACCTAAGCCAAAAAAAGTCATTGAAGGACATGGGCAAGCTTAAAGAAAGGTAAGGTTCCATTTCTTCTACAAATTGTATATGTGTATGTATCTATCTTTGTTGCTTAAGTTGCTGGGTTGTTCTATGGGACTTCCTTGAGTCCCAAATTGACTAAATCTAGAGTATTGTAAGCCCCATTGAAAGATTTAAGAGTTTTGGGTTAAAATTTCCAATTTATGCAAGTTAGGGCTTGGGTTCCTAAAACCCTAGATTCCTTTGTTTTGACCATTCATTTCTCCCCATTTTGAGTTATTGTGATGTTCTTGAGTTCACTTTCAAGTCCTTGGAGAGTGAGGAAGGTTTGGTTACATTTGGATAAGGTTTAGAAGAATTTTGGTTCGAATTTTTGCTGCTGCACAGCAAGGCGTTCAAATGCCCGATATGGCATTCGAACGACAAGAGGAAACAGTGAAATTTTTTTACCTTGGCTTTCGAACGACCCATGGGCAAGAACCCCAGTTTTGGCCTAGCGTTCAAACAACCCATCTGGGCATTTGAACAGCCCGAGAGGAGCTATTCCCCTTTTTGCCTTGGCGTTCGAACGGCCCAGATGGGTGTACAAACGGCCCGAGAGCTGTTTTCTGGGTTAGCCATTTTTGGCCTAGGCGTTTGAATGGCCCATTTGGACGTTCGAACGGTTTGACTATTTTGACACTTTTCTACAATTTGAGCATATCTTGCTCCAGAAAACTCGATTTTTAGCACCGTTTAAAGCGTTGGATAGTAGACTCATAGAAATTTTCATCCATGTAAAGTCTGCACCCTAACTCCTCATGGATTGTGAGATTTTGGAGTTTAAAGTTTACCCAAAATTATGCCAAAAACCTTGTTTCTCTAAATTGTTAGCCCGTTTTGCATGAGACCTAACTTCTTCATCTGAAATGTGTTTTTGACCCATAACCTATCAAATTAAAGGTCTTTAAGCCTATTTTCAAATGGAACTAGCCTAGAGTGTGAACTCATCTTTGAGTGGTGGTTGGGACGCGATGAAGGAGTTAATGTTCCGGCTTTCATATTCGAACCTCAACCTTTATATTCTTGTTTTGGATTGGGGCTTTGTCCTAGAGTTTAGCCTCGTTCTCCCATTGTGAGAGTGAGGTGATGATGAGTTGGGGTTGAAGGACTTATGTGCTTAGTCTCGGTTTATGTGTTATCGCTTTGCCTTAGAGTCTTGTATTAATGTTTCTATACTTTTTTGTGAATTTTGTGTAGGAACACCTTGTTTAACACTCGTTTAATCGGAGAGAGGTGAGTAACAATATGCCATGAGTAAAACTCTATTATTTTTCAAATGTTTTAAGCTCACTTCTATATCATGCAATGTTTTCCATATATTTCAATGCATCAATGGTATGTTCAATTACGAATGTCATATTTTAAATACATACATGTTATACTCATGTTATGAATTAAAACCTATGGGCCATAATGTTTGAATGAAAGAGATTATAAGTTTCCAATATATGGTGCCAACTCGGGTCTTCTTGTGGCAAGACCTTAATCTAGCCCGATAGTTCTATTATAGGGGACGTGAAATAAACTATCTATGTTGGGAGATGTCCCTGGCCTAAAGAGCCTTAGCGTGACCTACAAGGTTGCTATGGAGCCTAGTTCATATGTCCGGTTATAGCATACTTATGTTTTAGAACAAGAATCAAGATATGTTAAATGCTTATGATGAGTTATATACATCGCATCTCTCTTCTATGATATCATGATTCGAAATGACATAATGTTTCAATACGATACTCATGCTCTATATACATAAATGTTTACCTATTGATTTATATGTAGCTATAACTGCTAGTCCATGATAATTTCATGCTCATGCATCATTGTTCTTCACTAAGCATTAGCTTACGTTTTCTCAAATGATTTTCAAGTTACCAATTCGGGAGGCCCTAGAGCGAGGCCATATGTGGATTTTGAGCTACTACCCACAGGCCTATGTTTTGTAATTTGTTTGAGGGCTGGACCCTAATGTTTTGTAATAGTATAAATGTTATAACTTTGGCAGGCCTTGATTAGGCCCATATGTATGTTATGTTTTGGTTTAGACACAGCTCTACCATGTATGACACGAGTTATATTTCAAGTTATAAAAATTCTATTCTGTAATTATGCATCATTTTAAATGATTATGCACAGCTGATCAGCCAATTTATGTAAAGCAATCTTAGGTAGCCTTGCTATTGACCGATCATATACCCCAAATCCGTATAGGCCAAGTTATGGGGCATGACACAACTTGAGGTTTGTTAAAGTCATGAGAGGAAACCAGGCATGTTGGCAACTCTTCTTCCCATTCACTTTCTTCATCAGTTTCCCAGTCTCCATCATAATAATCTTCGACCATAAAATCCTCTAGTTCACCATCTTCTTCTCTTTCTTCTAGTATCAGGTTAAAAGTGTGATCCCGTAAAGGGTTTGTCGACAACGAAGGCATGACTGTATGTTGATGGTCTTGTTGTCTATTAGGTCTTGAATTTTATGCTTGAGGATAAAGCAACTTTCAGTGTCATACCTTTATCCTCCTGAATTTTATTCACAAATAGCTGTCGAGTTGAAGTTAGGTGGTAAGGGATTGGGCAAAGGCCGAAAGCGTATAGGTTTCAGGTATCATGCTGCTAAAAGGCCACAATAGGTTGTCGTTTGTGTGTAAGCAAGTTTAGTAAAAACTCAATTTTTTCCAATCGCCCTCTTAGGTCAGATGGGTGTCCTATATGTTTTTGAAATTCGGGGGTCAAGTTTTGGCATGATAATAGCTCGGTTAACGACTTGGAAATCGAGGAGGTTTTAGATTTTTAGTTTCAAAATAAAACATTTTTTCATATCATGGCCAGGTGAGTTAGAATGGTATTCACATGGTAGATTAGGATTATATGATTGGGGGGTTCGGTTGAAGATAGGCCTGGGAGGTATCAGAACGAGGTGGTTAGCTTAGCGGAGACGTCGGTAGGCAGTGGTCAGAGAGCAATCCAATGGAGTGTAATCTCGGTCTTCTCCTTTGGTTCTTTTTCGTAGGATAGCCTGCCCTTCACTTGAAGAGCCTTTGTCTGCTCATTGGTTGTTATACCTGCATGGGATAGGAGCAAGGAGAGTATTGCTTCCATTTTGGTCATCCTTTTCCTAAGTTCTCTTACTTCTTCTAGTATATGGGCCTGGTCTTGCTTGAGGACCGAACTTGGTGGTGCATTGAGTGGCTCCATGGATGTTTTCCAATATGGACTTGGCTTTTGATCTCTGTAGCAATGGGGGGAAGGTGAAGAAAAAGTATAAAACAAGAAAAAGGAAAAAGTTAGTATCTTGTTTTGACAATTTTTATGCAATGCATGCCCTAAAGGTGTTCCCACTTGAGAGGGAGACTAAACATAATATATTTGGCTCACTCTTTAGAGATAGGGGGTTTGCCTCTGTATGCAGATACTTTACCATTAATTGGGAATACACATTCATTCATACATTCATTTGCAAGAAAGAGGTACATTGAGCTTTGAGTTTAAATACAAGAGAATCAAAGTACATTTTAATAAGAGGAAGGGAAACATTTTCCTTGGGACTTTTCGCCTATCTACTTTTACATTTGAAATCCTAAATGACTCTTGAGTCTTCGGATTCGTCTTATTTGATAGAGGTTAGTGAGAGACCTTTGTTTTTTGGTTGCCTCTTGTCTTCTTGGCATTCTTATCTCCGTGAACATAGAGGGATTAGGGCCTTTCTTTGTGAGATGATTTGAAATGTATGCCATGAGTCCTTAGCGTTGCTTAGGAACCCTTAGGATTTTGGTAGGTTTTATGTAAGGGAGAGTGAGCTTAGTGTCACTCTCTATGGGTTGATCATATGCATGAGAATGCAGTGACTTGAATTACTTTGGAAATCTTGTCTAGAAATGGATTATTGAATGAATATACATGTATGCAAGAAAATAGAGGGAGAGAATGCACTTGTAAAGTAATTATGCATGCAGGAACATTACACAAGCATTATAATAACAGGAATGGACAAGGATAAAGAAAAGTAAAGCAATGGCCCTTTCCTCAATAGTTTTAAAATTGACGTGAGTGTTTTAAATCCGACAAAGGTTCGGCTATACAAGGCTTCTACATGAGCATGAGATTGAGGGTTTACTATTGCTTCCTAAGAAGGCTTGGTTCTAGATCTTCAAACTTAGGCCCACTCCCTGAGGTGGTGACATTATCGATTGGTGATATGAGTGGGGGGACCATCATGAGGCCGTAGGCTAAGAAACTGAAATAGCATCCACCCATAACCAAATTTCTGTCCCCCCCCCTTCTAACTAGAAGGGTTATCATTAAGTAAAGAATGCAAAGATGCAAATGCAAGTGCACGTGCAGTGTGTGTGTGTGTGTGTGTGTGTGTGTGTGTGTGTGAGATTTTCAAAAGCGAAAGAAAGGGCCCCCAACAACTCTCATCCATCCTGTCCATTCCATCCTGTCATTCATGACAATTTATATAAACAATAAAAGTAAACGTGAACATGGTCCACCTACAAAATAAAGCACAAAAAGTTAGTACTTTGATAACAAACTTAATACATGTTAGAATGATTTTATATGAATTGAATGCAAACAATGACTTTTTGAAAACAACTTTGAAAATTTAGATTTTAAAATATTTGAAGTGGATAAGATTGGACCAGTTAAAAGGCAGAAGGACATGGTATTGGCCTAACCCTCAAAGTGTCTCCAGTGGAGTCAACAGCTATCGCGCCCCGATTTTTCGCACTTAAGAAAACAAGTGAAAAAAACACGGCACTCTGTCATTAGAACTAATCCTCCTAGAAAGACTAGATTTGAATTGGAAATTAATTGGATTAAGGGCTTTTGGAAAAGATATGGAGTCACCAACTAACATTGTTAAGGTGAGTTAAGTCACCCAAACTAAGGAAAGTCCAAAGACTAAACTTAGGGTTTTGAAAACTTTCTCAAGAGATGGTTTTGTTAGAAAACAAGCTGTTTGGCAATCTCTGGAAAGATTTAAGCCATTTTAAAAAATGACTCCAGTTTTGCTCTTTCGAAAACAGTGATCTATGGTCCAGGGGTTGATTATGTATAGGGAAGATGCCCTTGCGTTACCTGCATGTCTTTCTACCCAAGGTTCACTTAATTAGAATCTTCAATTATTCAATGTCCAATGCTATCCGCTTTGAAAAGAATTTTGGAAAAATATTTGATATGATGTATGACATACATGTGCAAGTAAAGGATTGGATTTTGAAAATAAATATGAAAAGGAGATTTGAAGTTTGAAAAAAGGTTGTGGAAATTGAAACCTTGAATAAGGTTGTGGAAATTGAAAACTTGAAAAAAATGTGACCGAACCCATGAGGGTTGCCTATATATCCCTTTGTTCGGAATCAGGTTAGTCATAGTTCGGACTCGAGGTCTGGTAGAAAATAGATACTTTGGGGTCTTTGAAAAGGTTTGATTTTGAACTTTAATTGGAGGATTTGAAATTGAAAATCGATTTGAAATTAACTTTGATTTGAAAAGCTTGAATTGAACTTTGAAGTCGTCTTAATTTGAATTGGAATTTGAAAACCATCTTGGAATAGAAAAGAGTTGAAGCTTCCTAACTTAGGGTTAGGGTTGAACTAGGGTTTGTACATCTTAGGACTTAGGTAACCTAGGGTTGAAGCATGCATTTGAATTGCAAAGACTTAATTTGTACTTGAGAGGCTTGATTTTGGAAAGTTCTAATTTAGGAAATATTTAGTTTAAGAAAGATTGGAAAAGACTTGATTTGATTTTAAAATATTTGATTTGAAATAATTTGAAAAGTTAAAATTTGGAAAGCTTGAACTTAGGAAAGCTTTGAATTAGAAAAGTTCCAAATTAGGAAAGTTTCCACTTCAGGAAAGGATTGATTTTTGGAAAGATTTGAAATTTGAAAATAAGATTTGACAGTTTGAAATTACAAAAGTTGGAATTTAAAAAGATTTGAAAAGTTAAATTTAGAAAGTTGAGTTTGAAAAGGTTTGACCTAGGATTAAGGTAACGTGGTCCTAAGACCTAGGGTTTATGCAAAGTACTTGAAAATATTGGAATTCAATTGAAAAATGAAATTTGTGTTTTTGGAAAGTTTTGAAAAAGGGAGTTGTGGAATTTAGAAATATTAAAATTAGGAAAGATTTGATTTATATTTCCTAAAGGAAAAGATTGGATTTTATTCCAAAAAAATAGAGGATTTTATTTAATTTTCAAAATTGAAAGATTTGATTTGACTTGAAATTGGAAAGCTTTAGTTTTGAAAGTTTGAATTCGAAAATCTACGATTAGGTAAAAAAAAAAGGGTTTTGAATTCAAAAATCTACGATTTGGTAAAAAAAAAGGGTTTTGAAAATTTATGAGTTGAGGTAAATAGAAAGTCATGATTTCAATAAATGAATTAGGTTTCCTTATCATGGATTCTAGGGTTTTGACTTGGATTTCAAAAAAAAGTTTTTGAAAAGTAGATCTTTGAAGAGAGCTTTTAGGAATTGGATTTGCAAAGTCTATTTTGGAAAGGTTTGAATATTAACTTTTGCATGTCTCTTGAATATCTCACTTTTGCTAAAACAATTCTAACCATGAAAAAAATATGACCATTCTAGGGTTGTAATTTTAAAAACAAATTAGGGTTTGAAAACAAGATTTGGACCTTGATGATCCCATTGAATGTAACACTTTCCTAAAGCAACCCTAATCATGAAATGACTAGAATTACTATAGAATTGTGATTTATTAAAAAACAATTTAAGACATGAACTCAAATTTAGATCTTGATGGTCATTTTGAAAATAACACTTTCTTAAAACAACCCTAACCATAGAATGTCTAGAATCATCTTTGGGTTGTGGTTTTGAAAACAAGTTTGAAAAAAGGAGGTTTTGAATGCAAGTTTTGAAAGAAAACTTTGATGTAAGTTTGAAAAAAATTTTGAATGCAATATTGAATGCAATGCATGAACATGACAATCACATTGCAATAGGGTTGTGAACATACAAAGCTAGGCTTCACCACATAATCAAAGGAGCCGGACCCATACCATCTTGGGAGGAACTTAAAGAAAATCTCCAGCACGGTGATTCCCTCTAAGACCTTCCTAGGCATGAATCAGGTGGTCCCTTGTATCAAGCATATAAGAAGAGGCGGTAGAACATGGAGGATTAAAATAAAAGAAAACCCAAGTGTGTTTGGAGAGAGAAGAGAGAGGGGGGAATTACACAAACTAGATCGAAAACCTACCTTGTCTTCTTTTTGCTTTGATTTTTTCGCTTTACTTGAACCTTGAGAGCTTCAAATATGCAGTACTTTGATATTCAATGGATGCTTGGAGGCTTGTATTTGAGTGTATGGGGTGTATAGAAGCTAGGGTTTGTGTACATGGAGTGTTGGGAGACTAGGGTTTAAAGGAAACTTGAGAAAACTAGGGTTTCGCAGCCTGTTTTTAGTGAGACAACGTTTCAGGACTGAATTGGAAGATCCTTTTTATGCAATAAAAGATCTGTATTAATAGGCAATTGGAACAAGAATTGGGGCCTGTTGCAGTGGCGCCAGTTAGTTTTTAAGCTTGGCGCCACTCTTAGTAGCGCCAGGCCATTTTTTGGCTTAGTGGCACCAGCCCCTTTGGGAAACTTTTAAGGCGGCAAGAAATAGATTTTTCAAGGCAGAAGATTTGGGCACCTGTCCTAATGGTTACCCTACAATTTTTAGATTGGCTCCACTAGGAGTGACTATGAAAAGTTCGAGAATGATCTAGAAGGTCTGGGATGGATGAAAACCCCTAAAAGAATGCTCCGAAGGTAACCTAGTTTGATAACCAAAGCCGGTGTGCTAGAAAAGGCAAACTCACCAGGGCTAAAATGGTTATTTTGCACCGAATTTATCAAATTGGACTCGGAATGGTCCAGAAAAGTACTAGATGGTTGGGAATACTGTTAGAACTATCACTAGAATGTAACAAGTTTGATAACCAGAGCCAGTGTGGTTCCCGATGGCAGTCAAATGCTACGGGGGCAAAATGGTCATTTTGACCGGATGGTTTCAAAATTGATCTGAAACCGATTGGAAGGCACTTGAACATACTGCATTGTCAATGGGACAATCTTGGAAAGGTGGACTTACCACTCAAAAGAGTTAGGTACTTTCTCGAGAAGCATGCCGGTAGGGCCCAAAGGGTAGTTTGGTCATTTTTCATCGAAATAGGCTAGTAGGCATTGGTGTTGACTCGGGTTTTGTGTAGTTTTATCACTCTGAAAGTGTGTGATGAGTTGGTTTCCAAAGGCATCTTGTCCTTCAGTAAACATGTCAGGGTCAAGAGGCGTGTTCAGTCCCGTGACATAGGGGATTTGTTGGCAATTCCCAATGTCGACTTATTTGTGAGTGTTTCCACCAGTCTGACGGTTGTAATGTTTGTGACTATTTCCATCACTCTAACGGTGCACGTTCATTCCAGAGACTACTTGATCTCGGGAAGCTGCTGAATGGTCTTATCGTAACGGGGCCTTAGGTAATTTTTTGATCGACCTGCCAAATAGTGGATATTCTACATTGGCGGGCTAGCAAGTGTTAGAAGTTAACCAATCTACCATCTCAGGGACTTGGGTTCTGTCCCAGCCGACAAGTTTGAACAGACTTACCGTTCTGAGGACTTTTCTCGATAAACATGATGTGCTGGATGAATTTACTGTTTAAAGGATCAACTTTCTTGAAAGATAAGCATATTGAGTTTGATTTACTTGTATTGGAATTGGAATTGGAATTGGAATTGGAATTGGAATTAAGGTTGAAATAGGGACTTACTGTCTTTAAGAAGACGTGCCAACTGGAAGTGGACCGAGCAATGCCTTAAGGGCATTTTGGTTATTTTGCCTCTGCCTGGCAGGCCCATGAAGCTATTAATTGACTGGATTTAGTCTGAAAAGCCAATTTGGACTTGAATGTGTCTGTGTCGGTTTGAATGTGAGTCCAGTAAGGCCGAAGATTGCCGAGCAGGTAAAAATGGGGTGCTTACAGGAACCATACCAAAAAATTTATTGTAAGAAAGTTGAAGAAACTCCAACTTTGAAAGCTGAACAAGTTCAAAAATGCTTCCCTCTAAATTTTTGTATGGTAGAGAAAGCACACAAAGAGTGGAAAGGTTCTCAAATGAAAGTGGGATTGTTCCAATGAAATTATTTCTGGCAAGGTCCAACCGTAAGAGATTTGACAAAGAGCCCAGCTTGTTAGGAAATTTCCCTCCTAAATTATTATAACTTAGGTAGAGGACTCTGATGTTTGAACAATGAGTCAAGTTGGAAGGAAATTCACCTTGGAATGAGTTATTATCAAGGTGAAGATATTGTAGACGAAGAAACCTTCCCATTTCTCCAGGGATTATACCATGGAAGCTATTGTTTTTGAGATCTACCAACCTAAGGAAGGTAAGGTTTCCAATGTGAGGAGATAGTGAACTAACTAATTTTTGGGAAGGCAGGTCTGGCCACTCTCTGATGATAGTGACTGCATGTAACTCCTTGCTAATAGCAAGATGGAATGATTCCATGAGCTAAAGACATGGAGAGGATCTTCTGGTATTAGATCCTTAATTGTTAGCAAAGCTTGACGGCCCGTCTCATTTGTGAAGGGGAAAACAATTCTGCCTGTGGCAATGGTGATCATCAATTCTGGAGAGTTCATGTAAATGAAGATGAAACATGAGAGAATTGTATTTAGGAACCTGAAAAACATATTTGCTTGCTTAATTTGGTGTCAAAAATATACATATGAAAGGAAAATAAACAACAGAGCTTTACATAAGAAGTGAGAACCACCCATATATATATATATATATAAAGACACCCCACACATGCAGGCATGCTTATAGTACTATCTCCCCATTTTTTCTTATTGCCATTTGGAATCTTATTAGTGGAAACCATGTCAGTCTTACTAGAAATTTTTCCTCTTAATTTTATTCCAAAAGTCCATGCCATCATTCAAAAATGGAATATAAACAAACAGTGATGTTGAGGAATCATGCACATTGCACACAATTAACTAATGAAAAGTCCTAAACTAATTTATAGAAACCAAGGGGGCCGAACCCAAGTGGGTTAGGAGAGAGAAGAGAGAAAGGGGAATTGCATAAACGTAAATAGAAAACCAACCTCATATCTTCTTGCTTTGGTTACTTGGTTTGCTTTGCTTTATTTACTTTACTTTTCTTAGACTTTGAGAGCTTCGAACTTGCAACACTTCAATCTTCAATGGCTTCTTTAGAGGCTTGTATATGAGTGTATATAGGCTAGGGTTAGAGCATATGGATGCTAGGGTTTTAAGAGGCCTAAGAGAGCTAGGATTTGGAGAGAGTTCAAGGTCAGTATGCAGAGAGACAAAGTTTTTGGACTAAGATTCATAATCCTTTTTACGCATGGGAAATGGTCAGTATTTATAGGTAATTTTAACCAACCTGGCTCCTGTTGCAGTGGCACCAAGCAAAATTTCCCACAAGCATCACTAATAGTGGCGCCAGCCACTAAGGAAATTATTTAGAGTGGCAAGAAATGTATCTTTGACCCTTGATACGCAAGACAGAAGATTTGGGCGCTTGTCCTAGTGACTACCATGCATTTTTTAGCTTGGCTCCACTCGGAGTGACTCTAGAAGGTTCAAGAATGTTCCGGGAGGCCAAGAATGATCTAAAAAGCTGAAAATGGGTAGAAACCCTTAAAGTAGTATAACAAGTTTGAAAAAGAATGTCGGGATTGTTGAAATGGTCGACTAGGCCATCAGGGGCAAAATGGTCAATCAGACTGAAAAACTACTGGAATGGACTCAGAATGCCCTAGGAGAAGACTTGAAGCTTGGAAACACTATCGAGAGTGTTCCAGGAGATTTCCAGTTTAATACCCAGAGCCGGCGTGGTTGGAAAAGGCAACCGGCCCACTGGGGGCAAAACGATCATTTTACATCGGGCTTGTCAGAATGGATTCAGAATGATCCAAAAATGCATCGAAAGGACAGGAATACTATTATAAGTATCCCTGGGGGGTTACCAGTTTGATACCCAGAGCTGGTGTGGTTCCCAGGGCGATCGGATGCTTAGGAGACCAAATGATCTCAAAATTGGTTCGGAACCAACTGGAAGGCACTTGAATGTGCTAGATTTTTTTTTTAGACAATCTTGGAAATGTGAACTTACTGCTCTGAGGACTTAGGTACTTTCTCGAGAAGCGTGCCAAAAAGGCCCAAGGGGCAGTTTGGTCATTTTTCACTGGAGTAGGCTAGCAGGCACTGGTGTTGACTTGGGTTTTGAGTGTTTCCTTCACTCTGACGGTGTGTGACGAGTTGGTTTTCAAAGATATCCCATCCTTTGGTAAACGTGTCACTGCCAAGAGGCGTGTTCAGTCCCATAACATATGGGGTTTGTTGGCAGTTCACAATGTCGACCTGTTGGTGAGTATTTCCACCACTCTGACAGTTGTGATATTTGTGAGTGTTTCTGTCACTCTAACGGTTTGCGTTCATTCTAGAGACTGCCTGATCTCGGAAAGCTGCTAGGTAGACTTATGGTCTGAGGAGTCAGCTTTCTCGAAAGATGTGTTGAATAACGGACATTCTACATTGGTGAGCTAGCATGTGCCAGAAGTGAACCATTCTACCATCTCGGGGACTTAGGTCTTATCCTAGTCGACGGGTTTGAAGGGACTTACCGTTCTGAAGAGTTTTCTCAAAAAACGTGCCAAACTAGATGGACTTACCGTCTGAGGGATCAACTTTCTCGAAAGACATGCCAGATTTGATTTGAAATGGAATTGGATTTTGAACTTGGAATTAAGATTAAAACGGGGACTTGTCGTCTTCGAAAAGACCTGTTAATTAGAATTGGACCAAGCAATGCCACAAGGGCATTTTGGTCGTTTTGCCTTTATTGGGTCTAGTGAACCCGCAAAGCAATTGATTGATTGAATTGAGCCTGAAAAATTAATTTGAACTTGAATATGTCTGTATCAGTTTGACTGAGAGTCTGGACTGACCAGAGATTGCCGAGCAGACAAAAATAGAGTGCTTACACCAATATAACATTTCATGCAAAGGGAAAGGATCACAAAGGCAATGGTGTTCCTCAAGAGAAGAACAAAAAAGTACCAACAAAACGTTATGGCAATAAAGGTGTATACTTCTTTTGCAAGAAAAAGGGACACATGAAGAAGGATTGTGCTAAGTATAAGAAATGGCTCGTAAAGAAAGGTAATCTCTTATCCTTTGTGTTATGAATCTAATTTTGTTAATGTTTCTAATAATACATGGTGGATTGATTCTGGTTCTATAATTCACATTGCCAATACCATGTAGGGCTTTCTTAGCCTAAGGAAACCGACAATAAGTGAACAAGACATCTATTTAGAAAATGGGATGTGTTCACATGTGGAGGTTGTTGGGACTTTCAGACTAGTTTCAAAATTTGGTTTTCTTTTGGATCTTGAAAACACTTCATATGTTCCATTGTTTTCTCGAAATTTGGTTTCTACTTCTAAATTAGTACCTTTTGGATTTAGTTTCAATTTTAGTAGTACAAATTTTTATTTATTACAAATAAAGCCATTATTGGCAATGATTTTTTAGATGATGGATTATTTAGATTTGATTTAAATCCTAATTTTGAAAATAACCTTTCGACCTTGCATGATGGGATTAGTATAAAGAGAAAGATTATCAATGAGAATTCCTCTATGTTATGGCATAGGAGATTGTGACATATCTCCAAAAAAAGAATTAAAAGATTGGTAAATGAAAGAGTTTTAATTACTCTTCATTTTTCTAATTTTGGTACTTGTGTGGATTGCATTAAGGGGCAGCAAACCAACAAGTCCACTAAAGGTGCTAAGAGGAGTTCTGATACTCTTGAGATCATACACACAGACCTCTGTGGACCATTGATTCCACCTTGTTTGAACAGTTAGAGATACTTTATCTCATTGATTGATAACCATACACAATATATGTATCTCTACCTCTTATTTGATAAGGCTGAAGTACTAGATGCTTTTAAAGCCTATAAGGCAGAGGTGGAGAGACAAACAGAAAAGAAAATCAAAATCATAAGGTCAAATAGGGGTAGAGAATATTATGGAAGGTACACAGAATCATGACAACTACCAGTTCCATTTGCTAGGTTCCTTAAAGAAGAGGGCATAATTGCTCAATATTCAATGCCCGGAATGCCACAACAAAATGGTATGGTTGAAAAAAGGAACTGCACACTTGCGGATATGGTGAGGAGCATGCTAAGTCATTGCAATATTCCTATAAATCTATGGAGTGAAGCCTTGAAAACCGTTGTGTATGTCTTAAACAGGGTTCCATCTAAAGTTGTTCCTAAAACATCTTTTAAATATGGAAAGGATGGAAACCAAGTTTAAAACATCTACACATATGGGGTTGTCTAGTTGAGGTGAGGGTTTATAATTCACACATGAAGAAACTGGACCCAAAATAGTTAGCGGGTTTTTCATTGTGTATGTAGAAAACTCCAAAGGATTTAGGTTTTATTATCCTTCACATATGTAAGCACCCCATTTTTGCCTGCTCGGCAATCTCCAATCCGTCCAGACTTACGTTCAAACCAACGCAGCTATATTCAAGTTCAAATCAACTCTTAAAACTCAATCCAATCGATCGATCACTTTGCAAGCCTGCTAGGCCCAATAGAGGCAAAATGACAAAAATGCCCTTGCGGCATTGCTCGGTCCATTTCCAGTTGGCACATCTTCCTAGAGACGGTAAGTCCCCGTTTTAATCTCAAATTTAACTTCAAGTCCAATTCTAATCAAATTCGGCATGTCTTTCTAGAAAATTGATCCCTCAGGTGATAAGACCATCCAATCTAGCACGTTTTTTGAGAAAAATCTTTGAAATAGTAAGTCCCTTCAAACATGTCGATCGAGATGAGACCCCAAGTCCCTGAGATGGTAGAATGGTCCATCTTTAGTGCATGCTAGCCCGCCAATGAAGAAATGTCTGTTATTAAGCACGTCTTTCAAGAAAGTTGATTCCTCAGACGATAAGTCCATCTAGCAGCTTCCTGAGATCAGGCAGTCTCCAGAATGAACGTGAACCGTCAGAGTGGCAGAAACACTCGTAAACAGGTCAACATTGAGAATTGCCAACAACCTCCTATGTCACGGGACCAAACTCACCTCTTGGCCATGACACGTTTACCAAAGGATGAGATACCTTTGGAAACCAACTCGTCATAGACTGCCAGAGAAACAGAAACACTCAAAATCCAGGTTGACACCATTGCCTGCTAGCCCACTCTGGTGAAAAATAACCAAACTGCTACTTAGGCCATATCTGCCACGCTTCTCGAGAAAGTACCTAAGTCCTCAGAACGGTAAGTCCACCCATCTAAGATCGTCCCACAGATAATCCGGTTTGTTTAAATGCCTTCCATTAGATTCCGAACTAATTCCGAGACCATTCGGTCAAAATGACCATTTTACCCCTGCGCATCCGAGTGCCTTCGAGAACCACACTGACTCTAGGTATCAAACCGGTAACCTCCCTAGAATGCTTCTTATACTATTCCCAACCTTCCATTACCTTTTCTGTCACGGCCCATAACCCAGCCTATACGGACTTAGGGTACATGACCGGTTAGTAGCAAGGCTATCCAAGGCCGCATTACATAAACTGGTTAATCACCTGTGCATAATCATTTAATGATGCATAATTGCGAAAAATAGAACTTTTAATAACTTCAAAACATAATCTGTGTCATACATGGTAGAACTGTGCCTAATCCCAAACATAACATACATAAGGACCAAATCAAGGTCCACAATAGTTATAACAATATATCATTACAAAACATTGGGTCCAGCCCTCAAACATTATACAAAACATAGGTCCATGGCCGTAGCTCAAATCCACATATGGCCTCGCTCTAAGGCCACCCGGATTGGCTACTTGAAAATCATTTGAGAAAACGTAAGCTAATGCTTAGTGAATGACAATGATGCATGAGCGAGAAAATATCATGGACTAGCAATTATATCCAACGTACAAGGATCGATAATTAGTTATACATAAGGAGATGAGCTTTTGAACGTTTAAAGCATAGGCTTGGAACTTGTAGGTAACGTAAACATCATTTGAAACGATTCAACATTTCAAAACATAATATCATAAGAAGAGATGTAACATAACATTATTCTTGATATAGCATTTCATAACTTGTTGTAAAACATGTGAACGTATCATGGTTCTCGGTTCAAAACATAAGTGTGCTATAACTTGACATATAAGCTAGGCTCCATAGTAACCATATAGGTCACGCTAAGGCTCTTTAGGCCAGGGACGTCTCTCAACATAGGTAGTTTATTTCCCGTCCCCTATCGTGGGACTATCGGGCTAGATTAAGGTCTTGCCACGAGAAGACCCGAGTTGGCACCATACATTGGAAACTTAACATCTCTTTCATTTAAACATTATAGTCCATGGTTTCCATTCATAACATAATATAGCTTGCATGCATTTGAAATATGACATTTGTAATTGAACGTAGCATAGATGCATTGAGATGTATGAAAAACATTCATGATATAGGGGTGAGCTTAAAACATTTAGAAATTACTAGAGTTTTACTCATGGCATATCATTACTCACCTTTCTCCAATTGGATGGGTGACAAACAAGGTATTCCTACACAAATGCATGTAGAAGCAAAGAAACATCAATACAAGACTCTAAGGCAAAGCAATAACATACAAGTTAAGACTAAGCACGTAACCCACTCAACCCCAAATCAACAACACCTCATTCGCACAACGACAGAGCGAGGCTAAACTCTAGGACAAAGCCTCTATGCAAAATAAGAACATGAGGTTGAGATTTGAACATAAAAGCTGAAATGTCGACTCCTTCATCGAGTCCCAACCACCCCCTCAATGATGATTTCACACCCAAGGCTAGTTGCATTTGAAAATAGGCTTAAAGGCCTTATTTTGATAGGTCATGAGCCAAAAACACATTTCGGGTGAAGAAGTTATGCTTCATGGAAGGTGGACTAAAATTTTGGAAAACAATGTTGTTGGCATGGATTTTGGGTCAAATTCAAACTCCTATATCTCTCAATATATAATGAATTAAGAAACCAAATTTATATGGGTACAAAAGTCTATGAATCTAGTTTCTAATGCTTCAAACAGTGCATCAATCCGAATTTTCTAGTGAAAGTTATGTCCATTTTACTAAACAGTGTCCGAGCTAACAGAGAGTTCGAACGCCCAACCGGGAGTTCGAACGCCCAGGCAAAAAAAAACAGGGAGTTCGAACGCCCAAATGGGAGTTCGAACTCCAAGAAAAAAATCTGAAAAACACCTTCTCTGAGGGTTCGAACTCCCCCCGAGGGAGTTCGAACGCCCAGGCTTATTTCCCATAGTTCGAACTCCATATTGGGAGTTTGAACGCCCTATTCTGGGCAGCCCCTGAATTTCAACCAAAACACAACCAAAACTCCTCCAAACACCACCAAACCTTTCCAAAACTCTTAGGGCTCAAAGATTAACCCACAAGGATGATAATAACTAAAAATAAGAGAGAAAGGACAATTAAATCAAAGGGATCAAATGAAGGAATCAAAACCCTAACATTTTTCATATTTGGGGATTTTTCAAACCACCACTTCCAATCCTCCAATATTGAGCTACAAGCTCTCAATTTCAACTAATTGGGACTCAAGGAGTCCCTCAAGACAAGCCCAACTTATATATATGCATACATGCAAAGACCCAACACATCTACACATGGTAGATACATATACATATATAATTGTAGAGAGAGAGAGAAATAAAATATTACCTTCTTTAAGCTTGGTGAGGTCTTCAATGGCTTCAATCCCCTTGCTTCAAGCCTTTCTTCCCTCAATATTTCCTTCCTTCTTCCCTTTCTCTCTTTCTCCCTCTCTCAACCGAATGGTGGGTGTGTGTATATGTGTGTGTGTATTTTGTGTGTTATAAGAAGACACACATGGGAAATAATCCCATGTGTCTCACACCTCCAACATAAGTTACAACACAACCTCTCATTGGTCATTTTTTACCCAAAAGAAGGAATAATTAACACTAATAATTACATGCACTACAAATTCTCATTAATATAATTAGATAGGTGTTTGGGATATCACATTTTCGGATCATTCTAAGTCAATTCTAGCAAACCCGATACAAAAATGATCGTTTTGCCCCTGGTGGGCCGATTGCTTTTTTTAACCACACTGGGTCTGGGTATCAAATTGGTACTCCCTTGGAGCACTCTCGATGGTATTTCCAACCTTCAAGTCTGCTCATGAATTATTCTGAATCCATTCTAGTGGTTTTCTGGTCTAGTTGACCGTTTTACCCTTAATAGCCCGTTTGACAATTCTGACCTTGTTTTTCAAGTCCATTACCTCTGGGACACTATTTCAAGGGTTTCTACCCATTTCCGGCCTTCTAGACCATTCTTGGCCTTCCAGAACTTTCCGAACGTTCCGGAGTCACTTCTAGCGGAGACAGGCTAAACAATGCATGGTGGTCACTAGGACAGGCGTCCAAATCTTCTGCCTTACGTATCAAGGGTCGAAGATACATTTCTTGTCATCTTAAAATATTTCCTAAGTGGCTGGCGCCACTACAAAAAAAAATGGCCTAGCGTCACTAGTAGTGGCGCTAATAGGAAATTTTGCCTGGCGCCACTACAACAAGCGCCAGGTTAATTTTCTGTCTATAAACATAGAGTCTCTTCCCTACGTGAAAAGGGGTCCGAAATCTAATTCCAGAAACTCTCTGTCTCAATATATAGCCCTCGAACTCTTTCGAAACCCTAGTTTCTTAAGCTTCTTCAAACCCAAGCCCCTATACACTCTAACCCTAGCCTATATACACTCCATACACATATATAGAAGCCTCCAAGCATCCATTGAAGACTAAAATGCTGCATGTTTGAAGCTCTCAAAGTCCAAGAAAAGCAAAGCAAGTAAAGTAAGCAAATTGAAGACAAAACAAGGTTGGTTTTCTATTTACGTTTATGTAATTCCCCTTTTCTCTCTTCTCCCTCCTAACCCACTTGGGTTTTCTTCTATTTTAATCCCCTATCTTCTTCCCCCCCTTTCTTGCATGCTTGAAACAAGGGAATCCCTGATTCATGTTGTAAGCACCCCATTTTTGACCGCTCGGCAGTCTACACTCCATCCAGACTTGTGTTCAAGTCATTGTGGGCATATTCCAACCGAAACCAACTTTCTAAGTCCAAATCCCGTCTGTCCATCGCTTCGCGAGCCCGCTAGGCCCAAATAGAGGCATTGTTCTTTCCAACTCTTTTTCAATCCCTCTCTCGAGATAGTTTATTCCTCGAGATGGTTCCAAATCAGGCACGTCTTTCTGAAGACAGTAAGTCCCCTTTCCAATCCCTCTCTCGAGACAGTTTATTTCTCGAGACGGTTCCAATCAGGCACGTCTTTTCGAAGACGGTAAGTCCCCTTTCCAATCCCTCTCTCGAGACAGTTTATTCCTCGAGACGGTTCCAATTTAGGCATGTCTTTTCAAAGACGGTAAGTCCCCTTTCCAACCCCTCTCTCGAGATAGTTTATTCCTCGAGACGGTTCCAAATCAGGCACGTCTTTCCGAAGACGGTAAGTCCCCTTTCCAATCCCTCTCTCGAGACAGTTTATTCCTCGAGACGGTTTCAAATCAGGCACGTCTTTTTGAAGACGATAAGTCCCCTTTCCAATCCCTTTCTCGAGACAGTTCCAAAACAGGCACGTCTTTCCGAAGACGGTAAGTCCCCTTTCTAATCTCTCTCTTGAGACAGTTTATTCCTCGAGACAGTTCCAAATCAGGCACGTCTTTCCAAAGACGGTAAGTCCCCTTTCCAATCCCTCTCTTGAGACAGTTTATTCCTCGAGACAGTTCCAAATCAGGCACGTCTTTCCAAAGACGGTAAGTCCCCTTTCCAATCCCTCGAGATAGTCTATCCCTCGAGACGGTTCATAATCAAGCACGTCTTTCCGAAGACGATAAGACCCCTTTCCCTTTCCAATCCCTCTCTCGAGACAGTTTATCCCTCGAGACGGTTCATAATCAAGCACGTCTTTCTGAAGACGATAAGACCCCTTTCCCTTTCCAATCCCTCTCTCGAGACAATTTATTCCTCGAGACAATCTGAGTAGTGGAAATACTCACAAACATCACAACCGTCCGAGTAGCGAAAATACTCGTAAACAGGTCGACATAGGGAATTGCCAACAAACCCCTGTGTCACGATGACCGCCATCAGAGTGGCGGAAACACTCAAAACCCAGGTCAACACAAGTGCCTGCTAGCCCACTTCAGTGAAAAATAACCAAACTGCCCCTTGGGCCTTTTCCAAGACTTTCCGGTCAAGATGACCATTTTGCCTCTAGGCATCTGAACGCCCCGAGAACCACACCGGCTCTGGGTATCAAACCGGTAACCTCACGAGAATGCTTCTTATAGTATTCTCAACCTTTCCTTATCTTTCCGGATCATTCCGAGTCAGTTCCGGCCAACCTGGTATAAAATGACCAATTTGCCCCTAGAGGGCCGATCTCCTTTTTCGACCACACCGGCTCTGGGTATCAAACCGGTAACCTCCCGAGAATGCTTCTTATAGTATTCTCAACCTTTCCTTATCTTTTCGGATCATTCCGAGTCAGTTCTGGCCAACCCAGTACAAAATGACCATTTTGCCCCTAGAGGGCCGGTCACCTTTTCCGACCACACCGGCTCTGGGAATCAAACCGGCAACCTTTGGGAACATTTTGAATAATGTTTTCAAATCTCAAGTCTTCTTCTGGGACAGTCCGAGTCTGTCCCGGTAGCTTCTCGACCTGATTGACCGTTTTGCCCCTAAAGGCCCAGTCAACCCTTTCAACACATCTTGTCCTCATTTTTCAAGTTAAATACCTCTAGGACACTATTTTAAGTGTTCCTGCTCTTTCCGGCCTTCCGAGTCATTCCCGGTCTTCTAAACTCCTTCCTGAACTTTCCGGAGTCACTCCTAGTGAAGCCAGGCTAAAATTGCATGGTAGTCACTAGTACAGGCGCCCAAATCTAGTCAAAGATACATTGCTTGCCGACCTTAAACATTTCCTAAATGGTTGGCGCCACCAGTAGTGGCGCTAAGCCAAAAAATGGCCTAACGCCACTCCTAGTGGCTCTAGTATAAAGTTTGGCCTGGCGCCACTACAACAGGCGCTAGTGTATTCCTCCCTCTATAAATACAGAGCCTCTTCCAACGTGAAAGGGGTCTGCAAACTCAGTTTAAAAATCATATAATTCGATATACAGAGCTCAGACACTTCAAAAACCCTAGCTTCTTTAGGTTCTCCAAACCCTAGCCACCATACACAAACCCTAACCTCATATACACTCATACACATCCCCATACACTTATGCACTAGCCTCCAACCCTCCTTTGAAGACTTGAATATTAAAGACGAGCCTTCGAAGATCAAGACTGAAATGAAGCGAAGACCGAAGAAAGCAAGGCGCATAAAATAAATAAGATATAAGGTAGGTTTTCTATTTAAATTTCTACATTTTCCCCTCTCTCTTCTCTCTCCTAACCCACTTGGGTTTTCTCTATTTTAATCCCCCATCTCTTTCCCCCCCTTTCTTTGCATGCTTGAAACAAGGGGACTCCCGGTCCATGTGTAGGATTAGACTATTGGAGGGTCACCGTGTTGAGGGCTTTCCTTTAGGCTAACCGGAGACCATGTAGGTCTGGCCCCCTTGATTATGTGGTGAAGCCTTAACCTTGTATGTTCACGACCCCAAAATTACATTGTGCATATCATGATCTTGCATCTTCCAAAAGTTGTTTTCAAAGTCATTTTCGAAATCGTCTTTAAACTTGTTTTCAAAGTTGCATCAAAATCTCTTTTTCAAAACATGTTTTCAAAATCACAATCCTAAGGTGATTCTAGCCTTTCCTTGGCTAGGGTTACTTTAGGAAAGTGTTACATTCAAGGTGACCCACATGGTCCATATTTTCAACTCCTTGTTATTTTCAAAAATCACTTTCCTAAAGTGGTTCTCGCCTTCCTATGGCTAGAATTGCTTTAGGAAAGTGAGACGTTTTTTATACTTTCCAAAAAGCTCTCTTTTAAAAAATCTCTTCCTAAAAATCTCTTTTTCAACATACTTTCTTAAAACTCTCCTTTCCAAAGTCCAAAATCTATTTTTCAAAGCTTCCTTTTTCAACTCCTTTCCAAAACACTCTCTTCAAAGTCCACTTTCCAAAAACATTACTTAGGTCTCTTTCCTAGAAGAACTCTCTCCAAAAATCTTTCCAAAAACTTCCCTCTAGGATTTCCTTCCAAAAAACTTGTTTCCAAAAACACACTTTTCAAAAACTCCTCTAGGATTCCCTTCTAAAAATTTTTATTTCTAAAAACTCTCTCTCTCCAAAATCTTCCTTCTAGAAACTCCTCTCTAGGATTTCCTTCCAAAATCTTTGTTTCCAAAAATGCACTTTCCAAAAACTCTTTCCATAGAAGCCCAAGTCAAGCCCTAGAACCCACAGTTAGGAAAACTTAATTTTCTTCCCAAAAATATGGTTTTCAAACTTTCCCCAAATCTAGGTTTCCAAAACCTCTTGTTTTCTACATCAAGACTATACATATTTCCAAAACTTATTTTCTACGTCAAAGCTATAGTTTTTCAAATCTAGGATTTCTAAAACTGCCCCTTCCAAATCCATGTCAATTCAAATCTTCCCTTTAGAAAACCAAATCCCATCTTCCCGTTTAGGAAACTAGATCCAATCCTTCGTTTTTGGAAACAAAATCAAATCTTCTCTTTTAGAAACGAAATCTAATTCCTTCCTAATCCAACTCTTTCATAACTCAACTCCTTCCTAATCTTTTGTTTTCCTAAATCTTAACTTGAACATAAGAATCTTTCCTAAATTTTAAAACTCAACTTTCAAATCTTTCCTAATTCAACCCTTTCCTAATTCAACCCTCTTTTCAAACCTAAGTTTTCAAATATTTCTTAAATTCAAACCTTTCTTAATCTCAAGATTTTCTAAAACTCTAAAACTTTCTAAATCTTAAACTTTCCTAAACTTGAAATCTTTCCAAATCCAAAATTTTCTAAACTTAAAACTTTCCTATTTTCAAAACTTCCCTATTTCAAAACATTCCAAATTCAAAACTTTCCTAAGTTGAAACATTCCAAATTCAAAACTTTCTTAAGTTGAAAACTTTCCTAATTCAAAACTTTCTTAATTCGAAACTTTCCTAAAATGACACTTTCCAATTTCGAAACTTTCCTAATTCGAACCTTTCCTAATTCCAATTTTTCTCCAATCTTCCGAGTCCAAGTATTCAAGTCAATTCTTCTCCAAAATCTTTCCAATTCAAATCCAATCCTTCTTTTCTAAGTTTCAGGTCTTTCTAGGTTTCCTAAAACCAAGTCTTTCAAAAAACCAAATCTTTTCAAATCTTTCAATCAAACTTCAATCTTCCAATTCCAATCCAAATTCCAATTTCAACTCTTTTCCAAATCAACTCTTCTATTTTCAATCGGACTCTTGTCTGAACTATGACTGACCTGATTCCTCCAAAAAGATACGTAGGCAACTCTCATGGGTGCGGTCACAACCTTTTTCAAATCTCAAATTCCATAACATCTTTCAATTTCTATTTCTACAATCTCTTTCCAATCTCCAATTCCACAACATTTTTCAAGTTTTCAATTCCATAACTCTTTTCAAATCTCTTTTCCATTCCAATTTCAAATCTATCTTTCCAAATCTCTTTTTAAATCAAATCAATTTCTTTTCAAATCTTTTTCCAAATCTACTTCCAGATCAAGTCTCCTTTCTTGCACTTGCATATCATGCATCATGTTTTTCTAAACATTATTTTCAAAAGTGGATAGGATTGAACATTAGTTAGTTAAAGACTCTCATAGGTGACTCTAGGGTAGATTGACACGTAGGTACCGAAAGGGTGGAGTAGGGTGATGGCTTAATGCGTCTTCCCTACACGTAACCAACCTCCGAACCTAGATCACTAATTTCAAAGACCAAAAGAAGTTATTTTTCAAAAAGGGCTAAATGTTTTCCAAAGGTTGCTAAACAACCTGTTTTCTTCAAAACCCTCTCTTGAGGAGATATTTTCAAAATCGTTTTCCAAAACCCTAAGTATAGTCTTCGAATTATGCTTAGTTTTTAGGTGACCTAACTCACCTTAATCAAGTTAGGTGGCGACTCCGAATATTTTCTAAAAGCCCTTTTATTCAAATCAAAATTTTAATTCAAATCTCGTCGCACTCATTCTTCTTGGAGAGTGAGTTCTAACGAAAAAGTACAGTTTTTTTCTCGCTTGTGTGAGTATTCCTCGAGTGCGAAAAATCTGGGCACGACACATGTGTAGGAAGAATGGTTGAAAGTCACCGTGTCGGGGCTTTCTTCTAATTTAGCCTTAGACCATGTGGATTCGGCCCTCCCAATTATGTGGTAAAGCCTAAACCTTGTATGTTCACGATCCTACTTGCATTGTCCATATCATACTCATACATCTCTTCAAAATCGTTTTCTAAACTTGTTTTCAAAACATACGTCAAAATCTCTTTCAAAACTTGCATTAAAAATCTCATCTTTCAAACTTGTTTTCAAAATCACAATCTTAAGATAATTCTAGCCACCTCATGGTTAGGGTTATTTTAGAAAAGTGTTATATAAGTTTTTAGGCATAAACCCTAAATTGTTTTTGTCAAAATCACAATCCTAAGGTGATTCTAGCCATTCCATGGTTATGGTCGCTTTAGAAAAGTATTATATTTAATGAGACCAATATAGTCCATATTTTTCAAATCTTCATTATTTTCAAAACCACGATCCTAGAATGGTTCTAATCTTCCTATGGTTAAAGTCATTTTTAGGAAAGTGAGGTATTTTTAGACTTGTAAAAGTTTATATTCTTTTCCCTTTCCAAATCACTTTTCAAATTGCTTTTCAAAAACTCCTTTCCAAAGCTCTTTTTCAAGTTTTCTTCCTAAAAACTTTCTTTCGAAAAGTTTCGCTTTTTAAAACTTCCTTTCAAACTCCTTTCCAAAAACTCTCTTCAAAAGTTCTATTTTCTAAAAACACTCTTCAACTTTCCTTCCTAGAAACTTCCTTTAAAAGATTTACTTTCCAAAATCTCTTTTTCTTGAAGTCTAAGCCAAGCCCTAGAGCCAATGGTTAGGAAACACTAATTTTCACTTTCCTTTTCCACATCCAATCTTAGGTTTCCTAAACTTTTTTTTCATTTCAAATCATATTTTTTAAATCTAAGATTTCCAAACCTCTATCTTTCCAATTCTAGGTCAAATCTAGTCTCCAATTTAGGAAACCAAATCCAATGCTCCGTTTTTGGAAACCAAATCAAATCATCTCTTTTTGGAAACAGAAATCAAATCTTTCTTAATTCAATCATTTCCTAATTCTAAACTATCCTAATGTCAAACATTTCCAAGTTTCAACTTTCTAAATCTCAACTTCCCAAATCTTTCTAAATTCAAAACTTTCCTAAGTTTAAACTTTCTTAAAATAAAACTTTCTTAATTCAGAACTTTCCTAAAATGAAACTTTCTTAAAATAAAACTTTCCTATTTTGAAACTTTCCTAATTCTAAAGCTTTCCAAAGTCCAATCTTTCCTAAGTCCTAACTTTCTAAATCTATTCCAAGTCAAGTGTTTTGAAATCAAAACTTCTTTTCAAATCTTCCTTAAATCCAACTTTTCTAATTCGAACCTTTCCTAAATCGAACTTTCTAAAATTGAACTTTTCAAATCTAAATTGAATCTTTTCCTAATTCAATTATCTGTTCCAACCCTAGGATACCTAACCCTAGGAGACCTAAACCCTAGTTCAACCCCAAAGGTAGGAAGTTTCCAACTCTTTTCTATAAACTCTTTCCTAAACCAAGATAGTTTTCTAATGTCAAACATTGAAATGTTTTCAAAACTAGACTCTATCTTTCCAAATCTAGTCCAAGTTCTTTTTCAAGGGTCAAATTCTCTTTCAAGTTCACTTCTAGGTCTAAGTTCAATCTCGATTTCAAATCTTCTATTCTAAGTTCAAACTAAACTCTTTTCTAATCAAAATCTTTTCAAATCAAACTTTTTATTTTCAATCGGACTCTTGTCCGAACTACGACTGACTTGATTCCGAAAAAGGGATACGTAGGCAACCCCCATGGGTACGATCACAACCTTTTTCAAATTTTTAATTTCATAACTCTTCTTAAGTTTCCAATTCCATAACCTTTTTCCAACTTCCAATTCCATGATCTATTTCAAGTTTCTAATTCTACAATCTATTTTCAAATCTTCAATTTCAATTTCTAAAACTTTCTTTCCAATTTCAAATCAAGTCTTTCTTTTAAATTTATTTTCATAATTGAGGGTTTTTAGAAAATAGATCGTGAATTACCAGATATCATTGACAAGCAAAGACAATCGAGGAACAATCGAGGGTTTTTGAGAAATCAATTGGGGAAGTGATTACTTTTCCATCCCAAATACCAGATATCATTGGAGAGCAACCAACTCAAGAATAACCACTCCATGAGGAACAAATTCAAGTACAACCTCCCATTCAAAATTTACAAGAACCAATGGGAGTACTCTCTAAGAGAACACGCAGTGAACAAATGGTGATCTCCAATAGAGTGCGCGATAAATGAATGATGATTTTCAAGAAAGCACATAATAAATGAATGATGATCTCCAAGACATCTCTAGGAGCCAGCATAAGAGCAAGTTTTTCAAAAAAAAAATGACGATTTCCAAATACAATGATTGCTTCCAATAGAAAACAAAGTCATCGAAGACGACAACAAAAGGACAAAACAAAAGCGAGCTTCCCGACAAAGAGAAAAATCTAGAAGAACAACAAGAGTAAGAGCCATTTGCCAAAAGTGATCATGGGTCCTCAAGAGCCTAGCACATATAATAGGTTTTGAGCCTTTATCCTCCCTTTCAAATACCACATCACCTGGCCTGCATTACGGTCTAAATTAAAGTCCTCTCAAATCAAGAAAAATTACTTAGTCTAAATAAACTTGAACAAAGAAACAACAACGTTTAAAAAGAATGGCAAATATAGGGGCAAAATTCATTTCTTGCAAAAGGTGGTTCTAGTTCATACAACCCCCGCTGAATTTAAAGATTTGAGCCTATGTATCCCTTTATTTCCTGTAACCCTTAAACTTGGCCTACATTACGGTGCCAAGTAAAGTCTTCTCTGATTGAGGAAGGAAGTTACAAGTTGCTTTGCCAAAGGTCGATATCGGTTGTCACTCGAGAGGTCCACTTAGAGAAGTTTTTCTTTTCAACAAAAGAGAGAAGAGGAAAAACGAGTCAATGGATCAAATCTCTGAGAATAGTGCAAGTGCTATCACATCCTGGCAAGAAAAGAGCGGAACCCAAAAGCAGAATCCCAGGAGAAGAACAAAAGTTCAATTGACTGCCTGATTCTAAATATAAACCTAATCCCTGGGGCATCCTTCAGAATAAATATCCATTTTTTTTTTTTTTTGTATATCAAGTATGTGCATTCATCAAAAAACATGACATCTACTCATTTCCTCTTGTATCAACCTGTGCATTCATCAAAAAGTATGACTTGCACTCATTTTCATCCATGTATCAAACTTGTGCAATTATCAAAAAAGTCTTGCATGCATTCGATTTCATTCCTGAATCAACCTGTTCATTCATCTAAAAGTATGATGTGCATTCATTCTAACCTATATATAAACATGTACATACATCCCTTCGGTGAACTTGTACAGTATATACCAAACGACATGTCTAAGAAAAGACACTGACAAATGTTCAGGTGACTACAAGAGAAAAGGTGTTCCGAAGTAGAAGCACAACATCCCGGAAGGTCTGTCGGCCAAAATCCAAACACTCTGCAAAAGAAACGGCGCACGCCCTAGAAAACTCAAACTGTCATCCATAAACAATAAGAAATAGAGAATGAGGCAATGAATCAACCTTGAACCTCCCCAAAGAAACAGCATTCCACCAGATGGAGTGTTAGTTCAAGAAGAATTAGTTTCCAGATATCAACATTGAACCTCCCCAGATGAGTAGCATTCCACCAAAAGGAGCGTCAATTCAAGAAAAATCAGTTACTAGACATCAACCTTAAACCTCCCCAGAGGAGCACCATTCTACCAGATGGAGCATCAGTTTAAGAAGAATCAGGTTCCAAACATCAACCTTGAACCTCTCCAGAGAAGCAACATTCTACCAGACTAGGCATCAGTTCAAGAAGAATCAGTTTCTAGACATTAACCTTGAATCTCCCCACAAGAGCAGCATTCCGCCAGAAGGAGCATCAGTTCAAGAAGAACCAATTTCCAAACATCAACCTTGAACCTCCCTATAGGAGCAACATTCCACCAGACGGAGCGTCAATTCAAAAAGAATCAGTTCTAGACATCAACCTTAAACCTTCGCAGAGGAGCAGCATTCCGCCAAATGAAGTATCAATTCAAGAAGAATCAGTTTCCAAAATCAACCTTGAACCTCCCCATAGGAGTAGCATTCCGCCAGACAGAGTGTCAGTTAAGAACAATCAGTTTCCAGACATCAACCTTGAATCTCCCCAGAGGAGCAGCATTCCGCCAGATGAAGCGTCAATTCAAGAAGAATTAGTTTCCAAACATCAACCTTAAACCTCCCCAGAGGAGCAACATTCCACTAGATGAAGTGTCAGTTAAAAAAGAATCAATTTCCAGACATCAACCTTGAACCTCCCTAGAGGAGCAACATTCCGCTAGATAGAACGTCAGTTCAAGAATAATCAGTTTTCAGACATCAACTTGAACCTTCCTAGAAGAGTACCATTCCACCAAACGAAATGTTGGTTCAAGATAACTTACTCTCCAAAATTATTCATCTCCAATCCTTTCGATTGTCTTGCAGTCAACATGGGATCCTTCCTTTTTTGTTTTTTGTCTTCGACAAGCAAAGACAGAAAGAGGGGCAGTTGTAAGCACCCCATTTTTGCCTGCTCGGCAATCTCTGGCCTGACCAAATTTCTTTTCAAAAGTCCATAGGCACATTCAAGCCCAACTCAACTTTCAGACCCCTGTCCAATTCGTCAACCGCTTCTCCAGCCCGTTAGGCCCAACAGAGGTATAATAACTAAACCTGCCCCTTAGGCCTTCAGGCACGTCTTTGAGAAAGTTCAAAATCTCTCAAGATGGTAAGTCCACCCTTCCAAAATATTCCTAGATAGTTAGGCGTACTCAATATGCCATCCTATCCAATTTTGGTCTCGTTCCTATCAACTCTAGTCAAAATGACCATTTTGCCCCTAGGCACGCCAACATGGCGTAAATCCCTTCTGACTGTAAATACACCTTTCGGGAATGTCCCTGAATGGCCCGGCATGCTTAATATGCTATTCCAACCCATATAGACTTTTTTCGACCAATTCCAGTCAAAATGACTGTTTTGCCTTTGGTGGCCCAAATGTGCCCTGAAACCACACCGGCTCTGAGTACCAAACCAACATACTCTATTCTACACCCATGTCCGGTCCAAGGTGAATCCTAAAACTCTTAACACTTCCAAGTCAACAAAAGTCCAATGGAGCGTCTTGCAGACGCTCCGCTAGGGTTGTCTTTTCTTCTGATTCCCAGGTTATAACGCACTACCAAATAACTTGAGAAATGCGTAAATCAAGAAATTCCCAAAAGCCTGTCCATAGGTTTTTCCATCCATATGGCTCGATCAGCGAGATCGCTTCCAAAAATCCCGGATCGCATGGCTCGAAAACTGCCACTTTCAGTAACCCCAGGAGCGTCTCACAGACGCTCCACTAGGGTTGTCTTTTTCTCTCGATTCCTTAGTTATAATACACGGTCAAACGACTTGAGAAATGCACAAATCAGAGAATTCCCAAAAGTATTTCCAATATACTTTCCATTGATATGGTCCGATCAGAGAGGTCGTTTCCCGAAGGCCCCGATCACGTAGCCCAAAAACTGCTACTTTCGAACTCGCACGGAGCGTATCACAGGTGCTCCACAAAAATTTGTTTTTGTGCATGCTTCCCAAGGCAATATCTCACTTTTCCGAACACCTTTGAAGCTCCCCAAAAATTTCCAGTTCATGAGAAATAGTAGGAGAATCTCGTGGATGTGACTAATTTCCTCAAATCTTTTCCGATTTGCATAATTATTGAGGTAAAGTCAAAACAAAAGTTCCCAGTGACAGAGCGTATGCTACATGCGCCCTGTTTTTTATCATATCGACAAAACTTTGCTTGCCCTCCAAGTTGAGTCAGTACAAAGTGTGCCATATGGCCTTTATTCTGTGGAACAGTACTGGCACATGTAGCATATGCGCCAGGGCAAAATTTGCCCAGATGCATGTACTACATGCGCCATATCTCTTCAAATTGACTATAAATATAAGCCTCACCCTTTGCATATTCTAGGATCGAAAATGGTAGCAAAGCTCTGCAAAAATAGCCTATGAATCTTGAATTTCCATATACATCACTCTCCAAACACTTAAGATAGATTCCACCTCCCTCTAGCCCATACACCACATGTATAAAGCCCTCAATGCCATAGACAATCCCATTCCAGCCCCTTCAAGCCTTTCTAAGGCTATTCAAGTTCAAACTAAAACATCCATAGAGGTTTGAAGATGTTTACAGGCAAAAGGTGATATTTCCTTTTATATTTTATCATTTCCCATTCTTCTTTTCTCCCTCCAAGCCTACTTAGGCTATTCTCTATTTTAAACCCCATCTTCTATCCCCCCCCCCCTTTCTTGCATGCTTAGAACAAGTGAGCTCCTAGTTCATGCCTAGAGGAAAGCTTGTAAGAGCCACCGTGTAGGGGGATCTCTTATAAGCCTACTTTAAGATGGTATGGCCTTGAAGCACCTTGCTATTTGGTGTAGCCTCTAGCCTTGTATGATTTCATGACACCTTTGCATGTGATTATGATGTTCATGTATTGTATGTTTGGCCTTATTTTCATGTTTATCATCATTTTGTAAAAACTTTCACTATCTTTATTTCTATGTCTTCTTCAAATTCCATATCCAAGTGTTTTCCTAAAATGGTTCTAAGAGTTGGTTTCTTGAAGCCTAGGTCAATTTTCATATCTTAGAAAACCCCCCTTTAAGCCCCTTGACTTCATTTTGCATCCTTGTATTTCTTTGTGTTTCATGTGACATAAAATTGATTTTCAAACTCTTCTCTTCTATCTTGATTTTGTAGAATCCACTTTTTTGAACCTTGTGGTTGAAATGGTCCCTTGGAACCCCCTCTTAAGTTTTCTCATTATCTTGACCATATGAACCCTAGTTCATTAGAATTGGTTTTCTACACCCCAAAAATGGTTTTCAAAACAACCGTCTTCAAGAAAGGTTCTCAAATTTCCTTCTCTTTAATTTGCATAAAATGATTTTCCAAAAACTACCATTTGCATCTTGATTTTTAGAAGTTTTGCTATCTGGAATATTGTGGTTGGAATGGTCTCATAGAGTCCTCTTTGGAGTGATTTCCTTTAACTCAACCATATAAATCCTTATTTTTTAGAGTGGTTTTCAAAATCTCAAAAGTGGTTTTTCAAAACCTCCTTTCCAAAACTAATCTTCAAAGGTTCATTCTCTTTAATTTTTCAATCAAAGAACTCTTCAAAACTATCAATTCAACATTGATTTTCACAAGTTTTACTCTCTTGAGATGGTGGTTGAAATGGTTCTAAGGCAACCCTCTCTTGAGTGGTTTCCAAATACCAACCATATGAACGCAACACTCACTTGAGTGGTTTTCATAAAATGGTTTTCAAAAACACACTTTCAAGTTTCATGCATAAAACCATCTTTCCAAAACCACTAGTTCAAAACCACCTTCCAACCCTATGTTAACTTGACCCTAGTTGTCCAATCTTATGGTTAACTTAACCCAAGTTAGTTAACCATAGGTTAATCAAACCCTAGATTAACCTAACCTTAGTTAGTTAACCCTAGGTTAGCCTAACCTAAATTAGTTAACCCTAGGTCACCTTAGCCCTAGGCCCCCTTAACCCTTGGTTAACCTAACCTTAGTTAGTTAACCCTAGTTCAATTCAACCCTAGGTTAACTTGACCCTAGTTATCCAACCTTAGGTTAACCTAATCCAAGTTAGTTAACCCTAGGTCACCTTAACCCTAAGTTAACCTAACTCTAGTTAGTTAACCCTAGGTCAATCCAACCCTAGCCCAACCTAACCTTAGTTGTCTAACCCTAGGTTAACCTAACCCAAGCTAGTAAACCCTAGGTCAAGCCAACCATGGTTAGTAGGCTTCAAAGCTCCAACTCATAAGCCCTTGTCAACCTCTTTTCTAATTACAAAAATTACTTGCATGACATACTTTCAAAAAAATATCCTACTCTCTTAAGATTTCAAAAATCAACTCCAAACTCTTTTCAAATGCATTCATTCTCTACCTTCGAAAATGCTTCTAAGAAGTTCTCTTAAACTTGTCTCAACTAAAGTGTGTTAAGTCATTGTAATATTCCTATAAATCTATGGAGTGAAGCCTTGAAAACCATTGTGTATGCCTTACACAGGGTTCCATCTAAAGTTGTTCCTAACACCTTTAGAATTATGCAAAGGATGGAAACCAAATTTAAAACATTTATACATATGGGGTTATCCAGTTGAGGTAAGGGTTTATAATCCACACATGAAAAAACTAGACCCAAGAAAAGTTAACAGGTTTTCATTGGGTATGCAGAAAGCTTCAAAGGATTTAGATTTTATTATCCTTCACAAATACCTAGAATTGTTGAAGCTAGAAATGCTAAATTTCTTGAAGTGCTTGAAACTAGTGGGAGTGGTTCTCCTCAAACCATTGAGTTTGAGGAAATAAGGGACCCCATTGAGAAATTAATTGGAGAAGTGATTGCTTTTCCATCCCAAATACCAGATATCATTGTAGAGCAACCAACTCAATAACAACCACTCCATGAGGAACAAATTCAAGTAGAACCTCCCATTCAAAATTTACAAGAACCAATGGGAGTAAGGAGATCTTCAAGAGAGAAGAAATCAACAATTTCTAGTGATTACATTGTAAACCTACAAGAGTCTGACTTTGATGTTGGACCTAAAGATGATCTTAGTTCATTTTCATAAGCCATGAATAGGGACAATTCCACCTTATGGCATGATGCCATGAAGCAAGAGATGGAATCAATGGCTAAAAATAAAGTTTGGAATCTCATTGAATTGCCAAAAGAGAATACAGTTGTTGGCCATAAATGGGTCTATAAGACCAAAAGAGACTCTTCTGGTAACATCAAACGATATAAGGCCAGACTTGTAGCCAAGGGCTTCACTCAAAAGGAAGGAATCCATTACCATGAAACCTTCTCTCCCATTTCGAAGAAGGATTCATTTAGGATTATCATGGCATTAGTAGCTTATTTTGATTTGGAGTTACAATAGATGGATGTGAAAATGGCTTTCCTGAATGGAGATCTTGAGGAAGAGGTATACATGGTTAAGCTTGAGGGATTTTCTTGTAAATATAGTAATTTGGTTTGTAAGTTAAGAAAATCTATATATGGACTGAAACAGGCCTCCCACCAATGGTATTTAAAGTTTCACAACATTATTACTTCATATGGCTTTACGAAGAACATTGTTGATCAGTGTATATATCTTAAAGTCAGTAGGAGTAAGTCTATCCTTTTAGTCTTATATATGGATGATATTTTACTTACAAGTAGTGATTTGGGATTGCTAAGTGATACAAAAGTTTTTCTTTCTCAAAACTTTGAAATGAAGGATATAGGTGAAGCCTCTTATGTCATTGGCATTGAGATTCACAGAGATAGATCCCAAAGGATATTGGAACTCTCTAAAAGGGTCTACATTGAAAAGGTTTTAGAAATATTTAATATGAAGTCTTGCTCACCTAGTGTAGCACCTATTGTCAAAGGAGATAAGTTCAGTCTAATTCAATCACCACAAAATAGTTTGGAACAAGAACAAATGAAGAGCAGACCTTATGCATCAGCAATTGGTAGCCTGATGTATGCTTAAGTCTGTACGAGAGTTGATATTAGGTTTGTAGTAGGAATGTTAGGCAAATACCAAAGTAATCCAAGACTTGAACATTGGAAAGCTGCCAAGAAAGTCATTCAGTATTTGTAAGGAACTAAGAACTACAAGTTGACATACAAACATATGGATTCATTAGAGGTGATTGGATATTCAGATTCAGATTTTGCTAGATGTTCTGACACCAAGAGGTCTACTTCAGGATATATCTTTCTACTTGCTGGAGGAGCTACACCTTGGAGAAGCATAAAGCAATCTACAACTGCTTCATCCACTATGGAAGCAGAATTTGTTACATACTATGAAGCTACTTCATTGACTCTATGGTTAAGAAATTTTATCGCAGGATTAAGGGTCATTGATTCTATATCAAGACCATTAAGGTTTTACCATGATAATTTGGATGTAGTTAATTTCTCTAAAAATAACAAAAGTGGTAGCCAAAACAAGCACATTGACATCAAGTATCTTGTTGTCAAAGAGAAAGTAAAGATGTAGGATGTAGCTATTGAGCACATTAGCACTAAGTTGATGGTTGCAAATCCCAATACCAAAGCATTGCCGGCTAAAGTATATCATGGTCATGTGGAGCATATGGGACTTGTTAGCACATTTAGTATTTAATTTTGCTTTCTTATTTTGGTAATTCACAATTTGTGAACAATTTTAAATGTTTTAGAGAATAAAGGCATGACTTTAATTATGCACATAAAATAATTGTTATGTTGATATCCATTAGGATGAATAAAGTAGAACCTTAATTGACTAGTATGTAGTCATTGATAAAGTATTAAAGTACCTCATTAAGTGCTTATTGGAAAGTGCCATACATTGTAATACATGCAAGGGAATACCTATTAAGGGTACAATCGCCATGATTCGTGATTAGTACTCACTAATAAAGTATGAAGTTTAAGGACTGGGAATTTTATGGCCATAATATAGTATCTATCACTCATATGGGTTTCATATGTCTGGTGGACCAAGTGAGAGAATGTAAGACAAGTCTCCTTAGGGTGGCCCACTTGCCACATGTATAAAGTATATACATATATATCTCTGATATATGTTGTATATTTATCTATTTGTTAGTTAGCTACGAGTGATAATAGGGATAGTTGTCCACTCCATGTGAAACACTAGTGGTGGTTGGCTAAGGCCTATCAAGTCCTTACTATTAGATAATGGTTCCTTGATGGAAGAAACCAATAAGGATAAAGATAAAGGTCTCTAGTCTAACAGTTGTATATTGCCTGTGATATCCATCATTTAAGGGATTCAGTCTTGCATAGGTTAGAAGATCCTATCTACAGAGAGTTCTATACAAAAAGAGTGTAAGAGGGAAGCAACTTACGTTTGCAGGAGCACAAAAAGTTTTCTTTAAACACTCAAGATCAGTACAGCAAGTTCACTTGGACAACAACGGCTAAAGGTTAGTACACATACTAATTTAATTAATATATGATTAATATTTTTGCGCACGTACATGCATATATATCATTGTTTTAATTATCGATTATTTCATTTAAAGCCGCAAACAACGTCTGGTTGACCCTCTAGGCGTGCCTATAAATCGTTGAGGCTTATTACTACCTAAGCTATAAATGGTATCAAAGCCTTTAATATAAGAAATTTTGAAATCAAAAACAAAAAGGATAGCTTGCCATCGTGCGAAAATTTGCTTAGAAGCAATATTTTGTACATCTTTAAAAATAATATTTTTGGCAGCTTGGCAATCAATACGAAGCAAAAAAATTTCTTTTCTTGTTGGGGATAGGATACCTAATCCATTGGAGTGCATCATTAAGAGGTTTATAATTGATAACTAAACGAGGAGCACCTCGTTCAATTTCGGCATTTTGTGTACATAAAAGGCAGCACAACTCCATAGGGGAACGACTAGGTCGAATTAATTTTTTATCAAGAAGATTGTCGTGCCCAGATTTTTCGCACTCAAGGAATACTCACACAAGCGAAAAAAATGTTGTACTCTCTCGTTAGAACTCACCCTCCTAGAAGAATGAGTGCGACTAAGTTTGAATTGAAAATAAATTTAAATAAAGGGCTTTTGGAAAAGATTTGAAGTCACCACCTAACTTGATTAAGGTGAGTTAGGTCACCAAAAACTAAGAATAATCCGAAGACTACACTTAGGGTTTTTGAAAAACAATTTTGAAAATATCTCCTCAAGAGAGGGTTTTTAGGAAAACAGGTTGTTTGGCAACCTTTAGAAAACATTTAGCCCTTTTGGAAAAATAACTCCGTTTTGGTCTATGAAAACAGTGATTCTAGGTTCGGAGGTTGGTTACGTGTAGGGAAGATGCACTTAGCCATCACCCTACCCTGCCCTGCCCTTTCGGTACCTACATGTCAATCTACCCTAGATTCACCTATGAGAGTCTCTAACTAACTAATGTTCAATCCTATCCACTTTGGAAAACAATGTTTAAAAACTATCATGATGCATGATATGCAAGTGTAATAGAAGAGAGAATTGAAAAACAGATTTGGAAAGAGATTTGATTTCATTTGAAAAGGAAGAGATAGAAGTTTGAATTTGGAAAGAAGATTTTGGGAATTGAAAATAGAGATTTGGAAATAGAAATTTGGAGTTGGAAGTTTGAAAATAGATTGGAGATTTGGAAAGATAGTAGAATTTGAGATTTGAAAAATGTGAAGATAGAGACTTGAAAAATGTGGTGACCCGCACCCATGAGGGTTGCCTACGTATCCTTTTGGAGGAATCAGATCAGTCGTAGTTCGGATAAGAGTCTGATTGAAAATAGAAGAGTTGATTGAAAGAAAGAGATTGAATTGGAATTTGGATTTGATTTGAACTTTGATTAGAAGATTTGAAAAGATTTGATTTGAAAGACTCGGTTTTAGGAAACCTAGAAAGACTTGAGACTTAGAAAAAAAGGCTTGGATTTGACTTGGAAAGTTTTTAGAAAAGATTTGACTCGAATGCTGGACTTGGAAGATTTAGGAAAGGATTGGATTTAGGAAAGATTCAAATTAGGAAAGGTCCGATTTAGGAAAGTTTCATTTTTGGAAAGTTTCGAATTAAGAAAGTTTGAAATTAGGAAAGTTTTCAAATTAGGAAAGTTTCGAATTAGGAAAGGTTCATCTTAGGAAGGTTTTAGGTTTAGAAAATTTCAAGAGGAAAGTTTGGAATTTGGAAAAAAGAAAAGTTTTGAAATGAGAAAGTTTAGAAAATAGAAAGATTTTGAAATTTAGGAAAGGTTTTGAAAATAAGAAAGAATTTGAAAACAAGAAAGTTTTAAGAATGAGAAAGTTTTAGATTTAGAAAGATTTGAAGTTTAGGAAAGTTTAAACTTTAGAGAGAATTAGGTTTAGAAAGATTTAATGTAAGAAAGTTTTGAATTTGGAATGATTTGAAATTTAGAAAGTTTTAGAGTTTGAGTTTTAGAAAATCTTGAGATTAAGAAAGGTTGAGTTTAGGAAAGATTTGAAAACTTGGATTTGGAAAGTTAAGATTTGGAAAGGGGTAGAATTAGGAAACGGTTGAATTAGTAAAGATTTGAAAGCTTAATGTTTAAAGAAAGATTTGAAAGTTTTAGAAAACTTGTGGTTTAGGAAGGTAGGAAATTAGGGAAGAGGGGAATTAGGAAGGATTTGGTTTAGGAAATGATTGGATTTTGTTTCTAAGAAGAAGTGTTTGATTTTGTTTCCAAAAACGGAGGATAGGATCTAGTTTTCCTTAACGGGAGATTGGACTTGGTTTCCTAAAGGGAAGCTAGGATTTGACAAGGATTTGGAAAGGGAAGTTTCTAGAAACCCTAAATTTGGAAAACTATAGTTTTGACGTAGAAAAGAGGTTTTGGAAATGCGTATAGTTTGGATGTAGAAAACAAGAGATTTGGAAACCTAGGTTTGAAGGCAAGTTTGAAAACCATGTTTTTGGAAAGGGAATTAAGGTTTCCTAATTGTTAGCTCTAAGGCTTAACTTGGGCATCAAGAAAAGGGATTTTTGGAAAGTGTATTTTTTGAAAACAAGTTTTTGAAAGGAAATCCTAGAGAGGAATTTCTAGAGGGAAGATTTTGGAAAGAGAGTATTTAGAAAGATTTTTAGTAGAAGATTGTTAAAGAGATTTTTTTTGGAAAGATTTTTTCTAGGGAGCGTTTTTAGAAAGTAGATTTTGGGAAGAGGATTTTGGAAGGAGTTAAAAAAAAGAGTTTTGAAAAATAGATTTCTGAAGATAGTTTTTGAAAACAACTTTGGAAATGAGAGTTTTAGAAAAGCACGTTGAAAAAGGAGGTTTTAGAAAAAGAGATTTTTGAAAATAAAGTTTTTAGAAAGCATCAAAATATCTCACTTTCCTAAAGCAATTCTAACCATAAAAAGATTATAACCACTTTAAGAAAGTGGTTTTTAAAAACAACAAAGGTCGAAAATATGGACCATGTTGGTCACTTTAAATATAACACTTTTCTAAAGCAATCCTAGCCATGGAAAGGCTGAAATCACCCTAGGATTGTGATTTTGAATACAAGTTTTTTAAAAGGGAATTTTGATGCAATTTTGGAAACAAGTTTGAAGACGATTTTGAAAACGAGTTTGAAAACGATTTTTAGAAGATGCATGATTATGATATGCACAATGCAATTTTGGGGTCATGAACATAAAAGGTTAAGGCTTCACCACATAATCAAGGGAGCCAAACCCACGTGGTCTCTAGTTAGCCTAAAAGAAAGCCCTCGACATGGTGACCCTCTGATAGTCTAATCCTTCACATGAACCGAGAGTCCCCTTATTTCAAGCATGCAAAGAAAGGGGGGAAAAAAGATGAGAGATTAAAATAGAGAAAACCCAAGTGGGTCAGGAGAGAGAAGAGAGAGGGGGAGTGTGGAAATTTAAATAGAAAGCCTACCGTATGTCTTGTTTATTTTGCGCGCCTTGCTTGTCTTCGATCTTCGTCTTGATCTTCGTCTTCAATCCTCAAGAGTTGTCTTCAACCTTCAAACTTCAGATTTTAGCTCTTCAAGTCTTCAAAGGAGGTTTGGAGGCTAGTGTATGAGTGTATGGGGGTGTGTATGAGGCTAGGGTTTGCAAAACCTGGGGAGGCTAGGGTTTAGAGATTGTTCGAGCTCTGTATATCAAATATTGGTGTTTTTAGACTAAGTTTGCAGACCCCTTTCACGCTAGAAAAGGCTCTGTATTTATAGAGGGAGGAATGCACTGGCGCTTGTTACAGTGGCGCCAAGCCAAATATTACACTAGCGCCACTAGGAGTGGCGCCAGGCCATTTTTTGGCTTGGCGCCACTACTAGTGGCACCAGCCATTTAGGAAATGTTTAAGGTCGTCAAGCAACGTATCTTTGACTAGATTTGGGCGCCTGTACTAGTGACTACCATGTAATTTTCAGCCTGACTTCACTAGGAGTGACTCCGAAAAGTCCGGGAAGGAGTTTGGGAGACCGAGAATGACCCGGAAGGCTGGAAAAGAGCAAGAATACTTAGAATAGTGTCCCGAAGGTATTTGACTTGAAAAATGAGGATAAGATGTGTCGAAAGGGTTGACCGGGCCTTTAGGGGCAAAACGGTTAATCAGATCGGGAAGCTGCGAACCTAGACTGTCTCGGAAGAAGACTCAAGATTTGAAAACATTATTCAGAATGTTCCCAAAGGTTGCCGGTTTGATACCCAGAGCCGGTGTGGTCGAAAAAGGTGACCGGCCCACCAGGGGCAAAACGGTCATTTCGCACCAGGTTTGCCGGCGCTGACTCGGAATGATCCAAAAGGATAGAGGAAGGTCGGAAATACTACAAAAACAATTCTCAGGAGGTTACTGGTTTGATACCCAGAGCCGATGTGGTTGGAAAAGGCGACCGGCCCACCAGGGGCAAAACAGTCATTTCGCATCGGGTTTGCCGAAGCTGACTCGGAATGATCCGAAAAGATAGAGGAAGGTTGGAATTACTATAAGAAGTATTCTCGAGAGGTTACCGGTTTGATACCCAGAGCCGGTGTGGTCGGTAAAGGAGACCGGCCCACTAGGGGTAAAACGGTCATTTTGTACTGGGTTGGCCGGAACTGACTTGGAATGATTCGGGAAGATAGAAGAAGGTTGAGAATACTATACAAAGCAATCTCAAGAGGTTACCGGTTTGATACCCAGAGCCGGCGTGGTTCCCGGGGCATTTGGATGCCTAGGGGCAGAATAGTCATCTTGATCAGAAAGTCTTGAAAAAGGCCCAAGGGGCAGTTTGGTCATTTTTCACCAAAGTGGGCTAGCAGGCACTGGTGTTGACCTAGGTTTTGAGTGTTTCCGCCACTCTGACGGTGGTCGTCGTGACACAGGGGTTCGTTGGCAATTCCCTATATCGACCTGTTTATGAGTATTTCTGTTACTCGGACGGTTGTGATGTTTGCAAGTATTTTCACTACTCAGACCGTCTCGAGGAATAAACTGTCTCAAGAAAGGGATTGGAAAGGGGTCTTATCGTCTCCGAAAAGACATGCCTGATTTGGGACCGTCTTGAGGAATAAACTGTCTCGAGAGAGGGATTGGAAAGGAGTCTTATTGTCTTCGCAAGACGTGCCTGATTTGAAATCGTCTCGAGAAATAAACTGTCTCGAGAGAGGGATTGGAAAGGGGACTTACCGTCTTCGAAAAGACGTGCTTGATTTGGAACCGTCTTGAGGAATAAACTGTCTTGAGAGAGGGATTGGAAAGGGGACTTACCGTCTTTGGAAAGACGTGCTTGATTTGGAACCGTCTCGAGGAATAAACTATCTCGAGAGAGGGGTTGGAGTTGGAATTGGAAAGAACAATGCCCCTAAGGGCATTTTGGTCATTTTGCCTCTATTTGGGCCTAGTGGGCTCCCGAGGCGATGGATAGACGGGATTTGGACTTAGAGAATTGGTTTCGATTGGAATACGTCTATATTGACTTGAGTACAAGTCTGGACGAAGCGTAGACTATCGAGCGGACAAAAATGGGGTGCTTACAGAGATCTTGAATTTCTTTTCTACAATATTCAAAAAGTTCGTGGTTCATTTGAATAGGACGAGCTTTGGTAGGAATTTGTTTTCAATAAATTCAGGAGAATAGGGTAAAGTGACAACATGTTTGTGTCTAGACCAGAAAGCATTGGGTAAATCAGAACAAACTTCATGTTGTAATTTGGTTAAAAATTTACTTATAGCTAGTTGTAAAATTCCATCTTTTAATTTGGTTGTGATTTGATTGTGAATTTTTTCTTCTTTGAGAAATAATAAGGGTTTTTCTTTGCGGAGAATAAGATTAATAGTATGAGGGGAAATAGCAAAATTTTTTAAAAGATTGAGATCCTTAGTTCGAAGAGGACAAACAAATGGAAAACTAATTTGGTTATTATTTGGAGTAGTATTGATACCTTCAGTAATGACTTGAAAAGGTTGGAGAAGGCTAAGAAAAGAGGTTGCTAAAATGACTTCACGAGAAAGGTTTTTGACAATAACAAAAGGAGTTTTAATACATACATTATTATTGCAAATATGAGCATTAGAAAGTTTATACTGGATCTAGAGTAGGGTTCCACCAGCAGCAGAGAGGCTTCACGGGTTTTTTCAAAATATTTAGTGGGAATTAAACCTTCTTGAATATAGTTAAGATTGGCACAAGAGTCAAAAAGAGCAATAGTTTTAAAACAAAATTCTTGGTTAACGACAATAGTAATTTTGACATTCCATTTTTTATAAGAGAATTGTGAAAGTAAGAAAATATCTGTAAGAGGTGGTGTCGGAATAATAGGTTGGCTAGAAGAAGGGGAAGCATGTTCAAGGAGTAACACTTGATTCTTAAGATTATCAAGATCAATTTTTGAAATATTATGTTCAAGTTTTAAATCATGTAATTCTTTTTTGACAGAGTTGATTTCAGTTTGTAAATCTTGAATAGTTATAGGGGAAAACTTAGAAGTTTGATCAAATCTTTTGAGAATATCATTAAGATTGTAAGGGTTATTAAGTAATGAAATATTTTGGGTAGGTTTGTCAGCAGAAATTAAACTTTGTTTAAGTTGGAGTAAATAGTCTTTTTTAACTTGAGGATCAGAAATTTTATCAATAACATCAAGAAGTAGTTCTTATCCTTTGGTAATGACATTAATAGTATGTGTGGTGGCACATTGACAATTGGTTTTTATAATTTGATCAGGGTCAGGAGAAGAAGAAGAGGTATGGGGTTCTTCAGAAGACGATTGGGAAGCAATTTCATCTATTTGTAATTCATCATCAGAGATTAAAGGATTGTCATTATCAGAAGCATCAGAATTTAAGAATAAATGCATAAGTTGTTGTTTGAGTGTCTCATCAATATCTAAAGAATTAATTTTTTGATTCATTTGACATTGATTTTTATAATGGCCAATTTTACCGCATTTGTAACATGTGGGAACTTTTCTTGTATGTTTAGAAACATGTTTAGGCTTAGAAGGAGAAGTTTTGACAAGAGTTTGTGTGTGGGGTTTTTGATAAAAAATATTGAAACTTAGTTTTGGTTTTCGAAAGAATCTACATGCAGAAGTAGTGCAAGGTTTGCGTCTGGAAGGGGGAATGATTTGCGTGATGTTTCCAAAGCCAAATTGTTGACAAAAGGTGCCTAATTCTCGTTTAGACGTGGCTAAATCTTTTTGTAAATGTTGATTAAGTTTGAAGTTGGTACAGAGTTCAAGACCTTGTGTTTGTATGGCATTTACTAGGTCTCCATAAATGAGTTGTTCATAAGGAACAACGCCATTGTTGTTTTCTTTGAGTTTATCTTTGACCTTTTAAGAAAATAATTTAGGTAGGCCATCTAAAAATTTTCTTTCCAATGTGTTTGGCGACAATCATCACGCATCATAACCTTGGTTAGAAAAACATCTTTATACCATTGAAAATCTTGAAATTTAGGACAACGAAGATTATTGAGAATTTCAGAAGTAACAGCTTGAACTTTGGAAGGTCGTCTTAAGAAGTGCCTAGAAATTGAAAAGATAAGGGCACTAACTGCATCTTTAATTGTTTGATTATCTTCAGTTTTAATAGGAGTACTAGTGGAATCAGTTTTAATTGCAGTGAGGATTTGGGTACATTCAGTGAAGTGAGGAAATGATCCCACCATCCTTTAAGGTGACCAATAAAGCCAGCAACTAAAGCTTGTGCCACATCAAAATCAGAAGCCTTTTGTTTAGTTTTGTAAGCTAAAGCAACCATTGTCATTTCTTGAAGTTTGTAAAGAATATGATATTCGGTCATACCATCAAAATTCCATTCATAAATTGTACCACCATGATAAGCAACTTGAGTGAATTGATTTCATTCCTCATATTGCAAATCAGGAAGTGTAGGACAGGGATAATAATTTTTTGTGTTATTAGATTCGTAGCGATGTTGATATTTCCACTTTTGTTTTCTGTGGGAGGTAGCATTGAGTTCTAAAGGTTGAGATTCACGCATGGTTTGTTCAATAGCTTCAACTTCAAAAAGGGTTGGTTGAGATAAAGTATTAATAGTTTTAGAGGTGGATGGAGGTGTATCAAGTGCAGTGACAACACGGAGAACATGATCTATTTGTGCAAGTTTGTGGTCAATTTGAGAAGAAAAGTCATGGTCACTTAATTCATTTTGAAGATGTAAAGGGACTTCATGTGGGGTAAATAAAGGGGTTTCGGTAGTGGTGAGTGTAGTGACTTGATCTTTGTTAACAAAGTTTTTTACACGAGTTAATTAATCACCTATAGTTTTAAGTGTTTGATTGGTAAAATTATTTTGTTGTAAAATATTAGAAATATCTTTGGCATTAGGAGGTGAAGTATCAAGCTTGAGTTTGAAAGGGGAAGCAATAATAATACAAGATCTATGTTGAATATGAATTTCTTCTAGAGGGGGATGAATAGAAGGTTTAATAATATCATTGGAAGTAACCCATTGGTATTCAGTATTGGTAACATTAAGTTGGTCAAAATAATTGGAATAATATTCAAACCAGTCAAAGAAACTTAAATAGATTTTGTGCTTTTGAACAAACTAATAATATTCTTCTCGTATAGGAAGGCAAGTAATTTCATCAAAAGTTTCTAAAAACCAATTCTTCTTCTGTGTATTTTGGGGAGAACTGAAATCACGAATTAGAATAGATTTGTCAAAAATAAATTTTTATTCTATCATATTTATTTGGGGATCAAGAGGAGGATCTAAAAGCATTTGAGATAGTGTAGGAGAATGGAAAAAATCAGCATGTGTATAAATAGGTTGTGCAACACTAGAAATTGTGACAGATTGTAGGACAGGAGATCGAAAAGGTATTGAAGAAGAAAGAACAGAAGGAAAAGAACTCCTAGGTGGAAAAGATTGAAATTGAGTGCTAGCAGAAGAGCCAACATCTGAGAACCGTGATCGAGATGACCCTGTTGTAATATTGGTGAATTTGATACGAACACTGCCATCAATACTTTCATTAATATATTCTAAATTTTTGTTTTCGATAGTTGTAGCTGGAACTTCATTGTCTAAAGTCCATTATAATGGGAGATTAACATCTTCCCAGTGTATGGTCTTGGGAGTACTAATGTTGGAGTCACTATTCGTATAAATAAGGAGTGTTTCGCCTTTGGGGCTAGTGATCCTACATCATGGATCTACTAGTGTAGTCATGGCTTTGAGATGGACATGGTAAATAATGGAAAAGAGGATATTACCTAGTGATAAGTTATAACCAGAAGTTTTAATTTTGAGTGTGAGGACTTTGAGAATACCAGTATCTTGAAGACATACGGTGTATCCAGGATAACAATCAAAATGGACAGGTCCATTGTAAAGACTTATTTCAATTAAACCTAAGATACTGTTGATAAATGTTATGTGCCTTTTATATTGTAAAGTTAAAAGAATTACAGTATTTTGACATTGACAAGTTAAGGGAACAACAGCAACTTGTATTAATCCTAAGTGTAAATAATTGTATTTTTGTTGTTTGCATTTGTTAATAGTAGTTTGACTGAGAAGTTGAATTTGTTGAGCTGATTCTTTAAAAGGAATTGTTTGTTCAACAGTTTTAATAGTATAATTAGACAAAAAATCAAAAGGTTTAATTTAATAAACTTGGCGAACTGAGATGCGAGGGGGTGTCCAATTGAGAGAAGGAAAACATTGTTCTTCTTGGTTAAGTATTGAAGCCTCATTATTACTATGAGATTGCCTAGATACTGAAGACATGGTTCTCGTTAAACGATTCATTAGGCAACTAATTGTTTGACATTTAAAGATTTAGATTTAATACCTATGGGTGGTCTAGATTTTACCCTAGCCGGTTAACGTTTTACACGACTAGCTATTATAGTTATTATATATATGCATGTATAGTTCATCTTACACTTCTAACCTGAGTTGGGGACATAAGGCGGTAGAAAAAATGGTTCCCAACTAAAATTGGTGAGGTCAAGTCAAGAAAGGATTAGTAATTCCCTTTAACTTTTTTCACTGAAATCTTTTACTCTTCAGTACTAATGAATTCACAAATTCCATGAATGGTGTTATAGTTTCATTCTAAGCAAAACCTTCCAAAACGCATAAATTTATAAAATTTTAGAAGTTTTCCATCCAACTTTCCTAGAAACTAATTGAAATTATAGCAAGAAATTTGCTTTACCTATCTTTCTCTACCTCTCGAGAAAACATTCAATGTAACAGTGATACCACGTCATTTTGCTGACGTGATATCACAAGCCAATCTAATCAGGCCCAATGTATGAGCTTTTATCCTACTGGATCACATAAAATTACAGAGATATTTTCTCCAACTAGCCACTAATTGATGACGTGTCATGATGATTTGGATTTTAATGTGTTTATTTGACATAATTTGATTGGATACCATGTCATCAAAATCACGTGATATTGCTATTGGATTCAAGTGAAGAAAAATAGCCAATCGTCCACAAAAGATGAAAGCTCTTGGCTTAGGCATGTTAAGGTAATCATGTCCTTCCAATCAGCTCATTGGCATCATTGCCTCCATTCATCAATAATTGACTTCATAGTGTACTCTTCATTCATCAATTTTTTTCCAATCAGCTAGTTAGAATTTCTTACTCATTGTCATTTTGGCATATAAATATACTAGCAGTGAACTCGTACTATACACAGACCACAAATATTGACTCATTAGTTAATTTTTTAATTAATTTTTTTACAAAAAAATATTTTATAGGATCATGTATAAAATATGATATTAAATAATGAAACATGTTATAATATTTTTTTTCTATTATAATAGCTATAATGAGAAAAAATGTACCAAAAAAAAATTAGGTACTATCTGTTATAAGACATAGTTTTAACATATATTTTGTAAGGTTTTTGTAATGGTGATTTGTGTTTCAAACATCTTGTTAGGTTAAATTAGGTCTGATGAAGAAGACAGACTCATTGCATAAGTTTTTCAAAATTAGGATTTTTTCAATTGGTATCAGAGCGAATCACTCATAAATTGTTATTCGAGTGTGATGCTAATTTTCTAAATACATGGATTTAAAACAAGGGAGTGCATCGATATTCCAATTTTTGATGGCTTGAATTATGAGTATTGGGAGCCATGCATGAGAGTTTTTTTTTAAATCTATTGATAACATGTTTGGCAATCTGTTGTACATGGTTGGAATCCCCCTATGATTACTTTAGACTCTGAGATTATTCCAAAGCCTCAAGAACATTGGAATGATAATGAATTCAATAATTTTATGTGGAACAATAAGGCTATCAATTTTATCTTTAACGGTGCCACAGCTGAGAAATTTGACTATATATCTATATGTGGAACCTCTAAAGAAGCATGGGATGCCCTTGAAATTGCATATGAAAAGTCTCATAATGTTATAGCATACACACCATATGCACATGAGCACATAAATGCATCTTCCCATGATAATATTAATGACCTAAGTGATCCTCATGAGTCAAATCAAAATGACTCAGATAGGGATAATGAGAACATACAACAGAAGTATAATCAATTGTTTAAAATGTGTCTTAAAGCTAACAAGGCTAATAAGAGTTTGCATGAAGAAAGAGACACTCTAAAACAATAGATTAATGAATCTATTGTTCTCATTAATAAATTAAAGTCTAATGAGGTCATTTTGTTAGAAAAGGTCTCTATGTTAGAAAAGAAATTGTATGTTTCTATTGAGACCAATAAAGTCTAGAGGGAAAGGTATCTACGCTTGAGTCTGATCTTGCTAAATCTAATAATACTCTCAAGAAGATGACTGTAGGTTTCAAGAAGATCGATGAAATATGGAACGCTAAAAGAAGCTCCCTTGATATGACTAGAATAGGATATGCATAAAAGGCTTCTTCATCTTCCAAATTAGCAAGTAACCTAACTTGGTTAAGGCTCAAGGTAAGTCTCCTATACCTCCAAAGGCCCATATTATTAGGTTTGAACCCACGTGCTACCATTGTGGTATCAAGGGTTATATTAAGCCTTATTGTCCTAGGTTGAAGACCAAACTGTTGACTCAAGGTTGATCTCCATATTGATTTTGATGATAACTAAACCTTGTGTTATTTTACTAATGCATTTGCTTACTGTGCAGATTAATAAAGATCATAATTTAGACTTAGAAATTCAACTTTAAGTCTAATATATGTCAAAGTGAATACATAATAAGCTAAGATCAAGCAATGCACTCCAAGAGTCATGCAATGTACCGAAACAGAACATTGACACCTAATCCAACTTCAAACAAAAGATTTTTATTCGAAGAGATTGAAGGTGTTCAAATGAAGAATTCATCAAGTATGCATAGACTCAATAAAGTTGACTTGCACTTAAAAATATTGAAAGTGTTCAAATAAAGACTTCATCAAAGTGTGCAAAGATCAGTTAAAGATGATTTGATTGAAGAAGAGATTGAAGATATTCGAGAAGAGAATTCATCGAAATTGCATAATCTCTACAAAGAATCTAAGTGAATATTTTATCTAAGATATAAAGACTCAATGAAGATGAAATGTACTCAGAGGAAATAAAGGTGTTCAAGATAGACTTCATCAAGCTTATAAAAGTCCCATTGAAGTGATCTCAATGAAAGAAAGAGCTTAGAAATGAAAGCAATAGCTCAACAATAAAAGAAAGAGCTCGGCAATGAAAGAGAAAGATCGGCAACAAAGAAAAAGAGCTCAACATTGATAGAGTGAAGCTCTGACAGTGTTGAAATCAAGAAAAGATGATTATCAAATGAAGAATTCAATCCAAATTGAATAGAGAACAATCCTGATGTATTGAAGACTTTGATTGATCATCAAACCCCAAAGAGAAGACTCCTTGAAAATTTTATAGTTGTGTTGAAGTTGAACTTGATCATGAGAAGTGTTGACATATGGAGTTGATGTGTCGACACATGGAGACAGTGGACAACATCTGAAAAATGCAAACCAGATGTGTCGACACATGGAACCAAGTATCGACACCTGAGCGATAACGGCTAGTTTTTCTAACGTTATAACGGATTGGACTTGCATTAAATGAGCCCCAACAACCTCCAACGGACGAAATCAATACAGGGGTTGCATTTATACACAAGAGATACAAGAAAATAAAGTACCCCTGACTAATCAAACTACAAAATCTAAACATTCTTCTTGTCTTCATAGTGTGAGCTTTTATTGTTCTATCCACTCTTGATAGAGAGTTTGTAATTCGTTTGTATATCTTTATGCACCTGTAAGTGAGAGTTTTAGAGTTCTCTTGTGAAAGAAAAACTCTTGTAAGTTTGAGTAGATCTTGGATAAAACCACTTAGTGGCTGGAAGAACTTGGGAAGAAGTTCTTGTGTAATAGTGAGTTGAGCACTTGGTCAATCAATATCCATTTTGTAATTGGAGATTGCATAGTGAAGGAAGACATCAAGGGGATCTTGGGGTGAGGACGTAGGCCATGAATTGTGGTTGAACCTCGGTAATTCTTGGTGTGCTTTCTATTGCTCTGTTTTTCATTCATCTTCTGATTACATTACATTATATATAGATTGATTATTGTTATATTAATTAGATTAATTTTAATTAATCTTAATTGTTGTTAAGTTTTGAAAAACTCAATTCACCCCTTCTCTTGGGTTTCCATTTGGGCCAACACAAACACGTGTCTCATAAAATCTACACCACATATGCACCTGTGAAGCATATTGTTAAGGCCAAACCTACTAGGTTTGTTCCTACATGTCATTATTGTGGTGTAAAATGTCATATCAGGCCCCATTGCCACAAATTATGGAAGACCTCTAGAACACATGGTTACGATCATCCTCGAAAACCAATAGGAGGGTAGACAATCAGATTTGTACCCTTGTTAATGAGTCTAGGATTTTGAATGTTGAATTGAATAGATTTAGACAATGGTCAATGCCAAGGCAGGTTCTCAATAGATATGGCATCAAAAGGAATCATATTGCCAAGGTTAAACCTATGTCACAACCCAAGCCTCATGTGATCATTGATAAACCAAAGACCATGAAAATTTAGGTAAGAAAATCTTATTTGTGCGTGTTGAGATCCCCTGAGAAGTTTTTAGAGGAAAGCCTTGTTGGATGAAGGCAATTTTTGTCATGTGCTAGGATGTATATCTTGTTTATTTTTTAGTCCTAGTGCTATGATCTCTTTTGTATTTTTAGTGTTTACATTATATTTGTCTTTTTTTTACAAAAAAAAAAAAAAATACAAAAGATTTTTATGGCTTTGGAAATTTGAAGTTTTCATAGTACACACATTATCGTGCCCTAATTTTTCGCACTCGAGAAGACACAAGTAAGAAAAACACAATACTCTCTCGTTAGAACTCATCCTTCTAGAAAGACAAGTGAGACTAGGTTTGAACTGAAAATTGATTTGAATAACGGCTTTTAGAAAAGGATCTAGAGTCACCACCTAACTTTGTTAAGATGAGTTAGGCCACCTAAAACTAAGTGCAATCCGAAGATTAAACTAGGGGTTTTTAAAAAAAAACAGGTTTTGGAAACTTCTTTGAGAGAGGGTTTTTAAAGAAAGCAAGTTGTTTGACAACCTTTGAAAAGATTTAAGCCATTTTTTAAAAATAACTCCAATGTTGGTCTCTCAAAAACAGTGATCTATGGTTCGAGAGTTGGTTACTATAGGAAAGATGCACTAGGCTATCACCTATCCCACCCTTGCGGTACCTACATGTCTTTTCATCCTAGGTTCACTGATTTAGAATCTTCGATTATCTAATGTCCAATTATATCCACTTTGAAAAGAATTTTAAAAAGTGGTTTAATACGATGCATGACATACGAGTGCAAGAAAAGAGATTTTATTTTGAAAAATAGACTTAAAAGAAGGATTTAAAGTTTAAAAGAGATTGTAGGAATTGAAAATTTGAAAAAGGTTGTGCCCGCACGCATGAGGTTGCCTACGTATCCTATTGTTGGGAATTAGGTCAGTCATAGTTCGAACTCAGTGTCTGATTGAAAATAGACACTTCGAGGTCTTTGAGAAGTTTGACTTGAAAATGTTTGATTTGAACTTTCATTTGAAATTGAACTTGAGGATTTGAAATTGAGCTTTGAAGTAGAATTTGGACTTGATTTGGAAAGATTGAGTTAAGCTTTGAAATCAGTTTAACTTGAATCAAAGTTTGAAAACCATCTTGGTTTTTGAAAAGATTTTTAGAAAAGAGTGGAAGCTTCCTAACTTTAGGGTTAGGGTTGAACTAGGGTTTTGTCTCCTAGGACTTAAGCAACCTAGGGTTTAAAGCATGCTATTGAATTGGAAATACTTAATTTCAACTTGAAAAGTTTGATTTTAGAAACTTCCGATTTAGGAGAGTTTCAAATTATGAAAGTTTCGCTTTTAGGAAAGCTTTGACTTAGCAAGGTTGGATTTAAGAAAGATTAGGAAAGGAGTTGATTTGATTTAGAAACACTCGACTTGAAAAAACTTGTAAAGATTTGACTTGATTTGGAAATATTTGATTTGAAAAAATTTGGAAAGTTAGAATTTGAAAAACTTGAATTTAGAAAAACTTTGAATTAGGAAAGTTCCATTTTAGAAAAGTTTTCATATTAAGAAAGAGTTGATATTTCGAAAAATTTGAATTTAAAAAGTTTTGAATTTAGGAAGATTTGAACTTTAGAAAGATTTGAAATTTAGAAAAACTTGAAAGTTTGAAATTAAGAAAGATTTGAAAGTTTGGATTTAAGAAAAATTGAAATTAGGAAAGATTTGATAGTTTGAAATTTAGAAAGTCAGAATTTGGAAAGGTGTTGAAATTTGGAAAAATTGGAATTGGGAAAGATTTGATTGCTATTTCCTAAAGTTGAAGATTGGATCTTATTTCTTAAAATAAATGGTTTGATTTTGTTTCCAAAATTGGAGGATTTGATTTGGCATGAAATTGGAAAGGTTGAATTTTGAAAATTTTAGATTTGGAAATCTATGATTTGGTGGGAAAAGAGGTTTTAGAAATCTATAATTTGATATAGAAAATAATTTTAGAATGATTTGAGGCAAAAAAGAAAGTCATGGTTTTAAGAAAGGAATTAAGGTTTTCTAACCATGGATTCTAGGGCTTGACTTGAACTTCAAGACAAAGAGTTTTTGGAAAGCAGATCTTTGAAAAGAGTTTTTAGGAAGTAGATTTGCAAAACTATTTGGAAAGGGGTTTGAATATGGACTTTTGCAAGTCTCTTGAATATCCCAATTTCCTAAAACAATTCTAACCATGAGAAGATTAAAACCATTCTAGGGTTGTTTTTGACAATAACTAGGATTTAAAATATAGACCACAATGATCACATTGAATATAACACCTTCTTAAAACAACCCTAACCATGGAGTGGCTAGAATCATTTAAAGATTGTGGTTTTGATATAATAAAAATAAAAAAAAAAAACAATTCAAGGTTTGAATCCAAGATTTGGACCTTGATGGTCACATTGAATGTAATACTTTTCTAAAACAACCCTAACTATGGAATGGCTAGAATCATCCTCGGAGTATGATTTTGAAAACAAGTTTGAAAGAAAAAAGTTTTGAATGCAAGTTTTGAGAAAAGAACCTTGATGCAAGTTTGAAAACAACTTTGAATGCAATTTTAAATGCAATGCATGAACATGATAACCATAATGCAATAAGGTTGTAAACATACAAGGCTAGGCTTCATCACATAATCAAGGGGGGTGAACCCAGACCATCAAAGGTTGAACTAAAAGAAAGCCTCCAACATGGTGAGCTTCAACAGTTCTTCCTGGCATGAATCGCGGAGTCTCTTGTTTCAAGCATGCAAGAAAATGAGGTAGAAAATGAGGATTAAAATAGAAGAAAACCCAAGTGGGTTAGGAGAGAGAAGAGATAGGGGGATTACATAAAAGTAAATAAAAAACGAACCTCGTATTCTTCTAACTTTGATTGCTTGGTTGGCTTTAGTTGACTTGAACTTTGAATGCTTTGATGATGCAGCACTTAATCTTCAATGGATGTTTTGAGACTTGTGTTTGAGTATATAAGGTGTTTAGAGGATAAGGTTTGAGTGCGTGGAGGCTAGGGCAGGAAGAAGCTTGAGAGAATTAGGGTTTGGAGAAACTTTGAGCTCTATTTTTAGAGCGATGGAGTTTCTAAACTGAGTTTTCAGACCCCTTTTACGCAGGAGGAGGGTCTGAATTTATAAGCAATTGAACAGACCTTGGCGCCTATGGCAGTGGCGTTAAGGTAAAATTTACATTGGCGCCACTTGGAGTGGCGCCAAGCCATTTATTGGCGAGCCACTTAGGAAAATTTTAAGGCAGCAAGAAACATATATTTCGACCCTTGCGACGCAAGGCAAAAGATTTAGGCGCCTGTCCTAGTGACTACCATGTAATTTTTGGCTTGGCTCCACTAGGAGTGACTCCAGAAGGTCCGAGAATGATCCGAAAGGCCGAGGATGAAAAGGAACCTTTAAAAGAGTGTCTCGGAGGTAACAAAATTAAGAAACAATTATGGAGTATTTGAAAAGGTTGACTGGCCACTAGGGACAGAACGATCATTTCAACCAAAAAAATACCAGAATGGGCTCAGAGTGCCCCGTGAGAAGATTGGAAGGTTAGAAACACATTTGAGAGTGTTCTAAAGGATTTCCAGTTAGATACCTAGAGCCGGTGTAATTGGAAAAGGTGACCAGCCCAACAAGGGCAAAACGGTCATTTTGTACTGAGATTGCCAGAATAGACTCGGAATGATCCATAAAAGTGCTAAAAAGTTGATAATACTATTCAAAGCATCCTCGGGAGGTTACTGGTTTGTTACCCAAAGCCGGTGTGGTTCCCGGAGGCAATTGGATGCCGAGAGGCAAAATGATCATTTTGACCGGATAGCCTCAGAATTAATCCAGAATCGACTGGAAGGCACTTTGAATATATTGGATTCTTTTTAGGACAATCTTGGAAGGGCGAACTTACCACTCTAAGGACTTAGGTGCCTTCTCGAGAAGCATGCCAAAAGGGCCCAAGTGGCAGTTTCGTCATTTTTTTACCGAAGTCGGCTAGCAAGCACTAGTGTTGACCTGCATTTTAAGTGTTTCTTTCACTCTAATGGTGTGTGAAAAGTTGGTTTCTAAAGGTATCATGTCCTTCGGTAAATGTGTCACGGCCAAGAGGCGTGTTCAATCCCATGACATAGGGGTTTTGTTGGCAATTCCCATTGTCGACCTATTTGCGAGTGTTTCCATCACTCTGACGGTTGCAATGTTAGTGAGTGTTTCTGTCACTTTGACAATATGCGTTCATTCTAGAGACTGCCTGATCTCAGGAAGCTGTTGGATGGTCTTATTGTCTCGAGGCCTTAGGTATTTTCCCGACCAACGTGCCGGATAACGAACATTCTACATTGGCAGGCTAGCAAGCGCCAGAAGTAAACCGTTCTACCATCTCGGGAACTTGGGTTCCATCCCGATCGATAGGTTTAAAGGGACTCGTCATTCTAAGGAGTTTTCTCGGTAAACGTCTCGTGTTGGATGTACTTACCATCTGAGGGATTAACTTTCTCGAAAGACGTGCCAGATTGAATTTGACTAGTCTGGACTAGAATTAGAACTAAAATTGAGGTTGAAATAAGGACTTACCATGTTTAGGAAGACGTGCCAACTGGAAAAGGACCGAGCAATGCCGCAAGGGCATTTTGGTCATTTTGCCACTATTGGGCCTAGCGGGCCTGCGAACCAATTGATTGACTAGATTGAGTTTGGAAAATTGATTTAAACTTGAAAGTTTCTATGTCGGTTTGAATGTGAGTCCAGTCGGGCTGGAGATTGCTAAGCGGGCAAAAATACGGTACTTATAACTGTCCCTCTTTTTCTGTCTTTGCTTGTCAAAGGCAGAAAATGATAAAGTAAGAGTCTCATGTTGACCGCGAAGCGATCGGAGGGACGGAATTTGGAAATTTATGGACTAGAGTAGTTGGAATTTTGAATTTTGAGTTTGAAAACTGGGTTGTCTAAATTTTTTGAAATTTGAAAATTTGAAAACTTTATTTTGAAATGATTTTGGAATGCCACTACTTTAGGGAGATTCAGGGTTTTTGAAATTGAAGATGATTTTTTTTTTGTTTAATGATTTTGAAATTGGTTTATGAAATAGATTGATTTGGATTTGAATTAGAAGGGTTTTGGAAATCCTTTGAAACTTGGATCAAAGCTTCTAAAGAAAAAGTTTAAAAACCTAAAATTTTGAAAATAGGCTTTCCGAGATGAAAGCTTGAAAACTCAAAAAATTTGAAAACGGGTTTTTAAATGAAAAAGCTCAGGAAACCTATGAAATATTTTTGAGAATGAAATTTTTTAAGAAAGAAAGTTTGAAAACCTTTGGAACATTTTTGAGAATGGAACTTTTTAAGGATAAAGCTAGGGAAACCCAAGTAATGCTTTTTAAGTTTTATCTTTTTGAAGGAAAAAGTTTTGGAAAACCAGGGAAATGGATTTGAAATGAAAATTTTTTGAAAGAAGAAGTTAGAAAACCTAGAAAGGTATTTTGATATCAAACTTTTTGAAAGACAAAATTATGAAAACCTAGATGGTATTTTTTTTGAAATAAAATATTTTTGAAGGAAAAAGAGATAAAACCCTTGAGAGTGGGGCCTTTTGGGCAAACCCCGAGAAACTCAGTTGAAATTTTTGAAAGGAAGAAAAAGTTGGAAATATTTGAAATGAACTCTTTTTAAAGGGGGGAAAAAAAGACAAAACCATTGAGCATTGGGCCTTTTTAGAAGAGAAGACCCTAAGAAACTCAAATAGGATTTGAAATTAAAACTTTTTGAAGGAGAAGTTTAGAAAAGCATGAAATGGTTTTTTGGATAAAACTTTTGAGGAAAAAGTTTAAAGAAACCTAAAAATTAACAAAAACTTTTGAAAGAAAAGTTTGAAAACCCTTGAAATGGATATTGAATGAGAGTTTAGAAAACCTTGAATTGGAAGTCAAATAGACTTTTGAAGTTTAGAAAACTTTGGAAGTTGAATAAAACTTTTGAAGGAAAAGTTTTAGAAAACCTTGCAGAATTGATTTTGAATAAAACTTTTGAGGGAAAAGTTTGAACAACCTTGGAAGTATATTTTGAATAAAGCTTCTTGAAGGAAAATTTTAGGAAACCTGTGGGAATTGATTTTGAATAAAAACTTTTTGAAGGAAAAAGTTCAAAAAAAAAACCTTGAAACTTGATTTAGAATGAAACCTTTGACAGAAAATTTTAGAAAACCTTGACATGGATTTTGAATAAAACTTTTGAAGGGAAAGTTTAAAGAAACCTAGAAATCTTTTGAAGGAAAAGTTTGGAAACCCTTAAAAATTGATTTTGAAATGGATTTTTTGAAGGAATGAGTTTAAGAAACTTTGGAACTTGAATAAAACATTTTGAAGAAAAAAGTTTAGAAAATCTCGGATTGAATGAAAACTTTTGAAGGAAAATTTTAGTAAACCTTTACTTTGGATTTTGGATTTTGAAGAAAACTTTTAGAAGGGTTGAAAATTTTCAAAGTTGGACTGCGAGTAAGACTTTTTGAAGGAAAAGGCTTAGAAAACCTAGAAAATTGATTTTGAATAAAAACAAATTTGAAAAACTTATGGAGTGGATTTCGAATAAGACTTTTTGAAGGAAAAAGTCTAGAAAACTTTGAAATGGATTTCGAATTTAGAAAAAATTGATAAAAACTGTTTGAAGGAAAAAGATTGAAAAACCTTGAAACTTGATTGGAATAGAGACCTTTTGAAGGCGAGGCTTAGAAAAAATTTGAAATGGATTTTGAATAAAATTTTTGAAATTTGATTTTGAAAATAACTTTGGATCTTGATTTTGAAATAACTTTTGGAAGGAAAGGTTAAGTAACCTTAGAAATTGATTTTGAAAATAAACTTTTTGAAAGGGAAAAGTTTAGAAACCATTTTGATTTGAAACTTGGGCAAAAAGTGTATGAAATTCATTTTGTTAGGCAAAATATGTGGACAATTCGTTTCAACTTGAAATTGTGACAAAACGTATAGAAAATTCATTTTGACTTAGAATTGTGACAAAACGTGTAAAAAATTTATTTTGACTTGGAACTTGAACTTTTGGGAACAAAATGTATAGAAAATTCATTTTAACTTGAAATTTGAACTTTTGAATACAAAATATATAGAAAATTCATTTTGACTTGAAACTTGAAACTTTTTGAAGGAAAATTCTAGAAAAACTTATTTGACTTTTGAAAATTAATTTTGAATTTGAAAGAAAGCAAGAGTCTAATCTTTTGAATTTGAACCCTTTTGTGGAAAAAGTTTTGAAAGCTTTTTGAAATTGACTGTGAAATTTGAAAGTTTTTGTAAATGAAGCCTTGGAAGCTTTTGGACTTTTGAAAACTGATCTTTGATTTGAAAGAAAGTGCGAACTTTCACTTTTGAAGTTGATTGTGAAATGATTCGATAAGCATTATACCTTGGCTTTGAGCATGGGACGCCATGAGAGCCTGCTTCGTGCTTGAGATCTCCGAAGGTTGGAATGCATGGTATTTACTTGATTGTCGGGTTATGCTTTCACTAGGCATGGTCGGATTCCTTTTGGCTGTCTTCTGAGGGGTTATGCTTCTTAGGAACCGAATGTTTGTTTTTGGAAGGGCAAGGTCTTTTTTATTTTGAAAAGCCTAAGGTATCTAGGAAGTCAAACATCTTTCAACTGGTTTATCTTTGATGGGTCAAATGGTTTGAAATTGAATGTGAGGTGTAGGATGGGCCATTGCCCCAGTTTTCATGGTTTGGAAAAGGGTTGTTCAAAGTTGATTGGGAGGTCGAAGGTGGGTCGTTGCCCCATTCTCTGTTTCTTTCCGGCTATAAAAGGCAGGATCATGGCTCAAGCTATCGAGGCCGGCTCCATTGGCTGAGGGGAGTAGTCTAGGAGTAGCATAGATAGTTTAATTTCTTATCCAGGAGGGCTGCAAATAGTTAGGCTCTTATATAAGTTAATTTGCAAAAGATCCGGTAGTGTGTTGGAGATTGGAAGACTGAGACGTTTGGATCATTAAGTTATGTAGTGCACGGGGGCACGCCTTATTGAGTTAGAGAATTGGTTTAATGATGACTTGTTGACGTGGTTTGCTTAAATGCACTTCTTGTGAGTTAAGTCGTGCTAGAGACTTTAGGCTTTAGACCTGCCCCCGTTAGGTTGTATTCTGGATGGCTGGATTATCTGGATAGCTGGATATCTATGGATGATTAGATGTGTTGGATCGCTAGATAATTTGAATAGCTGGATGCTTTGGGTAGTTGAATACTTTGGCTGCCTGAGTATTAAACTTTGTCAAGTTGCAACATTTGGATGTTGGGCCTAAAGACAACTTGGAACCTGAGAAAGCTTAGGGAGATGCCTCTTGAACTTGTACCTGTCTCAGTATTTCATTAATAATGTCAAATGACTTAAGATATTCATGCCTAATCTTTAACAAATGACTTAAGATATTCATGCCTATTACTTTGCCATGCTGAGTTTAGAAATTTGTTATCAATGCAGGTTTTCCACAAGATGGCATCTCTTGACCCATTGTTGGGGCGTGAGAATCTGCTGCTTTGCTAAAGTTGTCTTGTTACTGCTATTTAGATAGCTGATCGGGAGATGTGGCTCTTTTCTATTTTTTCTTTTTTTTTCTCTTTTTCTCTCATTTAAACCATTCTTGCCACCTGTGCCCTTGCAGGTTTTCATAGATAACGGTTCTACCATTTTTGCACGTCAACGCCTGTTTTTGAGTTTTTACTACGTCGGTAGTTTTATATGTTGCCATGACTCTACTCTTTTACCCATAGTGCCCTAGAGAGTTTTCACTATGTCCTCAGGCCATGCATTTTCTCTTGATTTCTCTCGTTGATGTTGATAAAGATGACTCTTTGCCTAATGAGAATAAGAGTGTTAAGTGCTTTGATTTGGAAGAATGATTGATGATGAAATCTATTACTGACTAAAGTCGTTGTTGAAGAATTTTGATGTTACTTTTAACATTAAGCCTAGAGTTGAGTTGGAATTTCTGTTAGATAGAGCATTTTCTAGTATAATCATCTTCCTTTGAAAAGCAATGATAGCAAGGATTGATCTGAAAGGTCTTTATTTTGAACTGTAATGTGGGCTAAGTTATGGGGTATTTGATAGTAAAGGATAAAGGCTCGAAGTATTTTGCTTTTACTTGGCTTTTTAAGACCTATGATCACCCTTAGAGAGCTAGACTCTCTCTCTTATTGCTGCTTACTATTTCCCCCTCCCCCCTTTTTTGTTTTTTGTAACTTTTCAATCTCCCTTTTCATTCTCTCCTTTTTTTTGGTCCCAGCTCTGTTACTTTTGCAACATGGTGTTCTTATAGATTTTCACTAGATCGATAATTTTTGTATCTTGCCATGCTTCCACCTTTTTACCCACAGCATCCTTTCGGGTTTTCACTGTGTCCTCGAGGTCATGCTATTTATCATTATCATTTATCACTTCTATAAAGGTCCATGTTCTGCAGACTTTCCCCTTTCTTTTTTTTTTTTTATTATCTCTTAGGCATTCCTTAAACCTATTTTCACTCTTTATTTCCCTTTTCCCTTTTTACTTTGCTTTTGATCCATTGTGGTGGCGATTACTAGGTTGGGTTTTTCAAAGGAAAGTAATCGGCTCAATCGGGTTTTACAAGGGGATGCTTTTAACGGTATGGTAGAGAAGTTGAGGGCCTCTCTTGATTTCAATCATTACTATCATTACTCTGTCAAAGTTTTGATTACACATAGTAATGCTTTACCAAACCTGAGTTGATGAGTGCTAGGAAGATTTCTTCATCCGTCTCTTTTAGGATCAATGGTCTTCTTCTCATGACTTTGTGAAGCAAGAACGGGCCCTGATAGTGGGGGCAAACTTGCCTTTGGCTTTCTGCTGACTTGGAAGTATCTTTTTGAGAACAAAATCACCTTCCTTGAATTGGCGAGGCTTTACTTTCTTCTTGAAGGATCTGGCGATGTGTCTTTGGTAGTAGTGGGCATGGTAAATGGCCATTCTCTTTTCATCACAGATCAATAAGGATGGTGTTGCCCCAGTTGAGACTCTTACTGAGGTTCTGCATACCATCAACGCAAAGGGTAGTTACTCGTATCAATCTTTGTGGTTATCATTTCTCTTGCAAGGGATTCTCTGGATGTTTTTTTGTTTTGCTGCTTTGATGGCCCCATTTGCTTGTGGACGGTAGGCTGCCGAGTGGTGGGGATTGATCTGGAATGTTTTGGCGATGTTTTGCCATTGTGTCATTATTGAGGATGCTTGCATTATCTATGATGATGGACTCGGGGAGGCCGAATCTATAGAGGACGTCTAGAAGTCTTTAGGGTCAAAAGATGCCAAGCTTTGGATACCCTACAAGTTTTGTTTTTTTTGAAAAAGATTTTATCATAACAAATAAAGCATTTCATGATCAAGAGCCATTTATTTCAAATTAGCCTGTTATATAATTGATATTCTATAAAGTAATTTAATAAGCTAATATCAAGGGATTCCTCCTAAAGGCTTTACCAGGGCCTTCAGGGCCTGGAAATATGAGAGGCGGTCCAGTTGACCCTCTCCTGATCTGATGTAGCTAGATAGATAGAACCTTGAGGAAGGCAAGTTAATGTTAAAGGGTCATTGTCAAGGACTGAGACATCTTCTTTGTGGAACAAGCTTGATACTGGCTCTTTTTGGATTTGAACTGATTTGTAGTTAATAATCAAGATTGGAATGGTAGATTGTTGATTTGATGTTTACGGCTTAACGGTCTGATTTCAGGTCAACCCTTTTGCTTAGTCTGTTTTGGAAGGGGACAATCTCCCAGCCCACGAGTATGATACTGACCATTGAATTCTTTTAGATGAAGATCACCATGTAGTTGTGCCCCTAGTCCTTTCCCAGTTTCGCAGCTTCTACTACTAAGGTTGTTGGCAACCATTTTCTCGACTGTCGAGGACTGGAATAGGCCGACTCTCATGGGGCGGTTGATATGTGCTTGAAAGCTTAGAAGTTGGAAGGTTCTGCCATGGTAATGTATGGGACTGATGGAAATAGATGATGATTGTCGTGACATGGTGCGAAGGTAGTTGTTGAGAGATAGCATATTATAGATGGATGTCCAGTTCTTTTTATGGATATCCAATTCTTTTTACTCTTTAATGTAGGTTAGGCCTCTTCCAATAACTAGGCTCACCATTGCATGAGTTTGAATTGGGTGGGATGCTAAAGGGATTTCATGAGTTGAGTTGTGCTCTGGAGTTGGAGGTTTTATGCGATGCATGTCCTATAGAGGTCCCTTCTTTGAGGGAATATAGGCATGATGTTGAATCCACTTTAGAGGTGGGGTTTTGCCCCTGTATGCAATACAGTACCTCTTCAGCATGGGCTAGTTTTTGCTTCTTTGTTTAGGCAATCACACCTCCATGGACAGAGAGAGATTTGGGTTTCTCTTGATGATTCTGTGTATGCCATGAACCCTTAGGGTTACGGGGAACCCTTAGGAGTTTAGGTAGGTTTGACTAACATAAGATTGGATTTTTTTTTTCTCTCTATGGTTGATTGAATGCATAAGAACGCAATGATTTAAGTTTCTTGGAACTCTTGTCTTGGAATGGATACTGATACATGCACAGAATAGCTGTAGATATGTGAATAGCACAATAACAGTAAATAAGCAGTTTTCAAAAGACCCCATTTTTGTCCTTACTTCAGCCTTTCGTGTTCTCGACCTTGGGAGATGAGGGGGAAAGAATGACGACACGAAATAAAGGAGAAGTTAGTGCCACGATCTGAAAGTTTTTATGCAATGCATACCTTAGGGATGTCCCTTTTTGAGAGGGAGACTAAACATGATGCATTTGGCTCACTTTTTTGGAGATAGGGGGTCTACCCCAGTATACAGATACCTTACCATCGATTAAGAACATACATTCATTCATTTATTCATTTGCAAAAAGTGGAGGAATACATTGAACTTTGAGATTGAATACAAGACAATCGAAGTACATTTTCATACGAGAAGGGGGAACATTTTCTTTGGGAATTTCAGGTATCTACCTTTATATTTGAGATCCTAAACTACTCTTGAGGCTTTGGATTCACCTTCTTTGAGTTTGACGTTGGGGAGGTCATTGAAAGACCTTGTTGTTTGATTGCCCCTTATCTTTTTGGCAACCTTATCTCCGTAAGCATAGAGGGATTGGGGGCCCTCTTTATGCAATGACTTGAAATGTATGCCATAAGCCATTAGGGTTACGTGGGAACCCTTAGGGTTTTGGTAGGTTTTATGCAACGGAGAGTGATCATGGTGTCACTCTCTATGGGTTGATCATATGCATGCAAATGCAGTGACTTGAGTTACTTTGAAACTCTTGTCTTGACATGGAGTATTGAATGTATGAACATGTATGCTAAGAGTATATATAGAGAGAGAGACAGAGAATGCAATTATAAAGTAAATATATATGCATGAGCATTTATACAAGCATTATAATAGCATGAATTTGACAAGGATAAAGGAAAGTAAAGCAATCGCCCTTTCCTCCACGGTTTTGAAATTAACATGTATGTCTTAAATCCAGCAGAGGTTCAGCTATGCATGGTTTCTATATGAGCATGAGGTTGAGGGTTTACTAAAGCTTCCTAAGAAAGCTCGTTTCTCGGATCTTCAAACCTAAGCCCACTCCCTGAGGTGATGCCAATCTCAGTTGGTGATCCAAGCAGGAAAACCATCAAAAGGCCGTTGGCTAAGAAATTGACACAGCATCCACCCACAACCAATATACCGTTCCCCTTTCTAACTTAGAAGGGTCATAACCAGGTAATAGTGTAAATATACAAATATGAGTGCACGTGCAGTGTGTGTGTGAAATTTTGAAAAACAGAAGAAAGAGCCCAACAACTCCCATTCATCCTATCCATTCCATCATATTCATTCATGACAAAGATGGCAGTTAATATGACATAAAATAAAATGTGAACAAAGGTCCACCTACAAAAGAAAATGCACAAAGTTAGTACTTTGATGACAAACTTAATGCAAAATTGAATGATTGAATTGAATGTAAGTGATGGCATGTTTTTTTTTAAACAGCTTTGAAAATGTTGATTTCGAAAATTTCAAGTGGATAGAGTTGACAAGTTAAATGAAGATTTTATTTGAGTGAGGTGTAAAAAGACATGACAATGGCCTAACCCTCTAAGCATCCCCAGTGGAGTCGCCAACTGTCGCGTCCCGATTTTTCGTACTCAAGAAGACATAAGTAAGAAAAACACGGTACTTTTTCATTAGAACTAATCCTCCTAGAAGGACGAGTACGACTAGGTTTGAACTGAAAATTGATTTGAATAAGGGCTTTTGGAAAAGGATTTGGAGTCGCTACCTAACTTTGTTAAGGTGAGTTAGGCCACCTAAAACTAAGTGCAATCTGAAGATTAAACTTAGAGTCTTCGAACAAACAAAAAAAAAAGGTTTTGGAAACTTTCTCGAGAGAGGGTTTTTAAAGAAAACAGGTTGTTTGGTAACCTTTGAAAGGATTTAAGCCCTTTTTGAAAAATAACTCCAATTTTAGTCTCTCGAAAATAGTGATCTATGGTTCAGGGATTGGTTACATATAGGAAAGATGCACTAGGCTATCACCATATCCCGCTTTGCCGTACCTACATGTCTTTTCATCCTAGGTTCACTCATTTAGAATTTTTGATTATCCAATGTCCAATTATATCTACTTTGAAAAGAATTTTGAAAAGAGGTTTAATATGATGCATGACATGCAAGTGCAAGAAAAGAGATTTGACTTTGAAAACAGATTTAAAAGGAGGATTCGAAATTTGAAAGAGATTGCAGGAATTGAAAACTTGAAAAAAGTTGTGACCGCACTCATGCAGGTTGCCTATGGATCCTTTTATTGGAAATCAAGTCAGTCGTAGTTTGGATGCAGGGTCCGATTGAAAATAGACACTTTGAGATCTTTGAGAAGTTTGACTTCAAAGGGTTTGATTTGAACTTTGATTGGAAGATTTAAAATTGAACTTTCATTTGAAATCAAACTTCGAATTAATTTTGATTTGAAATTGAACTTGAGAATTTGAAATTGAGCTTTGAAGTAGAATTTGGACTTGATTTGGAAAGATTGAGTTGAGCTTTGAAATCAATTTGACTTGAATTGAAGTTTGAAAACCATCTTGATTTTTTAAAAGATTTTTATAAAAGAGTAGAAACTTCCTAACTTTAGGCTTAGGGTTGAACTAGGGTTTTGTCTCCTAGGATTTAAAGGATGCTATTGAATTGAAAAGACTTGATTTAAACTTGAAAAGTTTGATTTTAGAAAGTTTCGATTTAGGAAAGTTTCAAATTAGGAAAGTTCAATTTTAGGAAAGCTTTGACTTAGAAAGGTTGGATTTAAGAAAGATTAGGAAAGGAGTTGATTTGATTTAGAAACACTTCACTTGAAAAGACTTGTAAAGATTTGACTTGATTTGGAAGAATTTGGAAAGTTAGAATTTAGAAAACTTGAACTTAGAAAAACTTTGAATTAGGAAGGTTCAATTTTAGAAAAGTTTCCGTATTAAGAAAGAGTTGATTTTTGGAAAGATTTGAATTTGAAAAGTTTTGAACTTAGAAAGATTTGAAATTTAGAAAAACTTGAAAAATTAAGAAAGATTTGAAAGTTTGGATTTAAGAAAGATTGAAATTATGAAAGATTAGAATTAGGAAAGATTTGATAGTTTGAAATTTAGAAAGTCAGGATTTGAAAAGGTTTTGAAATTACCGTTCTAAGAAGTTTTCTCGATATACGTGTCGTGCTAGATGAACTTACTGTCTTAGAGATTAACTTTCTCGAAAGACATGACAAATTGAATTTAACTGGACTGGACTAGAATTGGAACTGGAATTGAAATAGGGACTTACCACCTTTGGGAAGACATGCCTACTAGAATTGGACCGAGTAATGCCGCAAGGGTATTTTGGTTATTTTGCCTTTATTGGGCCTAGCAGGTCCACGAAGCGATTGATGACTAGATTGAGTCTGGTTTAGACTTGAATGTGTCTGTGTCGGTTTGAATATGAGTCATGTCGGACCAGAGATTGCTGAGCAGGCAAAAATGGGGTGCTTACATATGTTAAATATCATATGATGATAATTGTGCAAAGTATTTTGTTAAAAAGAACTAGTGTGCATTCCTAACTCTAATTCTCTACTCTTTGTTTGAGTGATGATTTTCATATCTATGGACCTAGTGTTACTTTAGGACACTTAATGATATTGATGTTGTTTGTCCGAATATGTGATCGAATATCTCTATGTGTCTTTCTTGGATTTGATGATGATCAAACTATAGATTGACCAAGTATTAATATGCCATCAAAATTGTTGAACCCTCGTTTCAAATGAAAAATTTTACATGAAACTATTGCATAAGGAAAGGGCTACCTATGTTTGTGTGTGAAAGTCACTATTAGACATAGAAAGATATGTATATTCAAAGAATATTCAATCTGTAGTAAGGGCTACCACAGATAAATAGTATGAAAGTTGCCATATGACTGCATCACAAAAAATTTTCTAAGGGGAATAAACCCTTGAAGTTTCATATGATTTTGTATTAGTGAGGGGGAGCAAGTGCTCTTGAACAACAATTTTTGTGTTTGGGCTAACAATAGGTTTGACTTCTAGTTTGTGAAAATCTTCAAATTTCAATTGTGATGTAGCAATATAAATTACAACTAGGATTTGAATTAGTGTCGATATTCATTGAGTTACTTTATACACACTTGAAAATTCTCATGAACTTCATTATCTTAGAACAAATTGCTTTGAATCTTCTTTAATTCCTACACTTGATTCTTGTTTAATATCTATGAGTATGATTTGATTTAAATGACTTTGTGTATGGATACCATTGAAATTATGATAATTTGTATTGTCAACTTTTTGGGCTTTTGTTGACTCCATTAGGGGAGTACTATTTTTTTAATGCCTTTATGGCTTTGTACTCTTCTTGAATTCTTTACCCCTGAGACCTCAAACTATTTTTTATCAGTGTTTAATATTTTGTGTCAAAAAGCGAAAAAAGTATGAAAATGGATGTAGTCCTTTATTGCATGATGCTCTATCTTTTTTGGTTTGTGAACTTCAATGAATATATGTTAATGTGCATCTTTGTCTTTGGTTCATCTTGTGTTGAAAATTGAATTGAAGGGAAGAATTTCAATTATCTTAATTTTGGTTTTAATTGATATATATCACTTGCTTTTCACAAGATTGTGCCTTCTTGTAGTGTGCAAGATCATCAAAAGGGTTATCTCTGAGCAATGAGTGTAAGATGTAATGGATTGGATTTGTAATGATGAGTTTGAGTTCTTAATATGCAAGGGGTAGATCATTTTTCAAGTTTTGTTACAAAATCACCAAGGGGGAGATTATAAGGTTTTTGTAATGGTGATTTGTGTTTCAAACATCTTGTTAGGTTACATTAGGTTTGATGAAGAAGACGGACTCATTGCATAAGTTTTTCATAATTAGGATTTTTTTATATTTTTTTATTGAAAGTAAATACCTTAATTATAAATTTTAACGTTAAGTTTACTGAGTTATATTCAGGATTAAAAAGAAATAAGCTAACTTGGGCCATACATGGGCACTTTGTCTAACACACTTTGGCAACCATTTGGGCGCTATAAATATGTTTCATAGGCACATGGAGGCAAGGTTGTGGCTTTGATAAAGGAGTATGTTGATAGCAAGCCAATAGGTATCAAGCATGCAGCCCCAAACTAAAAAAGCAACATGCCAGATTGGAGACTCCCTCAAGCAAGCTAAGAGGATGACTCGAGCATGATTTAACTGAGTGGGCAAGAAGGCCACTGGAGTATCCCTGAGTGCCTGAACTTGATGTTAAGGCACTGCGTATGTTACTCTGAACAAGCGAAACTCAGGCTAGAAGGGAGCACATAAGATATATCATTAGTCCAAATGTCACCTCACAAGACAAACACGTGAGACCAAGCCCATAATATCATGGATAGTCAAGATGTGAGTGGACTAGTTGTCAACCCTTTAAGAAGTTATGATAGACACTAAGAGAATGTAGAACTACCACAGGTGGAGAAGGAGAGAGAGAGAGAGAGAGAGAGAGAGAGAGAGAGAGAGAGAGAGAGAGGGAAGGGATGGAGGGGAGAGAGAGAGAGAGAGAGAGAGAGTCGTAGTGGAAAACCACAACATCTAAGCTTTTTGGAGCAGGAGGATATTGTTACATCATTGTCCTCTTCTTATTCCTGTTGCATGTATGGATGTGGAGACCTCCTATTTATAGGAAGGTCAGGCCTTGAAGGTTAAGCTCACCCATGAACAATGTCACATCCTTGAATGAAGAAAAAGGAGATAGGTGGCTTGTCCTCTTTGGCCTGGTAAATCGAAGCTAAGGACTGCATCGTTGGATTCCTGAGAGACTTCAGAGGTGGTATCAGAGCCATGTTTCAATCCATAGCCTATTGCTTCATAGCAAATCCATTGGAGTTTCACCATTCATCTATCCTCATTGTCATCGCAATAAATATCACTATTTCATCACAACGAACCCTCACAGTACCACATTCGAACAGTGTTAAACCATTACTGGAATTGAGGGGTAATAAAGACATCATTCTGCATAATGATTGTTGTCAACGTTATTGACCATCGTTGCTGGTGTCATCTTCATTGTCAACTGTCATCAACTTATTGGTGGTGACCAGAATCCTGCCACGTCAACAACTGTATAGCCACCAGCTAGAATCCAATCGAACCATTACAACCCTCAAAGAACCGAGCTTCGACAAGAATTCCATCAGAGTTCTAAATGGACCAAGAGCGAGCCTCGCCAAGGTTCAACACGCCAGCACCTATAGTTATAGATCGTTGTCACATAGAGTTTGTGGATAACACGAGCCCACCAATAGGGCCCAATTCTTAAAAGCTTAACCCAACTTATTTGTAAAAAAAAGAAGTCGTGAGAATCAAAAAGCTTTGGAGAGTTTGTGTATACATCGGGCACCAAAATATGCTTGGGTAATTTGTTTCAAGAAAAGGTATATTCCTCGTTGAATACTTGATTAATTTTAATATATTTTCCTTCAGTCAGTAAGTTTGCAATTTGGTCAAGTTATATTCTATTCTCCAATTTGCACCCTTATTCGTAGTTTATTTTCTTGGATTACCTCTCCATACCTATATTGCATTAGAACAAAGAGTACAAAAATATACAAATCAACACAAGCACTCTACATAAACCAATAAACCACTTGTGTGGGAATTCCATATGACATTACAGAGGCAATTTTTTCACAAGTCCTTAGGAAAGTAACACATTAAAGAGCATGGAAATAGCCAACCTATCTTACAAAACATGTGCCAAAATCTTAGTGGTGGTAAACTTAAGTCTAACAAGGTCCCCAAACATACGTGTTATTTCCACTCCTGAGAGAGAAAAGAGAGACGAGACGATGGGAGATCAAGAATCCTTTGGACTTGACCTTATCTTCCCAACTGTGGAGAAGATCAAGAATCCTTTGGACTTGACCTTCTCTTCACAACTATAAAGGAAGATCAGGAATTCTTAGGGCTTGACCTTATATTTAAATCAATGAAGGATGAACCTATTATCTTAAAACCTAACAAACCCTTTAATGTTTTTCCTTCGTTTCTTATGTTTGGACCCACTGCATATTTATTGGACTTGCAACAAGATATGAACATTAATTTTTTTTTCACTATTGAGCACTTGTTTCCTTAACGAGACATCTTTGAGCCTTCTCTTTTGTCAGTAGAATTGTCTACAGGTGGTGTTTTATATACTTCAATTCCAGCACACATTTCCAGTTTCCCACCCCTCCTGTTGAATTACAAGGGTCCACTTGCAATTGTTCTTAAGATGCAAATTGGTGTTTGTTCCCATAGAGAAATTTGGATCTGAAGTATTGGAAGAATCACCTAAAGATAAATGCTACTCAAATTTTTTTATGACCCAATCCAATGCTTTGACCCTAGTTAATTCAATATCTTTCAAAGCTTTTTACTCTCTGAAGGAGAGTTCATTTAGCCTAGGAGAATGATGTGGAATAAAGAGACCAATGTTTTTAGTTTTCTTTGAGTTACTATTTTAGCAGGACTTTATTTTAAGAGTTTTATTTTTGTTGCTATTCCTATTTATGCATTGCCTATATATATGGAATTATATGTAACTAGTGATTAGCTTGATGATTGAATAATGGTTATTGAATATTTCTCTCTCTGTACTTCTCTCCCCTCTCTGAATCTCGATTCTCCTCTACCCATTCTATTAATTTTGTACTATTCTTCTTTTCCTTCTCGAATCTCTCCTCGTCCTTTCTCTTCTACCTATTCTCTTTCTAGTATTTTGGTTATGTGTCCTACATCAGTTGCAGAGGTGGCTGAGCGCTCTACGAAGAGTGTTAGGTGTCTTTATTCTTATCAAGTGTCCTCCAATTGATCTCTCTCTCTCTCTCTCTTAAACCGGTCAAAGCGCAAGTCCCTCAATGTAAGATAGGATGAGCCACTTAAATGAACCTTCAACTCTGCCAATCTATATGTGTCCGAAGGTCTTGCATAAAGATCATAGGGTCGCTTAGTCACTCGTTAACCATGGCACCACCCCCCGCCCCCCAAAGAGTATCCCTAGACCTTGCTCCCTACCTAAGTTGAATCGAGGTGCCTCATTTAAGTGATTAGAGGTGATCTAGACTTTAGAGATAACCCCTAGAAGGTACACTAGACGTTAGGGGGAACATACAGTTGCAAACTACAAAAAAAGAAAATAAATCATCTACCCTAACCGCTAATCCACAAATCTCCAGAGGTCCTTTGTGAAGGTAATGGCTTTGCTTAGTCACTCTCACGGCCATGGCAACAACCCTAAGGGGATCCCCAGACCTTGCTCCCAACCGAAGTTGCATCAAGGTGCTATATGTAAGTGATTGGCGGTGAACTTGATTTTAGATATAACCCCAAGAAGGTGCACTAGGCATGAGGGAGTAGAGGCACACTCAAGTGAAGGGTCATTCCTAGGCTTAACCAGGAGGTACTAAGCATGTTGTCGCGGACTTAGAGAAAAAGTAGGGTCAAGTGGAGGTTCACTCAAAGGGTGATCTAGGTATAGGACGAGGAGGCCTCTAAAGTGTCCTTTAGCACCAGGGCGGAACGACGCCTAGCAGAGCGACGCCAGCCCCCTCCATTGAATTTTGATTAAAAAAAAAATTTACCCAATCCAATTAAAAACAGACTTTTTCGAACTAAACCCAATACATATTTTAAGTGTAAAGAAATCAAAGCTATTGATTTAGGTTCTTAATTTTTAAAAGCCCGTAAGTTTTAAAAACCCTACTTATAGTTAAAATTCTATATAATTTTTACATTTTTTTTTAACGCAAGTCTCAATCTAAATAAGAAAAGACCCATAAGAAAAGACAAAAATGACCTTAGTTTAAATGAGATAAGACTCTAACTATAACATCATCATACGGCTTGTTGATGTATGTTTGTATTTTTATATAGATTGATGTTTGTTTGATTTTTTTTTTTTTTGAAAAAAATATAATTTTTTTTGTTATTTTTGAGTCTACAAGTAGCTATTACGGTGAAGCTGAAACATAAATTATGTATTATGTTAGTTAAATCACCAATTTTTTATTATGCTCCTCAAATTATATGGTGAATACTTTACCAAAAATTAATTTTTATTGGATAGTTAAATCTATTGTGATTCAGTGAAAACTCTATTGAAAAGAGAGAAAAATAAATTAATTAATAATTTTCATCTAAAAAGATTAAATTTTAAATAAAAAAATGTATACTAGTATTAAAAATATAAAAAACTTCATTTAAAATTTTTGTTTTAGGGTATTTTATGTCTCTACTGAAAATAAAATAAAATAAATCTGAGTACGCTACTGTATAGCACCTAAGGTCAAGGTTAAGTTGCGTGCATTCTCCCTGGCCAGACTTTGACCTTAAAGGAGTGCATATGGAGATATATTATTGGTTCATGTCTCATCTCATGTCATTTTCACAGGGGACCAAACCCGGGAAATAATAGTGACGTGGCAATAAGGGGGCGGTGATGTGGTGTGCCACGAAGGTAAAATGGACGTGTGTATCCACACAATGTAGGGTGATGAGAGGGCAATTGGTTGACTAGATCGTTTAACTAAGAAAAATACCTAACGAAAAGAAGAAAAGTACATTAGTTTCAATATGTTAGAGCTTAAATAAGCAACTTAAAATTACTAACAACGAATCCCCATAAAATGAGCTTTCTTCCTAATCTTACATTGATTCTTGGAGTTCCCCTTTCGGACGAAACTAACTTAAGATATTCGGGGCTATAGCGCTTTGACAAAATTTTATATAAGTTTTATACATTTTGAATATTTATGATTAAAAAAAAATTAATAGTGAATTGCTTCTCTCAAAATTCAAAAAAATATATTACAGCCTTTCAAAATATAATTTTTTTCTCCTCCACAAAATTCAATAAATTTTACCTTTATCTATCAAAATTCAAAAAAATATTTACTTAGCACCCACCCAATAAGATTCCTGGTTACCTTCTCATCCAAATGGCTTTGGCCTTGTTTGGATCAACCTTTTAACCTACTTTTCAAAAAAAAAAAAATTACTAGTTTTTTAAACCAAAATTAAATTTCTACCGTTTATGATAATTGAGTTTCGACATTTTTAAGGGATTTTTAGTTTAGGTTTTTAAATTTTTACGGAACTAATAAAAATTAAGTTTCTATATTTTATGAACTTTTAGTTTAGATTTTTTGGCTTTTCCACTAAAAACAAAACTAAAACTAGCAACAAAGGAAAAAGCTAGTTGAAAAGGTTGATCGAACAAAGCCTTCTGTTTTCTCTTGTTGCAGACCAAACAAACAGAAAAGAACAAATCAAAAAAATTTGCCTCAAACACAAAAGAACAATTACAGCTAAAACATTTGTTTTTCAAATCTATTATCTATTTTGGTAATATAAAACTAATACCAGAGTTAATGATCCCTAGTTTTGGTATGAGAGTGGATAATGCCACTTGGAAATGGAAATATGAGAGAATTATTATCTAAAAAATGCAACAAAATGGGAATAGAGAATTGCTGCTTCATAGTGAAAAGGAAAATGCTATTTATAATCACTTTTTGTAATCCCTTTTTTCAGCCACTAGACACAAGTAAATGGGTCTCACATGAATTTATTAATGTAAATCCTACAATCTTGTATCTAGGAGTGAGAAAATGAATTGAAATATGAGATTGTATATAACATTACTCTAGTGAAAATGCAATAACATGAGTAACACAGGCATAATGAGCATCCCATCCTGACTTTAAAAGTTCAATAGTTAAATAGTATTTACTACTCATTCTTATCAAAAAGTAACATGTAGTATTTTATTATATCAGCAATAAGAATTTCTTATTACCAAAGAGACTTTATGAAATGAAAATTTGATAATCATGAGTACTAAACAACTTTGTACTAGTTGACTATGTGCCAAACCTTTTTTCCATCCCAACATACATAAATGATGTTCTTATATCAAAAATAATAATAAATTGGTATATGAAATAGAAGAAACTGAGAACTTTTGTGGTCAATTTTGAAATTTAAACAAGATCAATTTGGGCTCAAAAAGAAAAAAGAAAAGAAAAGATTGCTTAGGTATAATTTTTAAACACATTTTTGTAGTACAAGATTAATTAAGGATTATCTTTTTTTTAAGTGACAAGAGTGAGCATATATCATGGTGTGTGAAAGATTTTGTATGTACACTCATATTGTTCAAGTATTAAGTAGCAAATGACAATAGCAAAACTCTATTCTATATATTTACATATAGATAAAAAGCAAGAAATTTGATCGATTTGGTTACGGTTTCTAGTTTACATTTTCTATTTTTATTTTTTGAAATTCGACGAAACTGCATTTGGCAAATTAATTTTGAAACCGTGTTTAGTAAGCTTGTTTCAAAACTTGTTTTCAAAAAAAATTTAAAAAAGGCACCCTAGTTTTAAGATTCACTAAAAATGCTTCGTTTTCATTAAAAATGATGGTGTTTTGATTGTTCCATCTTTTTTATTTTACAAATTTTTGCTTTCAAGAACATTAAAAATAAAACCGGAGCTGTAACAAAGGGAGCTAAGAAACAAATCTCCACAAACTTTGTACTGTTTTGGCTTTTTTAACCAAACAGGAGCAAAAATAGAAACTTAATTCCAAAACAATACAAAACCCGAACTTATTCAGCAAACCACGCCTCTCTTTTGTGTACATGCATGCACCTGCATATTAGTGTCTTTAAAAATTATTTTTAAATTAGTTTTTTTGTTTACTTAACAAACTTAAATGTAAAAATCTCTTGGTTAAATTTAGTAAATTCTTTCTTGCAAGTAAATAATTTTTAAGATATCCCCTAAAAAATAGATAATCATTTTTTAAGAGACCCACTAAATTTATCAATTTTCAAATAGTCAGTTTATTAATTTAACCAATTTAAATGTAAAAATATCTTGGTTAAATTTAATAATTTTGTTTTTGTAGGTAAATAATTTTTAAGAAATCCCCTAAAAATAGATTATCCAAATTGAAGATAGCGACTAAATTTATACTTTGTTTACTTATTTCGTTTATTTAAAATTTTTAAATGTAATATTTTATTAGTTTTACATTACAATAAAATAATCTATTAGATATCCACTAAAAAAATGGATTTTCGAAAACAATCATTTTTTAAAACCATTGAGCAAACGCTAACTTAACCTTAATTAGTAAACTCTAGATCAACTTAACCTTAAGTTAACTTAGCTCTAGGTATTAACCTGTAAGTCAACCTAACCTTAGTTTATCAATTCCTAGGTTAATATAACTCTAGTTGCCAAACCTTTGATCAACTTAACTCTAAGTTAATTTAACCATAGTTAGTACACCTAAAATCAACTTAACCCTAAGTTACCTAAACATTAAAACCCTAAACACTTAAATCGTAAACCCAAGAACCCTAAATCATAACCCCTATAATCATGAAACTCCAAATCCTATACCCTGCGATTGTGCGGACTAATGCAATTAATGCGAAATAAGTAAACAAATTATAAATTTAGTGGGTATCTTCAACATTGATAATCTATTTTTTAGGGGTTGTCTTAAAAATTATTTACTTACAAAAATGAAATCACTAAAATTAACCAAGTTATTTTTACATTTAAATTTTTTAAATAAATAAACTAACTATTTTAAAATTGATAAATTTGGTGGGTCTCTTAAAAAATAATTATCTATTTTTGAGGGGATATCTTAAAAATTATTTACTTACAAAAACAAATTTACTAAACTTAACCAAGAAATTTTTACACTTAAGTTTGTTAAATAAATAAACTAACTAATTTAAAAATAATTTTTAAACAAACTAATTTGTAATTTGCAGGTGCATGCATCAGAGAGGCGTGGTTTGCTACCACACTTTACTAGGATTGTTCAAAAATTCTGTTGACCCTACCAACTTGACCGACACAAATCGATCCAACACTAAACCGATCAGTCTATGAATGAATAATGTGTGAATTTCGACTAACTTAATCATATTCAATTCAGGGTATTGGACTTTTATTTTTTAACCCGACCCAACTAGACCATTTTATACTGAGAATTGAATTTTTTAGCCAACCCGAACCAATCTAACTCGATAATCTATTGGGTCGGAGTCTGTTTTAAATTTTTTTTAACCCGACAGATTCGAGTAAAATGTCAGGTGTCTGTACGACCATGCACACCCCTATGCCTTACCTAACGCGTGACAGCAAATGCTGAATAATTTTGAATTTTGTATTGTTTTGGGATTAAGTTTTTATTTTTGCTCCTGTTTGGTTAAAAAAGCCTCCTGTTTTATCACATTGTTCCAATGGCGAATAACATTTATTTGACTATTGGCATTTGCTGCTATTGCCGATCACATCAGGGCAAGAAATCGAAGTATCTTTTAGAATGATTATAAGAATCAGTAACGCTATGTAAACTGTACAAAATTTTGATACATAATGGTAAAATTATTTATAATCATTTCATTTACAACAAAATGTTCATTATTTTAATTTATAATTTTAAAAATTTATGAATTTTGCGAAAAATTAAAATTTTCTCATCAGTGAGAAGTACAATTCGCCATCAATCACCAAAAGTTCTTACACAATCCAAAGAACATAAAATTCATATCAATTTAAAAATCAAAAATTATTTATTCGTAGAATCGCTTTTTCCTTTCTTTTTATTTTTTGTTTTGTTTTTGTTTCTTTTTCTTTTTATGTGAATCAACAAGAGAAAAACATTCACTGCTCCGTATCTTGAAACTCTGAAATGGGAACGGTAATTAGATTCTAAAGATTCCAACACAAAACCCAAAGTTCAAAGCCATACTTCCCCAAACCCCACCTTGCAAGACCAGAAGCTCCACCACCTCCACAAACCCTAATGTTCAACCTCACTCACAACAAAAGGAAAAAAAGAAAAAAGAAAAGAAAAGAAAATCATCATTGTCTGTCTGGAAAACCCAAAAAAAGCAATTTCCACAGTTCCAAAACTCTAACAGCTCCATGCACAAGTAACCGCTAAGAAATAACTGCATTCTGGTCAAAGATCACGTACCATTCATGCAGCACTGAAACCCTAGTTCTCTCTCTCTCTCTCTCTCTCTCTCTTGATACTACTAGTCCATGTTTCAGAACCCATGATGATGATTCTACTAAATCTTAAGCCTGTGAACACTAGATTTCTCTTTCGTATATAAAGAAAACCCAGCGTTTGCTATTTTGAAAAGCCCAAGATTCTAAGCAAAACTTTAATGCTGCGTTTTGATTTTCTTGAAGAAGAGTGCCATGAAAAAGGATTCAAGGCACGCTTGTCTGAATCTCTCACCTGAAAAAGCAGGAGAGAGAGAGAGAGAGAGAAGGGGTATCTTTGTAGAGATAGAAAGTGTTTTTAGAAAGAGTGATTAAAGCGTGGAGAAAGGCGGAAAGGAAAGTACCTCCACGCGGGAACAGTATTTAAAACCTGCCCTGCAGCAAAAAAAATAGATATAACAATACAATACTTATATATATATATATATGTATATCTAGAGAGAGAGAGCACGAGGCTCGAAAAACAGAGCCTTTCGCACTCACCTTTAAAACAGTCTCGGATTTCAAAAGCAGGAAAAGGAAACCCAATAAAATCCAAACCCTGCGGAAGATGCAAACCTTGTAGTAACAGTCACATATATATATATATAGGTAGGTGGGTGGTAGATATAGATATTGTTCATGCATGATCATCATCATCATCCATGCATGGCATTGTGACATACGCCTTCAAAATGTGGGTTTTTCATATATATATATATATATATATTATGTTTTTGGGGGGTTTGGGGGTCACTTGGTAATTTGTCCAATGTAGTGGTTTGGACTATGGAGTACTTTGGTGAACATGTATGAGAGCTAATTACCAAAGATTAAGGAGTAGATTATGTGCTAATTGTAATGGGATAGGCCAAAAATCTGGAATTTGAATATGAAAATTATGATTTTTCCAGACCAAGATTTTTTAGCGCAAAAAATAAATCATTACATATTTGGGGGTCAGAGAGGAATTAGTGGGTTTGGACCCTAATCTTGTTTAGCTGGATAAAACTGTCCTAAGGTCCACTAACCAGTAACCGCTGGACCGCTATTGTGGAAGTATCATCTTTTTATATATTTTGATTGTTATTAGACCATTTTTTTTTTTTTTTGTTTTGAAAGAAATTGGATTGGAGGGCCCCTAAAAGAATGTGAATTATGAGTCAAACTATGGTCACATTGTTAGGGATGTATACTAAAACACATGTTTTATGTAATGGTTTTAGTATTTATTAATAAATTAATTATTCTATTTTAGTGAGAATCTGTGTGAGCAATATTTGCATTGCGTTATTTATTTAATGATTATGCATGTGTGTCTTTTATTCTATATAGTAGATGATTTGGTGTGTAGAGTACGGCTTACACACAGAAAATCAGATCATCGGTTTTTATAGAATATAAGTTTATCGTTCACAATCTTATATGGAACTGGACACACCATCTATAGGACTGTAACACAAGGTTTTAATAGGTCTGTCTTGACTATGGGGAACGGTATAGTTCCAACTCCTTGCACTAGTACACTTTGTGTGTATTGAACATGACTATATTGAGGTAATTATTTTTATACTAACTATATAAAACAATTAATACATCATGATTATTATGAGTGCTTATGTTCTTAATCCTAATATAATAAATAGACATGTGCATGTAGTGTTTATTGTTTTGATTCACATAAGAGTGAGATTCTTTGTGGGCCAATAAACTCAGTGAGTTGGACAATAACAATGTATGTATGGTGAATATTAATTATTGATAGAATCCACGTCTCGGTATAGAGATTGATGATACCCCCTTGAGAAAGTTTATAAGTTTTGATTATGTTAAACCCTGTAAGTGAATTATAAATCCGACATATCAAATAAGTTAAGTAGAAGGTCTCAATAAATTAAATAAGTCTATTAAATTTAATTATCAGTAACTTAATTTAATAAACGGGTATCTATAATCTTAACGTGGAGAGATAAATAAGCACTTAATAATATGGAGCTCGAAATATAATTCCTAATATGATAAGAAGTGCAATTATAATTTATTAGTGGTATAAATTATAATTTACGTAAATAAGGATTAATCCTTGTTGGATTAAGAATCCCTATTTGCGTAAGAAGTCCTAGTTATACTAATTATATGGTCCATGCTATAGCTTCTATATATATGATCCCTGTTATAGCTTCTATATATACGCATTCTAAAAGCAGTTAGGATTATACTTACTCATAATTGAGAGATATACGTTTTTGTGAAGAAGAGAAACCCTAGCAGCTGTAAGCCTACTCTCTCTCGAATAAGGCGTGTACGAAGAATACAGCAGAAGTTTGAAGGTTAAGTTCAAGCAACTGATTCGTGTTTGTTATTGTTGCTTGTTATTCATAATCAAATCAGAGAGATCTTAAAGACATAATTCTAATTACGTAGATTAGGCTATGTTAATTAAATCAAAAATTTTTAGTATTATGCATATACACTATAGCTAAGTCATAAAAAATTTTGCAATCCCCAACACATATTACGAAGGAGACACCAACCCCCAACAAGCAAATACTTCATAATGCATGACTATGCTTGTTTTTTTTTTTTTTTTTTTTAAGTTTCTAGCTAATGAATGATTGTAAGGAAATAGATAAGAACCAAAGACATTTACAAAATTTTTACTAAGGGTGACACAATGTTATGCTTTTAGATGCATACACAAATATACCATCATGCATGGCTATGCTTGATCACAGTAGTTAAAGTTGTCCTCACATCAACCAAATTCCAAATTTGCATTTAGTATGTGTCAAGTTTAAATGCAAATCTAATGTATATGGAGAATAGGCTGCATTTCTCATTATAGATATATATAGGCAAGCACTCCATTTTTACTCACTCAGCAATCTCTGATCTTACAGAACCCATATTCAAGCCCAAATCGATTTTTCAGATTCAATCTAGTTAATCAATCGCTTCAGGCTCGCTAGGCCTAATAGAAGCAAAATAATCATTTTGCCTCTAGGCATCCAGTCACCTCCGGAAGCCATACCGGCTCTAGGTATCAAACCAATTACTGTCTGGGGTTACTTCTAACAGTATTCACAGCATTTCAGTACCATTCAAGACTATTCCAAGTTCATTCCGACAAATCCGGTACAAAATGACCATTTTACCCACAGTGGGTTTATCACCATTTTCAACCACACCGACTTTGGTTGTCAAACTGATTATCTCCAAGGCACTTTTTTAAGAGTTCCCGTCCATTCCAGGCCGAGTCTAGCTACTCAAAACCTTCCAGATTATTTTCAGATTTTTCGAAGTTACTCTTAGTGAAGCCAAGATAAAAATTACATAGTAGTCATTATGACAGACTCCCAAATCTTCTGCCTTGCATCCCAAGGGTCAAAAATCTATTTTATTCTAACCTTAACAATTTTCCTAAGAGGCTGGCGCCACTGCAACAGGTGCCAGAGCCAACTTTGGTTGCCTATAAATATAGGCCACCCCCTTGTATATTCTAGATCCAAAAAATCGCTCTAGAAACTCTATCTATTTGAAAGCAAACTTCAAGTTGCCCAAAACCCTAATCCATACACTTCAAATCCTAGTCCATACACTTCAAACCCTGGCCTCTAAGCTCCATTGAAGGCCACTTTCAGCCCCTTCAAAGCTCTTAAAGGTCTCTTAAGTTCAACCAAGTCCTCCATTGAAGCACTCAACAATAGGAAGACAAGGTAAGGCTCTATTTACTTTTATGTAATCCCACTCTCTCTCTTCTCTCTTCTAGTCCACTTGAACGATTCTCTATTTTAATCATCATCTTCTATCTTCTCTTCTTGCATGCTTGAAACAAGGGATCTCCCGATTAATGCCTATTAAGGCTTTGGAGGAAGTCATCATGTCAGAGATTTTTTTCAAGTTCAACATAAGACGGTATGGGACCGGCCCCCTTGATTATGTGATAAAACCTAACCTTGTATATTCACGTTCCTATTGCATTTGTGGTTGTTATGTTCATACATTGCATTCAATATCGCATACAAAAGCTTTCTTTAAACTTACATCCAAAAAGCTGTTCTCAAACTTGTTTTCGAAACCAAATCCTTGAGATGATTATAGACATTCCATGGTTAAGGTTGTTTTAAGAAAGTGTTAGATTCTATGAGACTATTGCGGTCAATATTAGGGTTTCAACTCCTACTTGTTTTTAAAACCACAACCTTAAGATAATTCTAGTCATTCCATGGTTAGGGTTGTTTTAAAAAAATATTATATTCAATGAGACCATCAAATCCCATATTAGAGTTTCGAACCCTAATTATTTTCAAAATCACAACCCTAGAATAGTTATAGTCTTATCATAATTAAAATCATTTTAGAAAAGTAACATATTTGAAAGACTTTCAAAAGTCTATATTCAAACTTTTCTAAAATAATTTTTGCAAATTTACATCATAAAACCCCTTCTCAAATATTTACTTTCCAAAAACTTTTTGTTTTGAAGTCTAAGTCAAAACCCTAAAGTTCATATTTAGGAAATCCTAATTTTTTCACATAAAATTATGGCTTTCTATTTGCATTAAACCATAGATGTTCAAAACCATTTTCTACATGAAATCATAGATTTCCTAATTCAAAAGTCACATAAAATTATAGATTTTTAAAACTAAATCTTTCTAATTTTAAGTCAAATCAAATTTTGTCTAACTAAAAAACCAAATCAAATATCCTATTTTTTTTAAATAAAATCTAATCTTCTATTTTAGGAAATATAAATTAAATCTTCCTAATTTTAATTTTTCCTAATGTCAATATTTCCTAATTTCAAAACATTCCTTTGCAAACTTTCCTTTTTCAATTAAAATCTAATATTTTCAATTCAAATACATTGCATAAACTCTAGGTCTTAGGATTGCTTAAATCTCAAATTACCTCAAACATAGATCAAACCTTTTCAAACTCAATTTTTAAATTTAATCTTTCTTAAATCAAACTTTTCTTAAAAGATAAACTTTTCTAATTCAAAACTTTCCTAATTCAAAACTTTCTTAAAATTAAACTTATCAAGTGCTCGTTTAACCCCTAAGTTATCCAAAGTCCTAGGATGCCAAAGCCTTATTTCAACCCCTAACCCTAAGATAGAAAACGCCAACTCTTTTCTAAGTCTCAAGTTTAAATCAAGATGGTTTTCAAACCCTAATTCAAATAGATATGATTTCAAAGTTTAATTCAAACTTTTCAAAATAAATTCAATTTCAAATTAAGATCAATTTCAAATCAAAGTTTAATTTCTAATCTTCTAATCAAAGTTCAAATTAAATTATTTCCAAGTCAAACTTCTCAAAGGCCCCAAAAGTGTCTTTTCAAATCAAACAAGACCACAAAATGTCTATTTTCAATCGGACCTCGAGTTTCGAACTACGATTGACCTGAATCCCAACAAAGGGATACGTAGGTAACCCTCATGGGTGCAGTCATAACTTTTTTTACAATTTCAATTTTCCTTTTCAAATTCTTTGTGCACTTGCATATTATGTATATCATCATCCCTAAGGTGATGACATAAACCACTTTCTAAAATTCTCAAGGTGGATATAATTGAACATTGGATAATTGAAGATTCTAAATGAGAAAATCTAGGGTGAAAGGTGAAAGTCATGTAGGTACCGCAAAGGTGAGATAGGGTGATAGCCTAGTACATCTTTCCTATATGTAACCAACCTCCAGACTATACATCACTATTTTCGAAAGACCAAAATGAAGTTATTTTCAAAAAATAGCTTAAATCTTTTCAAATGTTTCCAAATGACTTGTTTTCTCAACAAAAAAAAAAAAAAAAAAAACTCTCTCTTGAGGATGTTTTTGCAAAACCTTTTTAAAAAATTTAAGTTTATGACTTTGGACTTTACTTAATTTTAGGTAACCTAAATCACCTTAATAAAGTTAGGTAGCGACTCCAAACCTTTTTCCAAAAGCCCTTCATCAAATCAATTTTTAATTCAAACTTAATCGCACTCTTTCTTTTAGGAAAATGAGTTTTAACGAGAGAATATTGTGTGTATTCTACATATTTTTTGAGTGTGAAAAATCAAGGCGTGATAATATATATATATATATATATTATGCAAATAATTATCAATTGTTTTGATCAACTTTTTGGTCCGTTCTTTTAACTAGTTTTTTTAGCTAAAATTTAATTTTTTTTATAAAACTTTTTCATTTTTCGTATAAGATTTAAACTTTTATCCTTTTATGAGCTTTTTATATAGCTTTTTATTTTTTTCAATAACAACCAAAACTAAATGCTAATTAAAAATTAATAAAAAAAATTAAGTAAACGAACTCACATAAATTGTAAGGAGGGCAGCTAGCCATAGCTACGACTGACCAACAGTCAATTGATGGTTGTCATCGCATTTGGGATCTACCAAATGACTGTGGACCCCCAACTAATAGGACAATCATCAGCTAGCAATTGATGGTTAATCACAACTGTTGTTAGCAATTTCCTATTGTAAGTTTTATGTCATTAGAGTGATAACTAATAAATGTCTAAATTCCTTGGTGATAAGTAAAGTTGTTCAAAAATCTATTTGATCCGTCAATCCAACCGACCCAACTCGATCTGCCGACATTTAGTCAGTTTCACTGATTAATTTTGGTGGGTAACGAGTGAGATTTGCAAAATTCAAAAATTTTCGGTTCAGGTGATAGGCCTTTATTACTCTTATCCACCAAAACCGACCCAATCTACAAATGTCTTCCCGATAGATAAAATTATTGATAGACCAATATATTTGATGACTGCATGGTACTATACTTGTATTTTAAGTAGGATGGATAAAATGACTTAGTGTAATGGTTGAATTTTAATTGCATATGGATTTTAACTATATCCTATCATTTATTTGTAATTTAAGTACTTATTAGAAAAAATATAAAAAAAAAAAATTTGCAACAAGAGATGAATTTCTAACCCAACCCGATCACAAACCTAGTCGAAATTGGTTCCAATGTTGGTGAACCCCACTTTAATAGTCTAGTTAGTGAGTTACTACCTAACCCAACCTGTGAATACTCCTAGGTAAATGCTAATTGGCAATAGTTTTCATTTGAGTTAATTAATTAATTTTGATTGATTGATTTATTTTTTAGCTTAAAAAACAAGAAGAACTTTTTTTCTTTTGGAATGAAGCAGCGAGCATAGTAGTGTTGTTCTTAGTATTTCTCCTGCAAGATTATCCTCCTTTGATTCTTTTTTTTACTGGTTTTCATAATTTCTGTCATTTATTTTGCTGAAAGAAAGATCTAAATCATAAGCTAACAATCCCGTATCTACGATACCAAAACATAGTATATCAAACATAAAATGGCCTGTTTTCCGATGCAATTGTCCTAGCTTTTAACCATATCCAAAATAAATTTTTTTGCTTTTTTATCTGCTGAGATTTACTTAAAGAAAATATGTTAAGAAATTTAAGTTTATGACAAAAGTATTGTGAAGCTTTATTTAATAGAAGTATGAGCAGTACATAGAAAATGTTCACTGCAGGTTATTCCTTTAGCAGTCCTTCGAGATGTTAGATGTCTCGATTGAAAATCTTCTCTGATGAGAATTATGCAATCTAGTATTGCCCATAGACTAGTATACTTTAATGTATACCCTAATTTACAATTATCACTTACAAATACAAATCTATTAGATACTGTGAGCTTGAATACCAAACTCCATGGTTATAATTTTAAATCAGGATCTGAGCCATTGTGTCTCAGTTATAGAATACATTTTAAAGTTCTTCACACACTTACACCTAATTGTAGGTTGTTTAGTCCCTCTGGGAATACTGTTGTAATTGAATCTAATCTTCTTAGCTCTAATATAGCTACTAATCGTCAAATTACCTAGGATGAGGTCCAATTCCCAGAAACATGACAGCTTCAGTAAGCTGTTCCACCTGCTCCTCTGATACAGGAAGAATTGGATCAAATTATCCAAACCTCTAAATGAGATATAGAAGTAAGATTTACTTCTGGTTCTTCTTAAGGAATGAGATCACGATCTCTTTCTAGATCTTCTTCTACTAGATTTTTAATTCCTCCATATAAAATTTCTCTACCAGAAACCTCTAGAGTTTCTACTTCTAGACTTTCTGATAATATTGAGTCTATTAGGATCTCTGACCAACAGATTCCTCATGGAATTCGTAAATCTTTAGTAGAAATACCTACTGCTTCTAAAATGGATTTTCGTCTTTAATGAATTTAAGGCCAAGAAATGAAATAAGAGCAATCCTTAATAAGGAATTGTTCCAACCATATTATAAATATTTTTGTGATTGGTATTTTTCTAGTTTCAGTCCTACTAAATTAGAAAATTATAAAAATAAATAGTTTAATCATTTAAGTCATACTCAACAATTAGAACATTTTGTTCCATGGTTTCTTCAATATTATGTGGGAACTCATTATATTAATATGCTTGAAGAAAAAACTTGGATGACAGATACTGGATCTGTTATTCATTTTATTTTTTCTCCTGCTGAACCTCTAAAAGTCACTAGCTCTTCAATGTCTCAAGTTTTAGAAACTAATGCTTATGTTAAACCCTCCATGGTTGACATAGTGTCTATCACTATGAAATATTTGAATCAGGCTTTCAAACAAAGCAATTATACTAACTTATATTTGCAAACAATTGGTCAACAACTGTTACATCTAGATCATAGGTTAGATCAACTACATACGAAGATTTCTCAAATGAAACTTCAAGAAGTTAAACCCTCTAAGGAAGCCAAAGCTACCTTACAACCCCCTATGGAGATTAAAGGATTTAAATTAGAATCCATAGATGAATTTGTTTTTGTGTTAGAAAAGAAATTACATTCTTTTCAAATTTCTACCCTTTTTGTAAAATCATATCCTAGTTCTAATCAAGATATTTCTGATCAAGATGATAATTTCAAATCTGAATAAAAAAAAAAATTGTGGCTGAACCTAGATGTTTAGGACATGTAAGCAACTCATTTTTGCCCGCTTAGCAATCTCCGGCCAAACCGAATCCAGTTTTCAAACATCACAACACATGTAAGCTGAAAATGAGCCTTTCAAACTCCAATCCAATCAACCGGTCGCTTCTCGGGTCCACAAGGTCCCGCTGGAGCCATAAGCCCCATCGTGCCCCTAGGCATTCTAGGTAGCTTTCCGGGACCGAGCAGTCTCGGAAACCAACGCCATCCAGATAGCTTCCCGAGATCGGGCGATCTCGAGGACCAACACCATATCAAATTTCAGACAGTTCACTTCTGGTGCATGCTAGCCCGGTAATGTAGAATGTCCGTCATTCGGTAGTTCTCCGAAACTAGGTGTTCTCAGAGACCAACACCACCCTCACAGGTAGCTTTTTAGGACCAAGCGTTCTCAGGAACCAACACCACTCTACAGGTAGCTCTTTGAGACTGGGCGGTCTCAGGGACCAACACCGCACAGGTAGTTTTCCGGGATCGGGCGGTCTCGGGAACCAACACCTAGGTCAACACCAGTGTCTGCTAGCCCGACTCGGTGAAAAATACCAAACCTGCCCCTTGGGCCTCCAGGTGCATTTTGAGAAAGTTCAGAATCTCTCAAAATGGTAAGTCCACCCTTCTAAAATGTTACTAAACTGTTAGGTGTCCCCCGCACGCCATTAGGTCCCATTTCGGCTAACTCCGGTCAAAATGACCGTTTTGCTCCTAAGCGCCCCAGCGCTGCACAAACCCCACCGAACGGTAAAAGAATCTTCTGAAACCATCCCAAACAACCCGGCACACTTAACACAACACTCTAAACCATTCCTGACAGTTTTCAAACAAACCTGGTCAAAATGACCATTTTGTCGCTGACAACACAAACGTGCCCCAAAACAACACCGATCCTAGATTACTGAACATCGGGCCTTGACATACACCTCTGTTTATCCTAAGGAACACCTTACGATGCTAAACACCCATGACTCGATAAAAGTTCCTTAGAGCGTCTCACAGACGCTCCACCTAAATTGCCTTTTCTCCCGATTCAGCGGTTATAATGCACCATCAAATGACTTGAGAAATGCGTAAACCAGAGAATTCCCGAAAGCTCATTCGTAGATCTTTCTATCGATACAACTAGATCGGATAGATCGTTTCCTGAAGCTTCTCATCGTATGGCTCCAAAAGTACCACTTTCAGCAATCCCTAGAGCGTCTCGCAAACACTCCGCCAAGGTTGACTTTTTCTCCAATTCCCTAATTGAAACGCACCATCAAACGACTTGAAAAATGTGTGAATTAGGAAATTTCCGAAAGTACTTCCAGAGTACTTTTCATCGGTACGGTCCAATTGAAGAGATCATTTCCTAAGGCCTTGATCATGCGACACAAAAACAACTACTTTCAAACCACCACGGAGCGTATCACAGACGCTCCGCGAAGATGCCATTTTATGCATGTTTTCCGAGATAATATCCCACACTTCCAAACACCATTCCAACTTTTTGAAAACATGAAAGTTCACAAAAAATCTTAGGAGAACATTGTGGGTACAACCGATTCCCCCGAAACCTTCCCGGTTGACTCAATTATCAATACAAAGTTTAAATGAACATTTTTGGTGGCGAAGTGTATACTACATGCACCCAAATTTTGATCAAATCGACCAAAGTTCAATCAACCGTCAGGATTTAGCTAGTATAATGGGTGCCACATGGCATTCTGACAATGGAACAGTACTGGCACATGTGTTTCATACGCCAGGGCAAACTTTGGCCAGGCGCATGTAGCACATGCGCCAGGCCTGTTCCAGATTGCCTATAAATACCAGTCTCCCCCTTTGCATATTCCAGAATCAAAAATTGATGCGAAGCTATGCTGAAACTGCTCCAAAACCTCGAATCTCTATATACATTCCACTCCTCCAACACTTAGGATAGATACCACCTCCCTCTAACCCATACACTTCACCTACATAGCCCTATACACCATTAAACATCACCTTCCAGCCCCTCAAGCCTACTTGAAGCCATTCAAGTTCAAGTCAAGGCATCCATAGAAGTCCACAAGTGTATTGAAGGCAAAAAGTGGTATTTCTTTTACATTTTTGTCTTCCCTCACTTTTCTCTTCTCCCTCGTAGCCTACTTAGGCTATTCTCTATTTTAATCCCCATCTTCAACCCCCTTTTCTTGCATGCTCAAGGTATCCATAGAAGTCCACAAGTGTATTGAAGGCAAAAGGTGGTATTTCTTTTACATTTTTGTCTTCCCTCACTCTTCTTTTCTCCCTCGTAGCCTACTTAGGCTATTCTCTATTTTAATCCCCATTTTCAACCCCCCTTTCTTGCATGCTTGAGTCAAAAGGGCTCTTAGTTCATGCCTAGAAGAAAGCTAGTGGGAGCCACCGTGTAGGGGGATCTCTCACTAGCCTACTTTAAGATGGTATGGCCTAAGAGCCCCTTGATTATGTGGTGTAGCCTAAAAGCCTTGTATGTATTCATGATCCCCTTGCATTTTGCTAACTTGATCATGTCTTATGTGCTTGGCTTCATTTTCATGTTTCTAACCATGTTCTACAAAGCTTGCATTACTCTTATTTTCATGCCATTTTCAAGTTCAATATTCCTCTCAAAATGGTTCCAAGAGTTGGCTCATTGAAGTTTAGGGTGAGATCTTAGAAATCATGCTTTAGAAAATCCCCCACTAACCCTTAATTCACACTTGTGCATCATTGCGTTTTAACTTGCATAAAAGTTGCCATCAAACTCTCCAATTTCCAAGGCTTCCATTCTCTCAAGTTAATGGTTGGAATGGCCCCATGGAACCCTCTCTTGAGTGGCCTCCTTTTTACTTGGCCATAGGAACCCTACCTTGTTGGAATGGTTTCCTTTAAAAATAGCTTTCAAAATCCTTTTCCCAAAAATGGTTTTCAAAAAAATTCGTTCTCTCCATCTTAGCATTAAAAATGATATTTCAAAAGTTGTCATCATCATGTTGATTCTTAGACTCCATACTCTGGTCAAGATAATAGTTATAATGGTCATAAGGAAACCTTCTTTGAAATGGTCTCCAAACATCAACCATATAAACCATACTTTTGGCTAGAGTCAAATTTTTATGGAAATGATCTTCAAAAGAATTGTCAACCAAAGTCCTTTACATAACATGATTTGTTTTCCAAAACTCTTTTCAAAAATGTATAAAACCACCTTCCAAAATCATCTTCCAATCCAATCCTAGGTTAACTTGACCCTAGTTATCCAACCCTAGGTTAACTTGACCCTTGTTGTCCAACCCTAAGTTAACTTGACCATAGTTGTTCAACCCTAGGTTAACTTGACCCTAGTTGTTTAACCCTAGGTTAACTTCACCCTAGTTATCCAACCCTAGATTAACTTGACCCTAGTTGCCTAACCTTGGATTAACCTAACCCTAGTTAATTAACCCTAAGTCACCTTAACCCTAGGTTAACCCAACCTTGGTTAGTTAACCCTAGTTCAATCCACCTTAAGTTAACTTAACCCTAGTTATCTAACCCTAGGTTAGCCAAACCCCAGTTAGTTAACCCTTAGTCGCCTTAACCATAGGTAAACCTAACCCAAGTTAGTCAACCCTAGGTCACCTTAACCCTAGGTCAACCCAACCTAGATTAGTACACTTCAAGATTCCAACTCATGGATCCCTTTTAAGAGTTCTTCCTATTTAAAACTACTCTCATAACTCATTTTTTCAGAACCTCTCACTCTCTTGAGATTTCAAAAACCGACTCCATAACCTTTTCAAATACTCCTACACTTTACTCTCAAATATATTTTCAAAAACTCACAACGCTAAGATGTCCCTACCCTTTTCATGGTTAGGGATTCCAAAGGAAGGTGATATATCAAGAACAACCTCTGAGGTTGCCCGTATTAGAATTCTAAAGTCCTAGGTGTTTTCAAAAACCATTTTCAAAAACCGATTTACTAAAACACTCCAAAATCATACCTCAAAGGTTTTCAAAACAAAACTTCGAGACACTTCCAAAACTGTCTTGAATTATTTCAAAAGCACTTCCAAAACTCCCTTAAGTTGTTCCAAATACATTTCAAAACACTTCAAAACTCCCTTTCGAAAAATTCAAAGCTCTATTTTAAAACACTCCAACCTCCGATTTCAAATCAAAATTCTTAAGTCATTTTTCCAAAGACCTCAAAGTGTCTTCAAAACCCTCCAAAGGCCCTAATGTGCCTATTTTCTATCGGGCTCTTACCCGAACTACGAATGATCTGATTCTCGCCAAATGAGATATGTAGGCAACCTAAAATGGTGCGGTCATAACCTCTATTTCGACTCCAATCCTCTTTTCAAAAATTTCAATCAATTCAAAGTTTCTATTTCAAACTCCTTCAAAACTCCCATGTTTTCAAACTTCTTCCAAAACTTACATCATGCATCATTCATTCTAAAAGTGATGATCAAACCCCGTTTTCAAGATTCTAAAGTGGATATTAAGTGGACAATGGTAACCAGTTATTCTAGTGAGTGACCAAATGGTGATTAGACATATAGGTACCGAAAGGGCAGGGTAGGGTGATGATCATAGGATATCTTCCCTACACGTAACTAACCCCCAGACCATAGATTTTTGTTTTTGAAAGACCAAAATGGGGTTATTTTCCAAAAGAGCTTAAATCTTTCCAAAAGTTGCCAAACAATCTGTTTTCTTTAAAACCCTCTCTTGAGGGAATATTCAAAATCTTTTTCGAAAATCCTAAGTTTAATCTTCGGATTAATACTTAATTTTAGGTGCCCTAACTCACCTTAATCAAGTTAGGTGACGACTCCTATTTTTCTAAAAATCCCTTAATCAAACCAATTTTAATTCAAATCTAGTCGCACTTGTCTTTCTAGGAGAATGAGTTCTAGTGACAGAGTTCTGCACTTTTGTCTCTGAGCTGAAAGGACCTTAGACCCAAAAATCGGTACGTGACAAAACACTATTGTTACAAACGACCTACTCCTCAAAATGTATTATTTGAGGAACATGATAATTTATTCAAAATAATTATCAAGGTAATTCCATCTATGAATAGAATCTTGATGGTCTTGCAAATAAACAGATATTTGACATATGTCATCGTATCTGTATGTATAGTAGAATTTGCAAACAACGTGGCAATAGTGATAAAGCCATAGCCCAAATGATAATTAGTGGGTTTACTAGTACCATTAAAGGATGGTAGGATAACTATTTGTTTCCTACTATAAAAGCTGAAATCATAGATGCAGTTAAACAGGAACCTTCTCCTATCCCAACTGATCTTAATCATGTTATAATCATTGAACAATCAATTTATACACTAATTTTAGCCATATGTGAACATTTTACTAGAAGATTTTCTAGTAATAATGAAAATATTAGGACAATTCTTCAAAACTTGTGATGTCCAACATTAACCCATTTTAGGTGGTATAAAGATGTTTTCCTTAGTCGAGTTATGCAACTTCCCGATGCTAATAGTGATCATTGGAAGTCTAAATTTATTGATGATCTTCCCTTTCTCTTCGCTGAAAGAGTTAGAAAAGCTCTTAAGAATCGAAATGATGGTATTTATATTCCCTATTCTAACCATTCTTTTAGTAGTATCATGGATACTTGTATCTAGGAAGGATTAGCTTTATGTAATAATATTAAGCTAAAAAGTCAGCTTAAAAAGCAAGGCTCATTGAAAAGTCTCAATTGGGAGATTTATGTGATAATTTTGCTATGGATATGCCCAAACCTCCTCCCGATCGCCATACACGATCAAAAGGAAAGAAGAAATCTTCTTCAAAATCTAAATTTTCTTCTAGGAAAAAGAAGCATACTCATAAAGCTTCTACAAGTCAACCTTCTAAGAAGTTTGTCAAAAAGTCTTCTTCTAAGAAGAAATCACCTACTTCGAAAAAAAAAATTAAATGTTAAAAATGTGGTAAAATTGGTCACTATACTAATAAATGTCTTACTAAGAAGAAGTTAAATGAATTTCAAATTGATGAACAGCTAAAAGATATTTTAGCTAAATTATTTTTGAATAGTGAAAGTGAACTTAAAGACTTTGAACCAGGAGGCTTTGAGTTACCTGAGTCACCTAAATTAGACCAGATTCAAGAAGATGATCTTTCATCTTCTAATGGCATTGAACCTAACAAGCAAGATTCTTATCCAGGTAATTGTAATTATTACAAAGTCATTGTTGATATGCATGGTTTAAGTATTAATATGTTTACTCAGAATCAAGAGATGATCATAAAAAATTTAGATCAAATTTCTGATACAACTATGAAAGCTTAGAAGATTGAAAATTATCTGAAAAATGTGAAGAGGCAGGATGATATTCCTAATATGACTAATGCTTATAGCATGTCTGAAGTTATAAAACGACTTCAGAATAAATAAAAAAAAACCTATTACTTTACAAGATTTAAAAACTTAAATTAATCAGTTAAAAGCAGAAATTAAATCTCTAAAAAATGACAATTTAAGTCTTAATACTGGAGTTCATAATCTAGAATTAGGAAAATCGATTTCTTCTAGTTCGGAATCCTCTCAATCTTCTCTTCCTCACTATTTGGCCATCTTGAATGAAGTCACCTCTCAAAAGTGGTTCATCAAGATTACATTATTCATTCATAACGAATTATTAATTGAAAATCTCACTACTTTGGTTGATAGTGGTGCAGATTTGAACTGTATTTAAGAAAGGTTAATTCCAACCCAATATTTTGAGAAAACAAAGCATTCTTTGACTTTTGTTAGTGGTAATAAGCTACAAATACAGTATAAAATTACTAATACTCATATATATAATCAAGATGTATGTATTTCATCTACTTTTCTACTTGTAAAAAACTTATAATACCATGTTGTACTTAGTATACCTTTTCCACATAGTATTATGCTTATTGAAAAAATTGATTCAACGTGTATTTATACAAATTTAAATAATCAACATATAGTTTTTCAGTTTATAACTGACCCCCAAACTAGATATCTCAATGAAATAAAAAAATATCATGTTAGCAAAAGAAAATAAAATGAATTTTCTAAAGCAGGAAATTTTTGTTTGGATTATTGATGAATCTTTAGTTAAACCTAAGATTCAAGAGAAAATCAAATTAATTGAAAAACAATTTCTTAGTGAAATTGGTAATGATCATCCCAATGCTTTTTGGGATCAAAAGCGACATATTATCTCTCTTCCTTATGAAAATAATTTTTCAGATAGGCAATACCAATAAGGGCTCATCCTTGTCAAATGAATCAAGAATATCTTGAACTCTTTAAAAAGGAAATTGTCTCCTTACTTGAGAAAAAGCTTATTAGAAAATCTTATTCTCCTTAGAGTTGTACAGGATTTTATGTTTATAAAAATGCTAAAATAGAAAGGGGTGTTTCAAGATTAGTTATCAATTATAAACCCCTTAATAATGTTTTAAATTAGGTATGTTATACCTAATAAAAAAAGATTTACTTGACTGTCTTCATAAGGCTCTTATCTTTTTCAAATTCGATTTAAAATCTGGTTATTGGCAAATTCAAGTTGCTGAACTTGATCGATATAAAACAGCTTTTACTGTTCCAATAGGACATTATGAATAGAAAGTTATGTCTTTTGGTTTAAAAAATGCTCCTTCAAAATTTTAAAATATTATGAATGATATTTTTATTCCAGACACCGATTTTATTATTATCTATATTGATGATATTCTTGTCTTTTCTCAAACTCTTGAGCAACATTTTCGTCATTTAGACATATTTTGCAAAATTATATTACATAATGGCTTAGTTATATCTACTCCTAAAATGAAACTGTTCCAAATAACTGTTCGATTTTTGGGTCATAATATCCACCAGGGACAAATTGTTCCCATCATCAGAAGTATAGAGTTTGCCTCCAAATTTCCTAATGAAATTTTGAATAAAACTCAATTACAAAGATTTTTAGAAAGTTTAAATTATATTAATCCTTATTATAAAAATCTTGCAAAAGATTCTGCTATTTTATACGATAGATTAAAGAAAACCTCTTCTCTATGGACTCTCAATCATACTTTGGCTGTTCAAAAAATTAAGGCAAAAATTAAAAATCTTTTTTATTTAACTCTTGCTAATTCTGCATGGTTTAAAATTGTACAAACAGATGCTAGCCTTTTATTTTTTTCAATAACAACCAAAACTAAAGCTAATTAAAAATTAATTAAAAAAAACTTAAGTAAACGAACTCACATAAATTGTAAGGCGGGCAACTAGCCATAGCTGCGACTGACCAAGAGTCAATTGATGGCTGTCATCTCATTTGGAATCTACCAAATGACTGTGGACCCCCAACTAATAGGACAATCATCAGCTAGCGATTGATGGTTAATTACAACTGTTGTTAGCAATTTCCTATTGCAAGTTTTATGTCATTAGGGTGATAACTAATAAACGTCTAAATTCCTTGGTGGTAAGTAAAATTGTTCAAAAATCTATCTGATCCGTCAATCCGACCGACCCAACTCGATCTGCCGACATTTAGTCAGTTTCACTGATTAATTTTGGTGGGTAATGAGTGAGATTTGCAAAATTCAAAATTTTCGATTCAGGTGATAGGCCTTTATTACTCTCATCCACCAAAACCGACCCGATCTACAAATGTCTTCCCTATAGATAAAATTATTGATAGACCAATATATTTTATGACTGCATGGTACTATACTGGTATTTTAAGTAGGATGGATAAAATGACTTAGTGTAATGGTTGAATTTTAATTGCATATGGATTTTAACTATATCCTATCATTCATTTGTAATTTAAGTACTTATTAGAAAAAAAAATATAAAAGAAAATTGCAACAAGAGATGAATTTCTAACCCAACCCGATCACAATCCTAGTCGAAATCAGTTCCAATGTTGGTGAATCCGACTTTAACAGTCTAGTTAGTGAGTCATTACTTAATCCGACCTGTGAATATCCCTAGGTAAATGCTAATTGGCAATAGTTTTCATTTGAGTTAATTAATTAATTTTGATTGATTTATTTATTTTTTTAGCTTAAAAAACAAGGAGAACATTTTTTTTCTTTTGGAATGTAGCAGCGAGCATAGTTAGTAAATACCAGATGGCAAAAGAACGGTATGTAATACATATGAGTTTAATACAATTTTTTTAAAAAATTTCAGTAACAAAATTCAGCATAAAAATTTGAGAACGACAAAAATACGAATATATAATTATCCGTGTATCATCTGAAAATTAATTAAAAAGTCTGGAGAAAAAATACAGTAATATTTATAAGCAATCTCTTCTTATATATGGTAATAGGTAGTATTTTTGTTTCATACATATTATTAACAAGCAGTTAAATTAAAGTGGTAGGTAAATAATTTTTATTTTATTATTTTGACATTTGATATAAGATTGTATTAATTTATTATTTCTAATTTTTAATTTTAATATTTTGAGAGAATTTATAAAAAAAAAAAAGTGTATTTAATAATGTAAATATATCAAGTATTAAAAAAATATTACAAATATATATGACATGATACTAATAGTTAGATACTTTTTTTTATAATTGATAAAGTCAAATAAGTTTAATAATCAATAATTATACTATTATAATTATATATTAAGTATAGAATTAATAATATGCTAAAATTGTATTAAATGATATCTAATATATAATCAAGTTTTTTTTAAACTATAATACGTAAAACTTTAGATACGTTTCTTATAAGGTCCAACTTAAAAAAATAAATATTTTTTATTAAGTTTTAGATTTAGATAAAAAAAATAGAAAACAATTTATTTATACATATATATAAATATTATTCATGAATAGTAATATTTATATCTAGGGCCGGGAGAGGCTTGCGAAATTGTCTCTACACCTACACACCGTATCGTAGCAGTCTGTGTGGTGGGTAGTACAGGACTTGGCACACCTTTTTTAGTACTGTTTCTGGAAATGATAATATCACGTGTCATGTAGAACCATGTCATCACCACCACTCGTGCTCTACTACGTGGCACTCATTGGACAATATGCTAGTGCCTAGTGGACCTCACAGATCAAAATCAACTTAAAAAATAAGATTAATTACACCATTAGTTTCTATAATTTATTCTAACGGATAACGAGACTGGAAAATAACATACAAGTACTGTTTCTAAGTAGTAAGTAACATTTATAACATGTTTTTAAGAAAAAGTTAACTTAATCCCAAAGTTATTAATTTCAATAGGATTGACCATATCAAAAGTCAGTTGGCAATAATGAGTACCTTATTAGGCGTTATTTGAGTACCTTATTCACCCATACTTCTTTTTTTCTTTTTCTTTTTTTCATTTTCCTTAGCTATATTACTATTAATTATGCTATTTTGGCTGTAATATTTTATTTTTCTCTAATTTCTAGCATTATACATACACATATATGAATATTTTAGAAATTCTTCAATATAAACTAATATTTCGTATATCTTGGCCATTATATTTAGCTCGAATTTCAAATTCATTTATTCTTCCCATTCAAAATATATCCTTGACATGTTGCTAAAATTGATTCTCCGATTTATAAATGAATTTTCCTTTTAATAAGAGTTTCCGAGTAATTAACATCATGCGAAGTTACGTTTATAGGCTTCATGGTCGATAAGGTTATCTAGTGAAGCTAAATATATGAAATAACAAGAAAGAGTTTCTTAAAGTAGTCTAACACAAACAAGAAGAATGAATCTGGGATCAAGATTTTCAGTTAATTTCTAGGTATTAAAGGGGGGCTTAATTTTAAACCTTCATGCCTAACTAGTTGCTTGTATGCTTGATTATGGAACAATAACTTGATTTCCTTTTTGTATTATTATACAAGTGCTTTTGGACTGTCCATAGATAACCTTATATGCTTCATGTCCCATGAAAACCTTTAATTCAAAACATGGCACTTAAAAAGAAGAAAAAAAAAAAAGGAAGTTAAAACGAGGGGGTGTTTGGATTACTAATTTATAAACTATAAGTTATAGACTATAAATTAGTTTTAAAAAGTCACTTTTTCAAATAACTTTTGTAGAAAATCGTGTTAGATATAAGCCACTTTTTTAAGCTACTTTTTTATCATCGACCAAATATAATTTTAAAAAATCATAAGTTACTAAATAAGTTAAGGTCGAAACACCCCCTAACTACTCTAATAGGAAACCACACGGGCTGGTCCAATGCTCAGCTAATACTCATATTAAGCATGATATATCAAGTTGGATTTCTTTTCACATCCCTTTACGGTCAATCATCATTCATTCAATTCATAAAGTTTACATAATTCGTGTATACAATGAGTCCTACCCAAGCTCGAGAGTAGTCACTCGAAGGTTTGAACACCTTGTACTAAAAGGCAAAAAAACTATTCTAATAAGACATTAAGGATAAGATTTTTTACTAATTTTATTTTTTTTACTAGCTTTTAGTTTTGATTATCTATAAAAAGCCAAAATCCAAATTAAAATCCAAGAAAAAGATAGCAGCTTAAATTTTATTTAAAAACAAAAATAAAAACTAGTTAAAAATATGGTAAAAAAGCTTATCCAAATGAGCAAGATAATTCAAATTTATATTGTTGTTATGGTAGAATTTGTACAATGTGGAATAAATTGGCAATACATAAGTTTATTTTTCAGGATAAAACCTAGTGTACTTCAACCTGATTTTATGCTAGTTTTGACTAATTTAATTTAACATTTGTGAAGAGTAAATGTTATCTTCATTTATTGCTGAACTGAACTGCAAATATTCAAATTAATGCACCTTTTGCAAGTGTGCAAATTGGATTTGTATTACTCTAGCAACAACAATAGCATCCCTAGAACATTGATTTCATATCTAAATTCATATTAAAAAAGAATTTTCTTATTTTCACATTAATTTTGAATTCCAAGAAAGTAGTTTCAGTCATTTGTGTTTAATGGATTGTATATTACTTTGATAGAAGCCAAAGCTAATGTTCTGATGACAAAGCATCTTCAGTACTTTTTAGAAAAATAGAGTAATACAAATCATAAAATACATTAATTGGGTTTAGAATGTTGTGTAACAGTTCAGTTTTTATATACCGTATGTGTTAAACAAAGAAGTGTGATGAGCCAATCTAGTAGGAGAGGCAATTAAAAAAAATTATTTAGAAATATGTGTATTGTAATTAATTACCTTTTTCGTAAACCGCATAGTATGGAAGTCGAGTGCTAATCAGTTTGAAAAGTATATATATATATACTAAGTGTAGCATTTTCTTTTAAAATTCATGGAATATGATTCGAATCCAAATTCGGTACTAGCAAATGATTCGAACTCGGGCCGACCAAATTACAGGATGGATACTGTTTGAACGACCCGGTTTTTGTGCTAATCAATTTGCAGGTAAAGGTGAGATACCTAGCTTGAGGGGTGGGTCTCCTATTTGTTAGGTGAAATATTTAACCTCACCAAACAAGCGTAGTGCTCCAGGAATAATTTTTCTATTTACAAGTACAAATTTTTAATGCTAAGGTAATAACCACGTGAAAGTAAAATATGGAGGGCAAAATAACAGCAAAAGTAATACAGTAGATATTTGGAGAAATTCTGTCATAATATTTTGAAGCGTGGTGTCATCTTTGCTCAAACTTTTAAGTCCAACTCTCAAAAATATAGTGAGTCTTTCTTGCCAAATGGATCCGGTCCGATGAATGTGGTTAGACTCATCTTACAAGTTACAAAAAAACTCATTGAACTTACGAGAAGTGAAGTAAAAATGACGTGACTCTCTTTGAGAGCATTGAATATTTTCTTAAAAATATATGTTACCAATTTACTAAATTTTCTTTTTCTATTTTTGTTTTGCTACTCAGTTACAAAGAAAGTTGGTTGGATACCGGAGGAATGGGGACCATTGTTTGGCAGACACCCCTCCCTCTCTGATGCAGTGATATGAGATTTTGTTCTGCAAAACGAAGATAAAGATGACTTCACCCACATATCAGATTGCTAAGGGGTGGACGCACGTATTTCGACTTTGAGCCTGGACCTGGATATACCCTGGGGAAATCCTCCAATTATTTTCCTCATAGTTATGAGAACCGAGGCAGCCCGACCGGTTGACCGGTTCAACCGGAAATTGGAGCAGCCGGCGGTTTGGTCCAAGGCAGTGGATTGGCCAGCCAACTAAAAATCCCAAGCGTGGACGTTTTAAAGTTTCAAGAAACAAAATTTTAAAGATTTTTTAAGCTGCCCAAAATTGACCCCGAGCACTAAGCTTGAGTTTCACGTGAGTCAGCCGCTGCTCCAATTGTTGTATTGTGCTGTACTCTGCCATATAAAATATATTTAATGTGAAACCTATCGGATATATAAAAATATATGAATTTAAAAACTTTGGTTAAACCGGTGAACCAATTACTTCATCGGTTCGATGTCTGATAACTATGATTTGCTGAAAGTTTTTGTTTTAGACGGTTAGTACATTTTGCTCTTTGCTATTATTATTTTTTGCTAGGCTATTATTTTTTTTAGTTTTTGCTAGGTCATTTGCTTGCCAAACTCTGGTGTTATTTGGGTTAGTGGTTCTACACCCGGACTTGTTGTGATTGGCCTTAACCGCGTGGGTTCAAGATTAGGTATTTTCTTTCTACGTCTGTCTTTTTTTCTTTTTATTTTATTTATATTTATCGTAATTTTATATAACTAGAAAAAATATACAAAATTTATCAACAGAAAAAGATGTGGTAAAATGAGAGTCATCTATTTTATAATAAAATACCCATCATTATAACTTTTAATTACGAAAATACAACTGTTACATAATTTTGATAAAATTTTTTGTACAACTTTTCTAAAAGAATGGCATTTGCCTTCTTTTTATTCACCAGCCCCTTTTTATGGACATTTTCACCAGATCAAGGTAGGAAAGCCTTTTATTCAACCACCACTTGTAATTTTCATAGCATAGACAATAGTTAAGGGAGACAACTAGTATTACCAATAAAACCTTACATGCAAGGTAGGTAGTTAAAAGATGTCCTAATTTTCTGCCATTATCTAAATTTCATCATCATAAGGATTAGATGCCCAGATGACTGCTATCCCCAAAATATGGTGCTGAATTGAAGCACTTTATGGGGAAGTTTGACCCGTCAGCACAGCAATCGGTACTCGTGCAATTCATAAAGTTATTGTATGAATTTAAATGACTCGTGTAAACATCGACCTCCTTGCACAATCACTGAAACAAAAGGGCAAAGACATAAGAAAGCAAAGAAAAGGTGGAGAAGAGAGTAACAATAACATGTAAAGCATTTGCATCTGTTGTTATTGGGGAGTCCAGAGTGAAGGAAAACTTGGAATTTCCCTCGTGTACAATTACAGCCCCATAATCCAAAGTATTCTATTCTTTGACTAATCCCAGCCACCAAACAGTCTATGAAGTGGGGGAAAAGGGCATCAAATAGCCCCGAGTCCATGCATATGGAACAAGGAGCAATCCATTTAACTAGAGACAGCACGATGGATTACTGTCAATACCACTGATTACCATCCTCTGATATGAAAATGACCCAAACAAACAGGTTATTAAAAGATGCCAGGTAACCAAACCAGGCCAACAAACCCACCATAAAATCCCCCAACATCATCCATTGTGATTGAACTCTCAACCAATTTCCCCAGACATTTCAAAGGATTGAAATAGACAGCAGAACCATACCCATTAAGCTATGTGATATAAACCACACATGCATGCATACATACATACATATATAAGTTTTCAACAGATCCTGCCATGATCTAATTCACATGTCATTTAAGTTCTCAACAAAACAGACATGCATATAACTTAGATCTAGTGCTTAAGTCTTATAGAACATTATGTTTTCCCTTACACAAAAGACCAGTTTATGAACATGAAAGCTAGGCAGTGACTTGAATCATCATCATTGAGAACTTTCCATGCAACAGCTTGCTCATATGAAACTGGCCTGCCCATGCTAGATACACATATCCCTGCTGGCAAATAGGCAAATCCCTGAAACACAAAACAACTGGTGTCACATACTTTAATAAATCAATGACTCAACTAAAAACAAAAGAAAAAAATAGTGAAAGAAAATAGGTTTGGATCCAAAATCCAAATCACCAGTAATTTAGATATTACTTGTTTTCATATTCAGTATCTAGCATATGTGGAATTGAGCGTACTGGTATATATATAATCCAATAATGCAGAATATTGGTAGTGCATTGATCTTGGCATTGGCTAATTGAACAAAAACCAACACTAGAATTTGACAGTCTTACCTGTTGCATGATCTTGGGAAACTCCGAGAGTAGAACCTTCCGACCGGCTTCGTCAAGAATCTTATCGAGCATTATGTCTTGGAGGGTCACAAGTGTAGTTTCAAGCATGTCAAGCCCAGCCTGATTTGCAAAGGTGAAAACTGCAGATGCCTGCAGTTATAATAGTTTTGAACATCACATTAGGAGCTCCTTTGTATAAGGAAACAAAAATTTAAAAATCGCCCAACTTGACAAAAGATAGATGAAATGACAGACACCGATGATGGAATTTAAAAAATAAATAAAGAAAGATAGTAATTACATTTAATTTGACAGAGCAGCACATTATTGCATCAGAATGGTGCCAAAGTTGTTTCAAGACAGCATCACCCGCTTCAACATCAACTTGAAGGAGCTCTTCCCCAGTGTGAATTCTGAAACATGAGATCTTGCAGCGGTAAGCAAAGACGTGGAAGAGATTCAAGTAAAAAGCAAAAGAAAAAACTGGAACATATTTGTCTATCTTCTTCATGTGAAAAACAAAGGCACACTCAAGTTAACTGAAAAATCATGCATATCATGATTGGTGTCCCATTTAATTTAAAACAATGCTGCTCACCAAGAGTAGTAAAAAAAACCATATAATTATTGGTTTTCTAGTTTATTTTATGACTAAAACCATAAACCTATTTAATGTTTAAGAGATCATTTGAAGTCATACCCGTAGCTCCTGCAAATCCACCGGGCCAAAGTAAGAGCCTCAGGAGAACCAGGAAGAGGTTTGGGCCCCAAAGGGGAACTGAGCCGGGAGGGAGAAATAGCCATGGCAACCCTCTGGACAGAGCCTACTACACTACGTACGTATTGGCGAGCCATAGCAGCCACATTATCCCGAAAGTGGTTCTCAAAAGTGAATTGGAATGCAATAGTCAGAACCGACCTATGGTTATAACTGCTCAAATCAGCTTCACTAGCAGGATGTGATCCGCCATGTCCAACTTCAAGTGTCGAAGCCAAATCCAATGTTCGAGTTGCTGTGGGCCCATCCTGAAAGCAAAAGACTATTACAATTGGAAGTTCAAAATAACCAAAACAAATGAATTATTGGATAGCAATAAGTAAATAGATGTCACTGAACTGATTTGGGATCCAATGGTATAACACGGAAACCAGAAGGTAGCAAAGGAGCATCATCAGCGAAGGATTCATCAATAGGAGCAAAGACAAGCTGAGCACAGGCACCAGCTGCATTCTCATCAACCCCACTGCATAGCTGCCAATGTAGATTTGAATAAAATTAATAATGAGGGGGGGAAAAAAGGCTAGGAACATTCACAGAACCCATCTCAACTTAAAAATAGAATTAATTGCCCAACCTGCAATAAGTACATATCTCGTGACAAAGCTACATCCTCGGGGGTGAATGCATGACCCTCTAGGCGAACCACCTCAAGAAACTACAATGGGATATAAAAGATAATCAAAAACTTTTTTTCTCAAACCACTTAGAAGTAAATAAAAATTGCATAATTTCAGATATTTATGATGGATGAGTTGATTACCTCCTCATGTTCCACAGTGTGGGCAAGAGGCAAAATAACCTGGGTACTAGGGAAGCCACCAGGTCTTGCACAAGGAACTGCATAAGGACTAGCTTTAAGACATGCAGCAGAGTAAGCATCGACTCCATAGTCAGCCCACTCAGAACGATGCTCCCTCAGGAAACGAACTAGCAAAGCAGGGGGAACATTCTAAAAACCACATGAAGAGTTAATTAGCACAAACACCTACCAGATAAATACTCTTACGGAACTTTCCCATTATATACAGAAGAAGATTGGAAGGGAAAAAATATAAAATGAGAACTACTTAGTAAGTCAGCCAAAAATGAGTACCACTTAAAGAAAGAATATTTCATTCCCAAATAGGTCCAACTGGTCAATTAAGTACTTTCATAAGTACCTGAAGAAGCATTGATGCCTTAGCACACAACACTCCCCCAAAACTTGGGAGCATTGACAACGTGTTGTACTGTGATCCAAGAAATTTGCTTGGAGAAGAGTTTATGGCAATGGTC